>OU892284.1:18117987-18717987 GCA_917834065.1 Ceutorhynchus assimilis
GAGATGCGGCTCGGTATGCAGGTTCTCCAGGATATCGTCAATGAAACTACCGAGTTTAATCGCGGAACTTCATTTTTGAAATTGACTTTTGATTTTTTATCGATTTTTCCATTATATCCCGTTTTCTTCATGTTAGACGGGGCCTAAGGAGATGCGGCTCTTTACGTAGGTTCTCTAGGATATCGTCCATGAGACTACCGAGTTTAATAGCGGAACTCCATTTTCGAAACTGACTTTTGATTTTTTATCGATTTTTCCATTATATCCCGTTTTCTTCATGTTAGACGGGGCCTAAGGAGATGCGGCTCGGTACGTAGGTTCTCTAGGATATCGTCCATGAGACTACCGAGTTTAATAGCGGAACTCCATTTTTGAAATTGACTTTTGATTTTTTATCGGTTTTTCATTATATCCCGTTTTCTCTGTTAGACGGGGCCTAAGGAGATGCCGCTCGGTATGCAGGTTCTCTAGGATATCGTCAATGAAACTACCGAGTTTAATCGCGGAACTTCATTTTTGAAATTGGCTTATGATTTTTTATCGATTTTTCCATTATATCCCGTTTTCTCCATGTTGGACGGGGCCTAAGGAGATGCGGCTCGGTACGTAGGTTCTCTAGGACATCGTCATGAGACTACCAAGTTTAATCGCGGAACTCCATTTTTGAAATTGACTTTTGATTTTTTATCGATTTTTCCATTATATCCCGTTTTCTTCATGTTAGACGGGGCCTAAGGAGATGCGGCTCGGTATGCAAATTCTCTAGGATATCGTCAATAAAACTACCGAGTTTAATCGCGGAATTTCATTTTTGAAATTGACTTTTGATTTTTTATCGATTTTTCCATTAAATCCCGTTTTCTTCAAGTTAGACGGGGCCTTAGGAGATCCTGCTCGGTACGTAGGTTCTCCAGGACATCGTCATGAGACTACCAAGTTTAATCGCGGAACTCCATTTTTGGAATTTTGATTTTTTATCGATTTTTCCATTTTACCCCGTTTTCTTCATGTTAGACGGGGCCTAAGGAGATGCGGCTCGGTATGCAGGTTCTCTAGGATATCGTCAATGAAACTACCGAGTTTAATCGCGGAACTTGATTTTTGAAATTGACTTTTGATTTTTTATCGATTTTTCCATTATATCCCGTTTTCTTCATGTTAGACGGGGCCTAAGGAGATGCGGCTCGGTACGTAGGTTCTCTAGGATATCGTCCATGAGACTACCAAGTTTAATCGCGGAACTCCATTTTTGAAATTGACTTTTGATTTTTTATCGATTTTTCATATCCCGTTTTCTCTATGTTAGACGGGGCCTAAGGAGATGCGGCTCGGTATGCAGGTTCTCTAGGATATCGTCAATAAAACTACCGAGTTTAATCGCGGAACTTCATTTTTGAAATTGACTTTTGATTTTTTATCGATTTTTCCATTATATCCCGTTTTCTTCATGTTAGACGGGGCCTAAGGAGATGCGGTTCGGTACGTAGGTTCTCTAGGATATCGTCCATGAGACTACCGAGTTTGATAGCGGAACTCCATTTTTGAAACTGAATTTTGATTTTTTATCGATTTTTCCATTATATCCCGTTTTCTTCATGTTAGACGGGGCCTAAGGAGATGCGGCTCGGTACGTAGGTTCTCTAGGGTATCGTTTATGAGACTACCGAGTTTAATAGCGGAACTCCATTTTTGAAACTGACTTTTGATTTTTTATCGATTTTTCCATTATATCCCGTTTTCTTCATGTTAGACGGGGCCTAAGGAGATGCGGCTCGGTACGTAGGTTCTCTAGGATATCGTCCATGAGACTACCAAGTTTAATCGCGGAACTCCATTTTTGAAATTGACTTTTGATTTTTTATCGATTTTTCATTATATCCCGTTTTCTCTATGTTAGACGGGGCCTAAGGAGATGCGGCTCGGTATGCAGGTTCTCTAGGATATCGTCAATGAAACTACCGAGTTTAATCGCGGAACTTCATTTTTGAAATTGACTTTTGATTTTTTATCGATTTTTCCATTATATCCCGTTTTCTCCATGTTGGACGGGGCCTAAGGAGATGCGGCTCGGTACGTAGGTTCTCTAGGACATCGTCATGAGACTACCAAGTTTAATCGCGGAACTCCATTTTTGAAATTGACTTTTGATTTTTTATCGATTTTTCCATTATATCCCGTTTTCTTCATGTTAGACGGGGCCTAAGGAGATGCGGCTCGGTATGCAAATTCTCTAGGATATCGTCAATGAAACTACCGAGTTTAATCGCGGAATTTCATTTTTGAAATTGACTTTTGATTTTTTATCGATTTTTCCATTAAATCCCGTTTTCTTCATGTTAGACGGGGCCTAAGGAGATGCTGCTCGGTACGTAGGTTCTCCAGGACATCGTCATGAGACTACCAAGCTTAATCGCGGAACTCCATTTTTGGAATTTTGATTTTTTATCGATTTTTCCATTATACCCCGTTTTCTTCATGTTAGACGGGGCCTAAGGAGATGCGGCTCGATATGCTGGTTCTCTAGGATATCGTCAATGAAACTACCGAGTTTAATCGCGGAACTTGATTTTTGAAATTATAAAAACCTGGCAAATTCGAGTAGAAAATTTTGGAAATAAATACCTACCTTAATATATTGTCTATCCACAATCCGATGTTCAAAGGTAAAGGTAAAATTTATCACCTTGGGGTTACAGATTGCGTTTTTATCCGCGAAATTGCATACCTAACAGTTCATCAGAAGACGGAAAAAAAATCGATCAATCGAAAATAATCGATAAATCGAAAATAATCGAATTATCGAAAATAATCGATTAATCGAAAAAAATTGATTATCGAAGAAAAAATCGATTAATCGAAAATAATCGATTAGTCGAAAATAATCGATTATTCCAAAAAAATCGATCATTCGATTATTAATCGATTAATCGATTATCCATTTTTCGAAAATAAAATGAGTAATCGATTATTTTGCCCACCCCTAATCGTGACCAGTGACCACTAGAAATCAGAAAATATTTATAGTGAAGACATTCCTGAGGAAAATAATCGACCCAGAACTTTTTTTTATATGTTTCCTCAAGCTTTTGTTCCTATTTCTTCGTTGGATAATGGGCCTGTTCGGGTTTGAAAAACGGACCGTGACAACTGCTGATCATGTCTTATGCATGTGTGAGAGGCAGCTGTTCAACCCGAATATATAAAGCAAGTTTCCCCCCTCACTTATCTCCACCTTCATGAGGAGGACTGGACTGATGGGGGAAGTGAGCCACAATAGACCCCAGGTCGCAGTGGAAGGACCGAAATCGGACAACTTACAAGAAACCTCAACTAAACCTAAAAAACCTACAGTAAGACAAGAAGTTAGGATTATTAAAAAATTTCTTCCAAGTAGACCGTAAATTAGCAGCAGATATTTTACTGCCTCTCCTAAGTTTACATGTAATCCATCTAGAAGGAAAGCCATTTCGAAAACATCACGGGTTACGTTGTTGAGTTAGTAGGTAAATGAAACCACAAAAAATATAAACAATTGTTTTATTCTTAGTAGAACAGTAATATAATCTTGCACATAGTCTACTAACATCATCGCTGTACAAAGTTGTTCCCATCTCTATACATTGAGTACACCTGACAAGTTTCATGTAAAATATTTCAACTGGATATTCTGCTGTTTTGTGAAGTCTGTGTGTACCCAAATTTTTCAGGAAAACAACAGCTGATTCGCAAAACTAAACCATTTTGTTTAAAAATATAGAACAAGTTTCAGTGTGAACGATTTACGTAATTTAAAGCAAAAATCATTCACACTGGGGCGTAATAGCTATTTATGTACCAAGGGGATTATGTAGATTATAATGCCCGAAGGGGAAACTAGCCCGAGGGCCCCTGGCCTGAGGAATATATTTCGCCTGAAGGGCATTATAATCTAAAAATCCCCGTGGTGCATACAATGCTTTATTTTCTACTCAACACAATATTCTTTCATCAATTTAGTATCAAACAAAATCAGTTAAACTTGTGTGACAGAATATTGTTTTGTATTTTGACATGTACCGGTACCTAGAAACGAAATAAATTAATACACCTATAAACATCTCATAAGGCAAGGCAAAGGTGGTCGTGTGGGTAAACGTGCTCGACTATATGGGAAACGTTGATGGTAGACCGGGTTCGAATCCTGGCCAGACCGAAAATTATTTTTGGTTGGACATTTAGTGGCTGCCTAGGGTAAAGTGCAAATTAATAAAACAACAACAAAAACACCTCAGGGTATTATGAGCAAGCGTTATAGATCATAACGCCCGCCAAGCTTATGATGCACCCAGGTTGTTATAGGTATGTTAACATATTTCGTTTCCTAGGTATTATGGATCTATAATAGTTAAGTAGAAAATAAATGTATATAGATTATTTAAAAATTAATAACATTGTTTTAAAATAGTTTTGTTTTTTTTTTCGAGGTGGCTGATAAATTTTTTTATTAGTGTAAGATCATTTAATTTCCACCTTTTGTATAATATATTTTGGAAGATATTTTTGGTAAACAATCGCTCTAAAAAGATATTTACAATTATAATCAGTTTCCATGAGGTAACAAAGCGCAGTATCAAAGTCAAAGACCTAAACTTTATACTAACGGAATTTTAAATAATTATCCTAGTTCTCTCTACTAAACAAAAAAAACATAATATATTTAGTATAACAAATGCAGCCAATGAATTCGTAAAAATAATCCAAAAATGTACTACTATCCATACTATCTATGATAACATTGACATTAAATAGGTACAGAATTGAAGGGCTTAAAAAATAGGGTCAGATTTAGAATCTCTTGAACTTCTCTAGAATATTTTATATACATTACTCATTTTCTGCTAATTTGTGACAAAATTAGCAGTATTTTTCGAACCCTCTAGTACCAAACCAAAAAATCATTAACCTCTGATGTAGAAATTTTACAAAATTCACATTTACAATTTGACATTACACCATAAGATATACACTTTTTCTTATATCACATGTCGAAATGCTTACTGTAGATCACACTATTGTCAGTTTTGTCTCCGACAGTAAACAAAAAGACAAAAAAAAAAGATTCACAAAAAAAAACTATAGGTAACTGACCGTCATAATGGTTGATATTTGAGTTTATAATATGTTAAATTGTTTAAACAATAATGAGCTCTTATATTCCTCTGTAAACTGATATCTATATTAGGTTTGTTTGATATGTTACCTTCCTTCAGAAATGGTTGATAAGGTACCAATAGTTTTTTTTTTATAAGAAATGGGATCGCTCTACGAAAGTAGGAGATTTTTATTTTCAGGCACTGGTCTCTGCTAATATTGTAGTATTCGATAATAAAAGCAATAACAAGAGATAGTCTCATGATGAAAAATGACTTTGTGAAGGCCCAGTCTTGAATCTGAAAAACTGATTTTTCCCATCATGCTCCCTATTTGTCCAACCTAAACATGGCACGGATAATAGATATTAGATTATATCTCCGACTCTCATTGAGAGGGCTTTTTTTTCTAAAATTGCATTTTGAAGTAAAAAAGGTCTCTTACAAAACATATCTACCATAATGTCCGAATCTAACTCTCACTTTCAATTTTTGATGTTCTCCACTTTTTAACGTAATAATTGAGATACGGACAATAATTTCAAACAGAACCGTATTATTACGACTACTTTCGAATTTACTTATTGTCAATTGGCGATACTGAAACATATTATTTCATAATAGTAGGTATTTAGTTTTATACTTGCTAAGAGTTTGCTATATCGTAACATATTTACAAATACACAAGGATAATGACAAGTATTCCGTATCTTTTGAAGCTTAAACCTTAAAGAACATTTGTCACCATCCAGCAAATTCTAGCTTAGGTAACTACGAAATATAATTTGTTTTTTATTTACAAATCTTCTTTTAATGATATTTTCTATAACTTCTCCAGTGGATATAAGAGCTGCGATTAATCTACTTTATTTATGTACCTATTTATTTTTCCAGAGATTCAATAAAAGTTAATAGGAGAGTGGAGAGTGTCAAAAATCAAAATACCTACTCGGGGTTTTTGAATAAAATCAGATATAGAAGGAATAAATAAATTAATCGAATCTTAAGATATCCACCATGAGACTTAAATAATTATAGTGACTAGCGAATCATAAGAACAGTAGTGTTTAAAAAAAAAATCTAAAAGGTATTCAGATACAACATAACAATAAATATTATAACTAAAACAAGATGATTGAAAATAACACGATAATATTTGAAACAATTGTAATAGAGGATAGGTATAAAAGTTTCATCTTAGAATTCTCTTTTTCTACAAACAATCTAACATAAAGCTTAGAATACGTTTTTTTTTTTTTCAATTAGTAGCAAACGTAGAAATTGTTCTGATTAGGTTATATATCTACTAAAAGTATTCCTTATTGATTATAAACATTTTTAAAACGTAAACGAGCGGTATAGTATTTGGTTTTTAATGTACGTAATGGATGTTACTTTGTGTGTTAAAGCCTAGGATCGATATGTACCAGAAATAAAATTATTATGGGATAGGGGTATAGTAGCCGCCACAGATATTCAAGATTCCTACAAAAAATGATATCTTTGTCGGCGATGCCCGGATAAAAAAGAACCGCAGAAAAAACTCTACAGATACTTAAGGGTTGAGAATAAATTTAGTCCAAGAGCATCAATTAAATTCATTTTGCATATAGTATTAATGTATTGTTTAAGTACCTACTTAATTTCTTGCAATAAATATGTGGAAGATGTTTCATGAAAATTGAAAAATAATTTTCAACATTATTTACTGACACGTGCTCGCTGACTAAATGCAGGCCGACTGATAATATAAACATACTTTTCTGTACGAATCTCGAATATTTCTGGCGGATACTATAATCTATCTTAAACCAAAAACTTCATTAAAACGCCTGCAGTTGGCTCCGAGCTTCAATTCAGGAGTGATTTCTCTTTTCATAACACATCCCACTTTCCAGTTTAGGGACAATATGTCAACTGTCAAAATAATTTGTTCAGTCTATGATTGGTAATATATATTAGGCAAGTCATATTAGATATTAGGACAATTTTGAATCTATACAAATAAGTCTGACGCCTGGCGTAGACAAAAGCACCCGTTCGATGACGTTCCGCATAATAAGGAAATAAGGCGATTGGTCAATAGGGATGTACTCGATCACAAGCGCATGGCATACTATTTTAAAAAAATCATCACTTATTTAAAATTTAGACAGTGCCACAAATTTTTTCCAATGTTTTAAACCATTTTAATTAAAGCCAATAATTTTTTTCCGAAATATTTTGACGCAAATAACAATTCTAAAAGTAAAAATAAATAAATGTCGTGACTGAGTGCGGCTCTGCTGGCGAATACCTCAACGCAGGGTCTTTCGTCTAAACCAGGTATCAGACTTCTTCGTCTTTCAGTATAGGATTATCTATTTGCAAAGGTTATTTGGCTAAGATTCAACTATCTTTAAAAATTATTTCTTGCATGAGCAATCATAGAATGTGGGATAGTTTTTCTTAGTAGGTACATCAATCCGGCTTCTGGTTCAAAATGCAGTTGTTGGGCGACTGGGATTGGATCAATAATAATCCAAATACTATACAACACAACAATCGCCAAAAAAAATATTACCAGACCAGTAAACTAGTTCATAACTGGTACCACTTTTTGTCTTTGTACTTCAACATGAGGTCGTGCGCTGTAGAACCGAAATTTTCCGCTTCGTTACGCATGCGCTCGGCTCTCTCCTCTAATTGGCTCAGTTTCTCGCCACGTTCCAGCATTAGCTTGTGGGCCCGATTCACTTCGCTGCAGGCACTCGACGCCCTTTGACCAACGTCGCCCATGTTTCCTGGTATGTGTTTGGCTATCGATTTGTTTGCCTTACCACTCGATTCGCCGACTAAAAATAAGAAGAATTTTGATATATGTTTAAGTTCAAGTCGTTTAAATTATTTGCTGGTACAGAACTCAGAAGATAAAGTAGAGAAGTATCTAGTATTGTATTGTAATGACCGGGGAAAAATAGACTTGTAATTTACAATAATAGTAAAAATTATCTGTAATCAAATAATCAAAAATGGAATCTCCAATAATTCACATCAGTATCAATAAAAATTGAAAAATAATGAAAAAAATTAGCATTGACCCAAATTAATTAAAATATTTAAAAAAGGTTCAAATTCTACTAGTTAGTCATCAACCGCGTGTCATCAAATTGAACTCATAACTCAAAACCCGGAGAAGATTAAATACAAGGATAGGTGATTGAATTAGGTCCCAAAGCGATCAGAAGATCGTGTTTTACGGCCGACACGAGTTCCGCATCCTTTGATTTACATGTCCTCACATTCTTTTACCAAATCTGTTGACCCCGATATAATCCAGGAAACTGGGTAGGTATTGGGTTTTAAACAAACAATTATATTGCTTAGAAAATAGGAAGGTTAATGGAACGAAATTTTTTTGGGGGGATCGAAAAATATAAAAAAGCGGTTTCGGAATTTTGAAATCAGTTCAGTTCTGTCTTGAGTTCAGTTCAGAGTTGAGTTCAATTCTGTTCAGCTTAGGACCGGTTGTACAACGAACGTTCAACTGAAGTTCACACTGACTAGTGGTTCAAAGGAAAAATCTCGCTGTACATGGTCGGTTCAGCCTGTGAACTGAGGTTGATCTTGAACGTCCGAATTTCGGCGTTCAAGGGGAGTTCAACTCTTTTTTGGGGTTTTCTAACCTCACTCGCCTATGTTTTCTTTGTTTATATTTATTTAAAAATCGATCTTGAGTGGGAACTGTGGGAAGATATTCCAGACGACGGAGATTTTTGAAAATTACCTAATAATGTTGTCAGGGTGTCCGGAAAATAGCGTAAAAGCTCTTTACTACGTGGTGGAGGACTTTTCAAGACACCAGAAAAATAATTTAAAAAATCCAGTGGCATTTTTGAGAAAGTTATTAGGATTTTAATGTTTATTAAAATTGTCAACACTGAAAATATCCCGTTGGCAATTGTCACAGAATTAAATTGAATACCTGTAAGAGTGCCTGACGCATATGAACTTCGTGTAGTATTTTTTGGATCAACCTAAAAAATTCGAAGATGACTAAAAAATGTTGTCAGATCAACTTTTCCCGTTGTAATTTAGAGATTTAGCAATTTTCATAATGCGTTTCAAAGGTTAACAATAAATTTTTATAAACCATTGTGTAATGAATTACCAAAAGATACCTAACACTTTGTAGGAAATATTGCAATTTGAAAAAAAAACAAAAATAGGGAAGTTGAATTTCCACATTTACCTCTTCATATTTCTAAGAATGGTTGAGGAGGATTTTTTAAATTATTTTTCCAGGGTTACTCAAAGGGTCTCCTGCTATGTAGTGGAAAGCTTTTACGCTATTTTCCGGACACCCTGTATACACCCTCGAGCTAGACAAGTATTCAGAAATCGCACAGCGACCAAGGGGGCTTTATTCGAAATTGATGCAACTTGACGTCATATGCGATTGATAAAGTGCATGTCAAATAAACCGTGCACCAATTTTCAATCCCAAATGACGTCATTTGCGAGTACGCAAGGTTGCTGATCATTTGAACATTTGGAATGATAAAGAGTTCGAGGACAGATTCAGGTTGGAGAAACAAGCTGGCCAAATTATCATAAATGAAATTTTGCATCTGTGATCAGTCCTGTGATCCTGTGTGTAACAAAAATATAAAAATAAAATAAAATAAATAAAAAACAGGAAAACACACAAAAAATAAACAATAACTTTGACAGGTTATGGGTTAGGTTGTGCCTATTTTCTTCCTTCTTTTTATTGTGGGCATTGCAACTAATAGTTCAGGTAAACCTGCAGTTGTACAACACTCGAAAACTTGAAACACTGAACCAAGTTCAACACTGAACTGCAGTTCAACAGAACTTGTGTTGAACCATTTTTTTGTACAACCGGGCCTTAAGTCTTGAGTTTTGAGTCTACAATAAGATTAATGAGTCGGATAAAACTTGCGAAGAGTTTTTTTTTGTTGTGTTGCCTCGGGAAAACGCGTTAAATCGAACTTTGAAAAAGTAACGGAAAATTGTGAAAGAAAGAACATTTAAAGGGGGTGTGACCCCAAAAAACGACTTAAGCTACTTAAATCAAGAAAAAAATTCTAAGACCTCTCGTGAAAACCGCAGTCCTATATTCAAACTAGTCTCCGAGAAAATTCCTTGTGAAGATAAATTATGCAGGAACTTGTGATGTCACAACCGCCGAAATCGCAGTCTTCTGTTCATTCAGTCGTCAGTGAACTGACCTTATACTTCGAGAGGTTGCAATGCGCTCTAGTGAGATAATTGTCTTTCGCTTGTGGAACATTTTTACAGGTGTTAATACTGTCCCTGATAATTCAGAGTGTCGTCACAAACACCTAGCTGTAACTTTAAATCGCCCTAACTCGAAATAAGACCATAGTAGCAAAATTCGGTGTAAATATTTAATCTTATATTTTTTGGCACTAAAACTTTCATTTTTGGGTCACACCCCCTTCAAATTTGTTCAACATTAGGCCTATTCCGGTTTGGAAAAAGGACGGTTCTAGAACGGTTCAAAACAATCGCACAGTTCATCAATCAACAAAATGACAACGACTGAGCTATCACAAAGGACCCCGCACACCTTATAAGGGATTTTGGCGATCGGTCGATTTTTTCCAAATTTTGATATGTTGTAGAGGATTTATTTCTTAACAACCTTTAAATGGGACGAAATCTTGTAGGTATTACGGTCTTTGAGATATGAGCATTGAAAGATGAACTTTTTTGCGATTTTTTGTGTGGAGAGTATACGAAATACTGGTGCTACTGGTGTTTATCAGTCAAAATATTGACAGGTTCACATATTTTACGTCAGTATCAAATCAATGTCAACAAAGGCTAAGGCCGGGTCCGCACTGGAGTCAATGGTGGAGCCAGTGCGGTCTTGGCCTTAGCCCATATTGACATTTGTCAGTGACGTAAAATATGTAAACCTGTCAATATTTTGACTGATAAACACCAGTATTTCGTATACTCTCCACACAAAAAGTCGCAAAAAAGTTCAACTTTCAACGCCCATGTCTCAATTACCGTAATACCTACAAGATTTAGTCCCATTTAAAGGTTGTTAAGAAATAAATCCTCTACAACATATCAAAATTTGAAAAAAATCGACCGATCGCCAAAATCCCATATAAGGTGTGCAGGGTCCTTTCAATAATAAACTGTGCGATTCTTTTGGACCATTCTACACCTTTTCCAATTGTATTTCAGAAGGTGTCAAATGTATTTCAGAATAGTCAAATGTAGTTCAGAAAGCATCAAATGTATTTTAGAATAGTGAAATGTATTTCAGAAAGCGTCAAATGTATTTCAGAAAAGTTAAATGTATTTCAGAAAGTGTTAAATGAATTTCAGAATAGTTAAATGCTACTATTAAGCTCCTGTTGGGCCAGTCGAGCTCACGTAGGAAGAACTGCACAAACATAGGTAGGTAATTTTTTCTGTCGCCTCCCTCCTGAATTATTTCCGCCGAATTTTCACTTTTTGAAATGCTTTTGGCTATTCTGAAATACATTTTACGCTTTCTGAAATACATTTAACTATTCTGAAATACATTCAACGCTTTCTCAAATACATCTGACTATTCTGAAATACATTTAATGCTTTCTCAAATACATTTGACTATTCTGAAATACATTTAACGCTCTCTGAAATACATTTGGCTATTCTGAAATACATTTAACACTTTCTGAATTACATTTGACAGCCTCTGAAATACAATTGGAAAAGGTGTAGAACCGTACTTTTTCCAAACCCGAATAGGCCCATTATGTGGGAGTTCTAAATAATCAAAAGAATTTATTTAGAACAGTTTAGTGATTTAAGGACGGAATGTAAGGTACTCTAGTGACATGTTTATTTGACTTTATCAATTTTGAAATGAGTATGAAGTGAGGGAATTGACAATGGGACTTCGCAAATGTTATTAATTTGAGTGAACTTTTGAATGCCTACTTTTTTTTGTTTTGTTCTTGTTTATAATGGCGGTTTAACACCAAACCGACTACACCTTTTCCATGTGTAATTGCGAATATATCACTTAATTTTTGGAATAGTAAAATAATGTTACAATATCGTCCGCCAGGCTGTCAAGAATCGATGGTGAAAATACTAGAATCTAGCGAATTTTTCTACTTTAATCTGGAAAATTAGATTATCGTGTGTATTCTAGATTTTACAGGAATAGATTTAGGGATATATAAGAAGGCCGGCATTGATTTGTAAGTTTAGTTTTAGTTCGACTGTGATACGATTTAAATCGTGATTGTGAAGAGTTTAATTGTTGAGTTTGTTAATAAAGTAATTAGTGTCAGAGTGTTTTGTTAAGTGGAATAAATTATTGCTGTGTTAATTGGACTTTGATTTTTGGAATGAACGAAACGAACAACGAACCCAAGATTTTTGTCAGCAGGCAACCCAAAGCCGCGACAATAATATTGCGAATAAATCAAATGTGATTGAGAATAGTCACTTGCTATTGCGAATATATTAAATGTAACTGAGAAAAGTTAAATTTAATTGCGAACATATCAAATGTAATTGAGAATAGTTAAGTGTAATTGCGAATATATCATAATATGATATATGATTATAAAATTATGAATTACATATTATGTAATTGGGGATAATCAAATAAAAGTAGTAAAAAATCAGATGAAATTGAGCCTTTGAATTTTTCAATCAACATCTGTCTGTTGTTGGTAAAATAACTAAGTCTGTTGTTGAAGGAAGTTTTTGTTTACATACATATAAGTCAAAGAAAGGCGACACAAAAAAGGAATTTCGCAATAATTGTGTTACATGCAGATCAACGATAACGAGGTTTTATCTACAAACGAGTCAACAGAGAAAATATTTGATTAGGTCCTAATTATTTTTGAATAATTCGCAATTACATTTGATATATTCCAAATTTCATTTGATTATCCCCAATTGCATCTGATATATTCCCAATTACACCTAACTTTTCTCAATTACATTTGATATATTCGCAATTACATTAAACTTCTCCCAATTACTATTCAATATAGTCGCAATATCACTTGACTATTCGCAAAATCAATTGATGAATTCGCAATATAAATTGCTATATTCGCAATTACATGTGGAGAAGGTGTAGTTGAGTTGCTGTTTTGTTGTTTTTGAAAAATAGAAACTCAACTGTTTTTTAACGATAAAACTGTTCACACTAAACATAGAAAAATTAGTTACTGCAGTTGCAGTTTTGTTTAGTTCAATTCAGAAAGTAGATGGGTGTTCATTATTTTATATTATTTTTTCTACGAGCGTGCGGGAAATGGCTCTTCCCGCACGATTTGCTGTGCGGGAAGACTTTTTTCCCGCACCAGTGCGGGAAGAGATTTCTCCCCGCACTCAGTGCGGGAAGAGTTTGAAATATACATTGTGACATGGAATTGTTTGTATTGTTGATACACCTATACCTTTACCTTCAATACCTTTACCTTTTTTTTATAAATACCTTTCAATACATTTTTAATTCTGCCTTCTCCACAATCGCATTTTATTCAAATTAAACTTCTCCTAACATCAGCTTCAGTATGCTCGTTTAAAAAATATAGTTCCTTACTCTTGCGGGAAAAAATTTCCGGCACTCGGGCGCTTCGCACCCTCGTGTCGGAAATTTCTCTTCCCGCACTCGTTACGAAAATAGCTATTTTCTGTGGCGGGAAAAAGTAGCTGTCAATTTTTTTTTCTCAAAGGGAAAAAAGTATAAGCACGGTCACAGAAAAAGTAAATGTATAGATGGAAAATCGTGAAATTTTTCACAGATAAAAATAGTGTATTATAGGCGGGAAAAAAGTAAGATTTTAGCGCTTACTATCGCGTTAAAATCTAATATTTTTTTCCCTTGTATATATTTATTAATAATAACTATTATTAAAAAAAATTAACATGGTGTAGGGTATAGGATGGATAATCACAATAAAACGCTATAATGATGATTTCAACTCGGAGTCGTTGTTTAATTTCCTTTTAAGTATAAATTTCTACTAAAGAATATCTCGGGACTTTACTACAAAAAAAACATAACCTTAATTGCCGTAACTAAGGACTCAACTATTCTGACAACAAAAAATGCCTAACCTATGCCAGTAAAACAGAACACTAATATGGCTCCAAATTACAGGAAACTGTAATTTGGTGACGTAATTTGAAATTAATTACTATAATGGTTAGTGACGAGGAACTTCTCTCTTGTGCGGTTGGTTGTTGGTACATGATTTAGAGAAAAAAAGAAAACGACGTACACGCAGGTATTGGGTGAGATCCCTATTAAATAGAAGGAAATATGATGGTGCTACAAAGATGGTTAATAGCCGCAACTCAAGTTGATAACACAGCCGTTTACACCAAGCCGACTTAGTTGCAATAAACGCAGCAACTCTTTGAGGTTACCGACATCGATCGGGAAACGAAAAACAAAACGGCAGCTGTTGCTGAAAAATCTTCGACAAATTTGGAAAAAGTTGCGTTTTTGTTTCTTTTCAACTCGAATTGCTGTCTTGTCGGTTTGGTGTAAATCCGCTGTAATGCCGGTTTTCCACCAAACGGACTGTTTAGTTTTTGTTTTAAAACATGTTTTAAAACACGAAATTAACCCGAAAACAAAACTCCATCTGTGGCAAAATACGCTAATCTTGAAAATGTTTAGTTAAAGTTGGAGTTTTGTCTGAGTTTAAGTTTTGTTTTTGTTTTGTCGGTTTGGTGGAAAACCGGCATAAGGGCGGGTATTATAAAACTATATTAACAGATAGCAAAAAGTTAACTTGTGGAATTACTATGGAAAGTAACGTCATTCCAGAAGTTAACTTCTAAGTTAACTGTCAAAATAGTTTTATAATACCCACCCTAAATAGGAAATGGCTGTATTGAATCAGTGAGCTGAGTTAAATATTTTGAACTCTAAGAATTTTAATTAAATGCGTAATATTAAATTGAGATAGTATTGTTATGTCTGACTTTTGATCGTAAAGAATTAATTTACATGTTTAATGTTTTGTACAAATATTCACTCTGGCTGAGTTTGAGTTTTCAATTTTGAGAAAAGCTTTTGTACAAATTTGGCAGTAAGCGAAATCAGAGGATTCAATTCGCTTATAGAATTAGACGTTTTAAAAAGTTCTAATGTTTTGACGTGTTTTGGTTAAAAATATTGTAACATAATGTAGTAGGGCTCTAAAAAAGTATTCTTTCAGTACAAGGCTTTTGATTGGAACATTTTATTCACAAGCTCAGAGACTCTATAGAGGTGGCTGTAAGTTAGCATCATTTAGAATTGCTTATTTTTCGCGGAAGCTACAGTATATTCAAAAGTCAGTAAAGTTTCAACATGATGTAGGAGGGGTCGAGCCTTCGATTATCGAAATATAAGAGGGAGAAAAACGTAAGTTTGATTTTCCAATTTTTGGTGTGAAGGGGTTATCAGCTTCCACTACTCTATAATAAGTTCTACATGCAACACAAATTCATGGAAAAAATTGTCACAAAAAAAGTGAAAAACTTTCTAATAGAAAACAACATCCTTCTGACCTCAAGATCGACTGAAACCAACCTACTAACATGCTTCGATTCATGAACCAGGTTGCATGACGGCTGATAACCTATTGACGCCGTATACCTGGACTGTGTTATATATTATATCGGGAATCTTTTCGATAAAGCTTTAACTAATCGTATCTTATACAAACCTCAGCATTATCGAATACGTGACAACGTACTGGGTTGAATCCCAAGACTTTCCGAACGACAGAACGTATCAGCTCAGGGTTTGCGTTAAATGGCGCTTGCTCGACTCGTCATGCGGTACATAGAGTATCGGCAAGTACTTGGTACAATTCTTTTGCACGTATTTACATATAAGCGACCTGCCAACGAACCTCAAAACTGGTGTCAGTTGCTTTACACATGACATCAAGCTCTTTTGCGATGCAAACACCAGCAGAGAAGATCTTAACGATACCCGAGTGGTGTGAGAACTGGCTGATGATGACCTTAATCATAACTTTGCCTAATAACTAATTCTCCTAGGAGCGGATACGCGCAGAGCTCTCCAACTACGGCATAAATGATGCTGAAGTGGTGAGGATCACTTCGAAGACAAAGTTGCCCATCTTGTTCTTGGTTAAAACTACCAAACGTAAATAGGATAAGAATATGCATCACCCTAAGCTCCGCCATGATCTCGTTCATACTCGGTGGTGAAAAAAAAAAATTACATTTATGTTATGTTATGTCCACTACAACTAGATAAGGTAAAAAGAGGTGAATAATTATTGGGGGTGAAATTTTTATTGACTAAAGTGTTCATGTTCTGCACAATCGTCGCATGCGCCGCTGCTGGCATTGGTTTTCCCCTTTCTGTCCTTGCATTTTGTGCCGTTGGAATAGAAATTGGAATATCTGAGGAGGTGCTACTGGTGCTAGTAAAAATTTGATCTTCTATTTTTTTTTTTTTTTTTGATATAAAGAATTTTCCACGTATCCATCAGCGACGGCGCTGCTTTTCCAACCGCCATGTCGTTTAAGCTGATCTATGCTTATCCCAGAGTCGGCTAGCAACGATGCCGACGTTCTGTGAAAACAGTGGTCCGTGTATAGCTTCGCATCTGGCAGCTTTAAATAGTTGGCAATTTTAGTTGGCATTTGCCCGAATGTGTCCATGGGCTGAGAAGTGGAAAATGTAAAGGAAAGGAGTATGTCACAATTGACGACAATCAAGGGGACTGAATATTTAGCGCCCTTTATGGCACAGCAGATTTACATCAACAAAGAGAGTATGTCATACGACATAATTGCAAAAGAAAATATTTACAGGAAAAAAACAGCATCAGATGTTTCTCGTAGAACAAAGACGTTGAAATATAAGTTCCAAGTGCCGAAGGACCCATAAATGTTTGCAAATCAATGTTTTTAAACACTTTGGGTATTTCGGAAAAGATGATGCGCACAGCTTTGAGTAAAGTATGTGAAGAAGGAGTGATTTTGGCTGACAAGTGGCGAGGTCGATACAATAATCTCAAAATAAAAGATGCCAAGATTACATAAAAGAATTTCCAAGAATGGAATCACATTTTTGCATAGAATCTACTACAAGAGAATAAATACCTACATCCAGATCTCACTGTTGAAAAGATGTATTATTTATATAACGAGAGTGCAGCAGCAGGGCAGTTAACTTGTACGGTATCCGCCAAAATAAACAGTACCAAAATCTAGAGCTCTGAGAAATTGCGCACGCAAGTTGCGATCATCATATTTCACTTACTTGGCATCAGTTATGAGGTTGACTTTGAGTTAAGGTTGAAATCTGCGTCATTATGTATCTTTCAACTAAATAAACAGTTTCCTTAGTAGAGCACTATTTCCGGTCATACGTTATTGGGAGGATAAAGGCTTAAGTTTGAAACAAGTCTCAGAAAAATGTCAGCAGCCACTCTTGATAAATAATTTCAATGATTTGCAGAACCCTTATGAAGCTTTTTTTTTGCGTCGCAATGATGCATTTTTTGAACATATACGCATGATACAATAGTTATTTTTCTTAGAATGACAGTAAAAGCGGCCTTTTAATGACACTTGACAGGATAAAAAATTGTATTTTTACTGCCTAGGCAATAAAAGTGGATTTTTACTGCCTAGGCAGTAAGAGTGGACCTTTACTGCCTAGGCATTAAAAGTAACAGTGTCACAACGTTCCAGGTAATAATTTCACCCATTTTGGTATTTGAAATTGATGGTGACAATGACAATTGTCAAAATAATTTAATTATTTGGATAATAATAATGAATGAAATACATATAAAAAAGATATCCATGTGTGAATTTGAACATTCGGAGCAAAAATTATGTTTTACATGGCAGAAAAGTAAACTTAATGCCTCGGCTGGTTTCCTAGCCTCGGCAATGAAACACCAGCCGCGGCATTAAATCTTGTACTTTTCTGCCTAGTAAAACAAATAACTATTGTTTTACTAGGAAGAAAAGCACACGATTTAATGCTCGGCTAGGCCTCGGCTAGGAAACCAGCCAAGGCATTAAATCTGATTTTCTGCCATGTGAAACATTTAATTTTTTCTCTGAATTTATTCTAATTTCACTCACAGTCAACTTTTTTATATTGATTTCATTCTTAATATCTAAATAATTAAATTATTTTGACAAAAATGTAAAATTGTCATTGTCATTGTCAATTTTGAAAACCAGATTGACTTTAATAATTACCTGGAACGTTGCATAGAAACGAACTTTTAATGCCTAGGCAATAAAAGTCCACTTTTACTGCCTAAGCAGTAAAAATACATCTTTTGAGCCTGTCAAGTATCATTAAAAAGTCGCTTTTACTGTCTCGGAGAAAATAGCACATTATACACCTAGGGACTAAAGTGGTACTTTTAATCCCGAAACAAAAAGTTTATTTAGGGAAACCGGGTATAAAACGGGGTGCCACGTTTCAAATTTTCGTGGGTTAGTGCAACGTTGCCATATCGATATATATTCACAGCACTATATGCTAGGAATGCGTTCGCATCAAATTTGACCTTGTTGGTAGTCCTTCGAGAGCTGCTGCGTCGAATGCATCACTATAAGAAGATCTTGTGTAAGAATTGACGAATTTGCGAACCACGGTGAGTTTTTAATTTTACTAGCCGGTCATTTTGTGTAGTATAGGAAGAAAGCCCTTCTCTTAGGGTACCTTGTCCCCAGAAAATGAAATTATTAGTTAAAACCCTTCAATTGTTTATGTAGTCACAATGGCGACGAATCCTCTTGGGGAAGAATGGGGAGAGGCAGAACGGGGTAAGGCAGAACGGGGTAAACCACGTCCAGCTCCACGTGAATGTTGAACTGCTAAACTTCATTGTAGATGTTGTTTAATGATGTAAACAGTTTTGAATACATTGTAGATGGTAGCTATAGAACTTACTTCGTATTAAATAACATTTAACCATTATCATCCTGAACAAATTATTTTTTCTAGATGGTTCGAATATACGTAAGAAAAACGGAACGACAACAATGGTCTTCGGAGTCTAATGCATCAGTTAGGAGTTAGAGTTAGTGATCAATAAAGAGTGTTGACTAAGTTTTAAACAACTCTCTTATTCTGCCTAACATGTACCCCAATGTACATACCCCATAGGTGAACTGGGGAGCACAACGGGGAATTGTGCAGATTTTGTCATGAAAATAAATAGTAAAATACAGAAAAGGAAATAATGAAATATCTTTGTAATAATCATTAGAATTAATATCAAATAAAGTATCCAAAAGTTTGAGGATTTGGTAAATTTTCTCAGAAAAAAAAATTCAAACTCCCATTATTTTTATTACGAACTACTATTGCAATTCTACGCGACATATATTCTTTTTTCAAATTTTTTGAACGTGTAGTTTTCTCGCTACTGCAAAAATAGTTGGAAATACGCCTGTAGCTACACTGTTTAAAAAAAATCCGGCGGATGAACGTTCAAAATTATTTGCGTTGGTCCAAATTACAACCCTGTTTATGTAAAACAGAATAATACTTCGAATTTCCGCAAAAAAAGAAAAAACGTTCCATCACACAATTTTACCAAATGAAGATTTCTATTATTTTTTTCACTATCAAGTTAGGGCACACTGTAGGGGCGACAGCATTGACATCTCGCGTTGCTGTAATAAACTATAGGTCTGACTTTAAACCTTAATCTCCAGGAAATAAAGTACAAATTTAATCCCCGGGAAATAAAGTGAAATTTGATCCCGAGGATTAAAAGACCGAATTTACTCCCTTGAAACAGGGATCAAAAGGGTACTTGTAATCCCTGAAGTGCATAAAAGCTATAAATAAAATATTGGCAATAAATATCATACTGGCGTATGTGTCTAAATTATTTTAACGAAGATCCTACAAAGGGGCGTATGTTCATCGAGTACTAACTTTTCTATGACAGCTAAACAATATGAAAAATCTGTTATATTAGCCTGCAGTTATGACAATTTATCTGCCTCAATAAATATCTGTATACCAAAAAATATATATCCGAACAGAGTGGTAGCTTTTTAATCTACAATCTTTTTTTTTAAATGGCAATCCTGTAAAATTATCTATTTGTACCTTACGTCCCTTTATCAGATTAGCGACGATATAATCACATCAGAAAAACACAACGAAACCACCTTTCACGTTAAAAATCTAATTATTCAGACATAGAACGTGTTTTGTCAACAGTCAGCAGCTTCCGCAGTCCACTCCAAGCCACATTTCTCCAGAAAAATTCATAATAGATCAAGTTCTAATCTGATGAAGTATTCAGTAAATGATTTTTTGATTTAAAATACAAATTTTGTAGTTCACATAGATCATTTCTTTGAATTTTTTTTGGAAAAATGATGCAATGTATTAATGGATGCTTCTCAGATGGGATTGGACCTTTGAGGTGCAGCTCACTTCATCACTTCCGTAAAAAACAAAAATACTTTCAAAATTCGCAAAGTTGCTGAATTTCTTCATAATTCAATTGGTTACGATAGTCGATAGAAATGAGAAAATATGAAATCGTGAATTATGCTGTTGTGAAATCCAGCGTGTACTTACATAGTTCTTCTCGGTCTAAATAACTGACTCCACCGCCAAAGAGTCCTTTGAAAAATCCGATTTTGGGTGGTTCTGGCATTTCGCACGTTAAAAAAAGTTCGCCTAACATTTCGGCTAGTTCATTGCTTGAAAAAAAGGAACAAGTTTAATTTAAATTTACGTCCCAATAGCTAATGATTCTTACCAAAAATCTGTACATAAAGTGAACTTCTGCAATTCCGACGGCGACGCCAAATACAATCCGTGTCCTCTATTACTGAATCCGAATGTCCTGGCAATTCTAGAAAATTTTAAACAACAGTTGATACCCTAATTTAAACGTCTATAACAAATTCTTCAATCGGCTGTAAATAGTTATCAGTAGTCGAAATGAGATGAATATAAATAAGTACTTATATGAAAAAAGATTCTTCTTGTTTCGTTATCACTAAATTAACTTACCCAGCGCTTATGCGACAAGTTTGTTATAGTAAAACTTTTGTGTTTTTTTTTTTTTTTAATTTTGTCTCTAACATGCAGGAAATTTGTTGAAAATCCATGCTAGTCAAATTGCAGTGCCTTCGTTGTGCGTTTAAAGCCGATTTGGAAAGTAACGGGATTCTTTGTGTGAATTAAATTATGCCAAAAAAGCATCTCGGAACTTGACTTTTTGTTTAGAGAGCTATCAAACTTGAAAACTCAATAAATCTCTAAGTATAAAAGTTGCTGCTCTATTAAAAGTTTCTTATTTATTCTGTTGTACGATATACTTTTAAACTTAATAAATGGAAAACTTACTGATCGGTGTCCTCGTTAACAATAAGTTGCTGGCCCCATATCGATAACATGGGGTCTACAATTCCCTTATTACTGGGTGTCTGGAAACTGGTGAGAGGTGAACAAGCAAGATTAGCGATTCGGTGATGTTTTAATTAAGTTTTAAAAAAGCAAATTTACCTAGATATAATATTGTGCTGTTTTATTTACATGTCGCACTCAAAATGTGATTTTTGCTGCTATGCGCAAAGTGAATTGGTAAGTTTAACGTAACGTGCATGATAATTTATTCAACTCTGCAGTGCAATGTCTTTTTGAGCACAATACTATATTGAGGTAAGTTTGGTGTAATATTAGTGCCTTTAAAAATAGTATCTTATATGAAAATTCTGAATAAATGTGTATACTTCATAAATAAAAATGAGCTGCTGCTAACATAAAATCGCCGAAGTATGAAAAAATTAAACTTAAAAAACATCTCTTACACATAAAAATTAAAATTTCATTACAGCTCAAATGAAAATCCAGAAGGAAAATGAAAATGGCACTCTGCTGGATAGAGTAGAAGGATAGAGGTAAATTTGTTACAGCCTTCCAATGTAGCAAGCCGTTGCATTTTATGGAACGTCTCCCTATGTGGCTGAACTAATTCGCCATTTAATTTAACGGATCAAATATATTTTGTACTTGATGTGATGAACGAGAAAGGAAGTTTTGCTCCCAGAAGCTACTAGAAAAGTTATCCAAAGCATTAAGCAGTATTGGTTGAGTTAGTAGTCACAAGAGGACAACCCTTTGCTCTTGAACTGTCCAAAAACAAGTTTAACAAATTCTTAAATTTTTAGCTCAAAATCGTGAATTGATGCCTCCATCTGTATATCTGTAGAATCATAGTGTTCGTCATGCAAAAAGGTGTGCTCAGACGAGAAAACCAGAGTAGTGCGCACATAATATAAATAAATCACATTCAATTTTGGTGCCAAAAAAAAGATCGGATCAATGTTAAGCCGATTCTGTTGAAAAACTAGGTGCAGTAAGAGCCTACCTCAATTCTGACAATGGTAAAAAGTCAACGTCTAGAAGAGGTCTTAGGCTGGGAAGACTGTAGGCCATCAAATGTCCATTTGAAACGTAGGTCACCAGGCATACGCTGTCTACAAAAACATTTTATTGAATTTTAAAATATTTTTGTCCAATAGTACTTTACCTTTAAATGATATTACTTCAGCTTTCACTACAAAATCACTGTCAGCTAATTGCTGCCTGTAAACGCAGTTTTGCGAAGGTAGAGCTACAACCCTGGCCTGTTTTTCACTGGCTATCACCACGAATTGCCTGTCGTTGTAGTTGTCGCTTCTTGTGGAATTTTCACCTAAAGTAGGACTCATGCGGTTTTGATTTCTTGTCGGTGTTCCTACAACAACAAATAATAGGCAACTTGCACATTCTGTTTTGGATGATTGACTCACGAAACTACTGTGATTGGAACATTGTTAAAGATGAACGGAGTTTAACCGTTTTTGCGAAAAGCTATGATATGAATTGATTTACACAGATTTTCTTTATGTTGATTCAGGTGTTGATTATTTAAGATTGTGTTTATCATGGTGTTTTCCGGTAATATGAATATGAACTTCTTTCCTACATGAATCTGATTTTGATTTATGTTAATATTTTATGTCAATATTTGATTTTGTTCTATTTTTTGCATTTATGTTTATGTATTTTCTTAGACAGATAAGCTGTACTGTATAGTAAATCGAAGGCGACAATGTTTTAGGTTAAAGAGAAATTAACCAAGTTTATGAAATTGAATATATACAAAATGAAATTGGAGGTGGTGTTTGATTAAATTCTACTGGTCAATTTAAGCTCTTCCATATCTTAATACTCGTCGCTGCAACAAGTACAACGGGAGTTGTCATTTTATTCATAGTTTGATGTGAAAGGTGTTCGAATTACCGTATTATCTTATCGTGATCTATCTGATACCTTGATTAGGCTTCCTAAGAGAGTTCATAGATAAATATGTTTTCAAAAGGTGGCAAAGGTATTTGGGAAAGTTTACTTAGTTCAATGAAAGCACATGTACTAGGAATCGTTGGCTATCCTATAAGACTTTCCTTTCCTTGTAGCAGTCCCAGCTGGTGAGCATTAGTCTCCTTATTTCTGGCTGATTAATTGCCGCCTTGAAGTCGATCATTATCGTTTAATGTTCCATGAACTATTCGTCACACATGCCAGTCAGTTGTCAGTTAGTTTTTATTGTAAAGTAGGTACCTAATTTAGGTAAGCGATCAACTATGGTTCCGCTGACGTTATATCATGTGTTTCTGAATATGTATTTTGATTTTTTTGGGTTGAAATTTGATAAAATTCGGAACAGAAGATAATTTCAGTTAAGTAGCAAGCAGGAGTTTCATGGGTTAATCACATACCTACATAATAGGTATGTGAATCACTATTCCCAATGAATATGAGACAATCTTATTAGCTTAATATCTTTTTTTATTCCAACGTCTTATCAATAAATAAAATGACGAATTCAACACCATCTCCTAATTGGTGACACAGCAAAAGGCAGTGAATAATGATGACAATAGTTCAGATAAAATATTTCTAACTTTTGTGCAAGTTCCCTATTTTAAAAGTAATTAAATCCTTACGGTCTCTTTCTCGTTTCTCTCGATTATCATCCCTCCAGTTCTCGTAAGAGTAAGGTATCAGAGATCCGTTGCAGTCCAGAAAGGACAACGTTAAAATGCCTCCTTTTAGTCTAAATATCGTCATTCCAACCATCGAAACTACCACTGGTTGAGAGGATCTACTGTCGGGATCTGGTGGTATTATCAGTATTGGTAAGACTGAACCTAGACTCGTACCGATCCAGAGGGTTGGTGTAAGAACTGTCGGTTCTAGAATTGAAATAGGATTTGAAAAGATTGTCCCAAAATCAATCATAAAATGATTTTGGTTTGATTGTTGACTTTATAAGCTTATCCAGTTAATAAGATACATTGATTTTTACCTGACTTCTTGGTATATGAATCAGCAAACACCAAACATTGTACAGATTCGGACGTGATGTTTTCCAAGCTGCTCATTGAACTTGACCTTGACCTCGAAAAACTGCTATCCAGTTTGTCTACCCGACCCATAAAAATAATGAAAGTCATTAGTGATGCTGATATACATATACAAGAAACTTAAATAGATATTATTGTCTACATGATATATTGAACCATTCTCATAAAAAAACATATTGCTCACAATTTGAATCCTTGTTTAAGGAGAGTGGTTCAATAAATTGTTAAGTTTCTACGCATGCCGTTTTGCAACTATAAAATTCGTTTAATTTTTTAATAGAAATTCCAAATGCAAGTATTTTTCGGTTTGTTTTTGAAGATTTGAATAGGTTTAGATATAAAAAATCGAAGCTAAAAGCTTGTTATAAGTGGATTAGTTGAAGCCAAGTAAAAGCCTAATAACAACGTGCACAAACCAGCAATAGCAGTAAAATTTGGAATTTGGGGTATAAAATATTCACAAATACAATTTCGAGTTTAATAATAATAATATCCTATGCCAAACATATTTAATTGACTCTGAACATAAGAGTTAATCTAAAATCTCTCAAAAGTTTTTTAGAAGTTATTTGAAGTATTTCGGAAAATAGGATATTTTTTATTTGATATTTAGTTTTCTTATGTGGACTTTATTTATTTACAGACATGCACTTTTATTTAAATAATATAAGGTATATTATATTTCAACATATTTTACATTTTTTTTTTCATGCTACATACTAACGTACTTCCATGCAAAAGTTAACCACGTTGTTTCCTCCTACATTAGACGTTTGCCATCGTCATCGAATTATTGTATAATTGCAACTATTTGAGTGATGGACAAATTATTCCTTATCGGACTTGCGTTTCTGTTCACATTGAAGTATTATTCTGTAGAAATAAAACGTATACAGCAAATCGATAACGTACGCAAAATCATCGCCGAAAAAATAGACCCTAATTATTGAGGAAAAAACGTAGTTAATGGATTTCAACAAAGCAAATAACATACTGTATTGACATGGTTAAAAGAAAATACACAAAATCAATAAAAAAACATATACAAAAATTTAAAAGAAACAGAAAAAAGGAATAAACATCGGGTTACAACAAATATTGGAAGCTGGTTAAAATAGGGGGATTCGTGCAAAGCACATCAAAGATTTTATCGAATAAAATGGACTCGAGCAAAATCTAAGTAGACTTTTGCTGAAGTCAAAACCGACCAATCGAGATTTTAAAGTGGCCCACAACACAAATAGATGACGAACAAACAGATTTTTGGTGCGAACATTGAACATTCAACATCAAAGTAGAATTTATTTAATTGTAATTTTTGAAGCTTTATATTTGTAAATATTCTCAACTGGAATTGTGTTTATTGAAGCTTCAAAAATTCAAAAAAAAACATATTAAAGATAAGATAGAAAAAAGAGTTTACAGATTTGGAAGTACATTTAGTCACCATAGGTAATGACGGTGTGATATAGGTACATGCTAATCTAAAGATAAAATGGTGAAATTGGAAGGAAGCCAGAAAGTTTGATGAAATTTAGTGTAAAAGGCTTCGCACAACATCTTTTAGAAGCATTTATTAAAAACAATCAATAATAAGTGTATCTAAATTTTGCTAAATAAAAACTCCTATCTACGTGTGTGTATAATTTTACTACTGTGTGAGAGAAACAAGAATCAACAAAATACTTTTACAAAAATCTTCAAGTACCTATATAATGAATACAATATTTTTTTTCTAATAAACTGTACAATTGATTTTGATCTAAACTATTTATTTGATTGAATAAGTTGTACTGCTATTGCTTAGAAACTTTCTACAGAATTTACTAAGTATAAACATAAACTTGAAGCTACTTGACAAAAAGTGAATAAAATGAAAAACTATTGAGACTAAAACTAAGAATGAAGGTTTAGAAAGGAAGTCTCAATTTTTCGTAAGTGAGATGGAAAATTGAAAGCTAAGTGATTAGAAATAGTGGATCAAATGAGCAGTGACGTTTCTTTTAAATTTGTTACATTACTTACAAAAAATAATACAAGTTTTTGTATAATAAAAAAATCAAAATTTATTCGAGACGTTCTGGTTTAAATTTGCATTGCTGCATGGTTATTTAACTGTTACTCCATTAGAAGTGAAAACTATCAACACGAATAGAAACGTAAATAATTGTCCTCAATTTCACATCAGAAATTATACGAAGAATAATCGCTTGCATGACTGGAAAAGACTTTGTGAGGTGTTTCACAAGGACCAAGAAGTATTTTCAGAATTCTTATAATCAGGAATCTCAGAGAAGTAAGCCAAGAAGTCGACGAAAAGTTAATTCAAAGCAACAGGCCCGTGATTAATTTTTGAAATACCGGCTTTATGTCCTTTGTTGCCATGATTGCTCCGATTTTTCAGCAACTTTCTTCGGTTGCTGGGTAAGTTTGTTGTTGGTTCCTATATATTTTTCCTATATTTTATTAACCTGCTTCTATTCATACTATTGGGCATCTTGACAAAAATTATTTTTGGTTATTTGACTCCTATTGTGACACTCATTTCTGTTCCTTCAGTCCAGTGCATTGAATTGATGCGCCAACTAGCTTTTTTAAAAATGCAAATGAGCTAATTATTTTATTTTTCAGAGAGCCATATCACAATGAGAGTTGTTTGATGTAGACTTAAGAAAATCACAGTAGAAGCGTATTCCTGAGATTAGGCCGAGTTTATGCATTTTTCTTTATTGTATGAATAAATATTGGTAAAATTAGCATTTTTTATTTCAAAAAGCCACACAAATTTAAACCAGAATATGATTCATAACCTCAAAATATATGAGATACTAAAACAAAAAAAAATTATTGCGGTGACTCTGTGTACTACCAAAACTGCAATATTGCCGCGCCACCATCAACTGCTGCTTGGTTTGGCGGTCCGATTGAGCGGTCAACGCCGTTGGGCCGCCGCCAGGCGATAGCACGTTTCCCAACCCGGAATAATACGATTGGTCCTCGGAATAAGATGCCGTCGATAAACACTTGTGAAGTTTGCGGGTACCTTGACTTCGGCTACGTCTGGGCGGTTCGGGTCTCGGCCGGCACGACGTCGAAGACGTACCAAAAGGCGTCGTGGTGTTCATCGGTTGAGTGACGGTACCCGATTGGGCGGACGGTGTACTGGCGGTCGCAGGACATACGCCGTTTATCTGACAAGGATACAAGACAGGCACATGTGGCAATAACAATAACATACTAATGTATTATTTTTTTTGGAAGAGGGAAAAGGAAATGGGGTGTGATGCTAAAGCCCACTTGTTAAGCTGTTAGTTAACACCACCTTGGAATTGTATCAGCCAATAGGTATTATATTGCCACATCGAGCTTAATCGTTGATAAGATAGTAAGTTCCAATTTATATTGTTCCCAAGTGTTGATAAATTTTTCAAATGAAGAGCCTCTCAGAAACACATCTTCTAGGAGAAAAATGTAAGTTGGCACACTCTCTAGTATTCCAGAAAAGTAGGTACAGGATCCTAATCGCTCTCAAACATTTATTCGCTAGTAAGCCGTATCCCAGAGAAAAATTAAAAGTTCCCGGAAATAGCATTGCATCAGAATCGAAACAGTATTGTAAACATTTGCCAGAAATACTTTATAGACGGAGAGCAAGCGCCGAAAAAATTCTCTGAATTTACTAAAGCCAGATTTTGGCCAGTTGATTACAGTATTTACCTTCAGGGTGATCTATTATAAATGTAACCCCCTGCTAACTTTTTCATTTGACGTTTTTGACAGAAGTGTCAAATACAAAAGTTTCAAGAAATTGTCAAAAGTTTTTAACTAAGTCAGTTTTAGGCATACAGGGTGCGTCAAAAAAGTGCAGCAGTGTAATGTTATATTTTTTTTAAATGGAACACCCTATATATTGTGCACCTGTTTGTTAGTCCCCTTTTACCTGATTTCAACGATATATGGTTTGATATGTTTATCCCTCAGTTTATCTCCAATATTTATAGGGAAAAACGCGAAAATTCCTTCCTAGGTCTCTCATGTTATTTTTTTTTTAATAATAATAATAGCTTAGACATCTGGATTTATTATAATATTTCACCTTGTATATTAATGAATAAAATTTGAACAATAAACTGATAATAAAAAAAATTCTATAAAGCTTAAATGGTATAATTTTCCTTTTTTCAATATGAAACCTTAAAAGAGGTTTTCATGTTTTTCCCTATAAGTGTTGAAGATAGACATATCAAACCTTATATCGTTGAAAACAGGTTAAAGGGGACTAACAAATAGGCGCACAATATACAGGGTGTTCTATTTAAAAAAATATAACTTCAAGCTGCTGCACTTTTTTGACGCACCCTATATGCCTAAAACTGACTTAGTTAAAAACTTTTGACAATTTATTGAAACTTTTGTATTTGACACTTCTGTCAAAAACGTCAAATGAAAAAGTTAGCAGGGGGTTACATTTATAATAGATCACCCTGTACATAAAAATACCGCGGTCAATCAAGCAAAACTTGGGCAAGGACCTAGGGTGTCTTGTTAAAGTTGTCGAGATAACTCGCAACGAATTTGCTGAGGCTGAAAATCGTTATACATATTATATATTACACATAAATAACAGTGATGTTAGATGTTAGTCAGTCAGTTGAATAGCGGAACTGGGCTGGTCAGTCAGCCCCATTGAGGTAGTTGAGCCCCAATTTATTTTAAAAAAAGTAATAAAGTCTGTTTTTTTTTTTAAGTCAAAATGACAATATGTTGGCAATACAATGTAAAATTGTCATTGCTTTCAAATTTTTTATGCAGAAAAGGCTTCTGTTGCCAACATAGTTACTAGATTTTTGACTTGGGGAATTATCTTTTAAAAAAAAAACAGATTTTAGATCTATTTTTTTTTTAGAGTGACACCGTGACAAGTATTAATTAATAGCTTTGTTCCGTAATATTAATATTTCTTGTAGATTTTTACATTTATTGGGGCTGACTGACCAGCACGGTCCCGCTATTCAACTGACTGACTAACATTACTGTTATTTATATGTTATATATCATATGTATAACGATATTCAGCTTAAGTAAATTCGTTGCATTACCCATGTTATCTCGACACCTTTAACAAGACAGGTCCTTGTCCCAAGTTTCGCTTAAGTGACCGCGGCATGTTTATGTACGTAAATACTATAATCAACTGTCCAAAAACTAGCTTTACTAAATTCAGAGAATTTTTTCGGCGCTGGCTATTAACTCTAACCAATTATTTTAAAAAACTGACCTAACTTTTGACATCCAAAACCTGACCATTATTCCAAAGTATATCAACTTCACCCGGGCCCTTGAACTATTAATGGAATATTGATGCTTGCTAAGGAAAACAAGGTTCGACTTCTATGGGTTCCTAGCCACTCAAGGATAGAGGCCCATGAAAAATCAGATGAGCTGGTGAGAGCTGGAGTTGCAACGCCATTTATAGGTCCCAGGCCCAGTTTTGGAATATCAATCCAAATGGTAAAGTCAACATTGGATGAATGGTCAAAAAGGCTGTGTATAATAGGAAATCCTTTAACGAAATTGTCAACTGACGTGATACGACTTACACGCACAAAGATGAGACAGGACACTGTCACTTGAGGAAGCATCAGCAAAGGACGAGGATATTCAATGAACCAACTGAATGCAGACTATATGGAGAGGAAACAGCTTCCTACATCATATGACTGTGTGGCCCTATCACACAAGAGATACACTCTTCGGAGCATTACAGCCGGGGATAGACTATCGCCTGAAAATCTTGTCAAACGGCTATTAGGCCTGATACAGGAAATAGGACTCTTGTAGGACAAGAAGGAAATTGGGGTGCACGATAATCCAACTGCAGACGACAGAACGCCACAGCACTTAGATCCCGTCTATAACCAACCAACCATGGATGCATTGATTGGGAATGAATTGGAAATGTTCTACTACATAACTTGACCCTAGAAGAATTATTTGGAATTGAATGAAGGGAAAAATCTCTCGATATTTATAGGAGTCTTGATGCAGAAACATACAATCAACGACGTAGCTATAGCTTTTACATGGGTGGGGGGGTTTAGAGCAGTGGCAGCTCGTGGTCTATGCTGGAAGAGGTTTCAATTTTAGATCAGACAATGTATAGGTAACCTGGCGTAACATATAGCTCGAGATGTCGGTTTTCGGGTGCCACGCCCAAAAGCGTTTATTTTTCTTCAAAAAAATAATTTATTCAGTTCATAGTAATTTTAACAGGAACACTCCCATACCAGATTTATAATGGTAAATATCTCTTTTCTCGTGCTAGGAGCTTTGGTCATACTGATTTAATCGGAATCGGTATAAATGGAATCAAGACCAGGGTGTATCAGATTTTCCGAATATTTATAACAATGACTAAGGTGAAGAAGAAGTCTAATGAGAAACTAATGCAGATGGCACACAAGAAAAAGATGTTGGAAATGGAGAAGACTTTGGAGTTGGAGCACCAAATCAAGGTGTTCCAATAAAGCCGCCGATAAGACCTCTTCTCCGACGATGCACAAACGCCCAGTTCTGGAAGAACATTTCCATACCAGATTCATAATGAATGGTAAATATCTCTTTTCTCATGCTAGAAGCTATGGTCACACTAATTTAATGGGAATCGGTATAAATGGAATCAAGACCAGGGTGTATCAGATTTTCCGAATATTTATAACAATGACTAAGGTGAAGAAGTCTAATGAGAGACCAATGCAGATGGCACACAAGAAAAAGATGTCGGAAGTGGAGGAGACTTTGGAGTTGGAGCGCCAAATCAAGTTGTTCCAATAAAGCCGCCAATAAGACCTCTTCTCCGACGATGCACAAACGCCCAGAAAGCGCAGGCATTTACAGTAAGACGGTGGACAAAGAGTGACGGATCTGGGTGCTTCGGAAATAGAGATGAACCAGAAGATGTAGCCCCCAAAAAGCTCCCAAAGTTACTGCTCAAGGTGGCAAGAGGTCGAAGAGGATCAGATTCAACCACACCCATGTAATTGGCAAGAATACCAAGATATGTCCCAACACCACAGAAGACAATAATGCTACAGATTTCCAGGCATTTGGAAGTACACCAATGCCACTTGGCATTTGCAAGCTGATAGGACCAATAGTAGGACACATTGCACAGGCTAGTATCCTCAGGTGATATAGGTCATTTAAAATACCGAAAGCCTATCTTTTTTTAACAGGCGAGAGATGCAAAAACGAAGACTGTTGGTGTCACTGGGAAGGCCGGTGGAAGTTCTATAAAGAAGAGGGCCATAGAGCCTGTCGTTGTTCAAGAAGATCGGAGAATCAGAATCCAGTAGAGAAGCTCCATCGCTGGGAATCAACAGCAGACTCAACCTAAAATAGAGAGACCCTTCATTTTTATTTCAATTTCAGATAATATCTTCATAGAACTTCAAGCTCCAAGATGCAGGAGTATCATTTACGTTAAATGATAGGTTTCGAAAGTGGTGGTCTCTTTCTCTAAAAATGGAGAAAATGAAGAAGTTTATCATTGCTTTCTAGTAGGGATCGGTAGATTTTATGGGCGAATTCTAGCAGTTGTGATGAAGTTGGTTGCTTAAGACTTTATCGGTTGAACCAAATTTCACACTTGTCATTTTCATATTTTCTTTATGGGTTCTACTAGGGCACTTAAAAGCAACCAAACTCACCCTGTAACTTCCTTGTACTGAGTAACCCAAATGAGCAATTCTTTAAGTAAACTGACTAAACAATTTAGACTCAAAAGTCATTCGTTTGGGTAGGCTGAACCTGATCAGGTTATGTCAACTGGGGTATTCCTATAGCCATTCAATTCAAGCAGGTTGGCTGTTAACTAACAAATACTTAACTAGCGCCTAATCTAGCAACCCTAACACTATAACAATCTTTTTCGCAAGAGGCTTATAGATCAGAGAAACAACGTTCAAAATCACACTTTGGATTGTAAAATAAAGGTTTCAGGCAAAGACTTTAATCCTGATTTCTCTGAGCTACTGTCAAGCCCTAGCAAATTGATTAGAGTGATCACTATTTCAGAATGAGTATTGTTCTGTTAATTATTATCTAATATTCAGGTGCGAAGAGGAGGTTTTTATATTTCGAAGGATGCAGATTCAAAATCAAATCCACATTTCAATTTAAACTAAACCATCCTCAGAACAATCGAAGCCAAAATCTCGGTGAGAGTTAAATTTAAACTTAAAGTTTTGAAGCGAGTTCACTGACTCATTATACGATTTGTGTATCTAAGAATGGTTCGATGACTGCCTACTTGAGGGATTATTCACAGATAAATATTTACAAGTAACATTGTTTTTAAATCATAAATGAACCACAGGGAGTGGTATCTTTGTTATAAAAAAAAACAGTGGAGGCTACAATATTATTAAAAAATAATTGGTGAAGCTAAAAACACGGCACAGAACAAAAACATTTGTGGCTCTAACCATTTTCACCCATCACGTATCCCTAAAAGCGTCCGTTTTCAAAAAGCTTTTAACAAGCGTTTTTAAAAAGGCCCCTAAAACATATCTTCCAAATATACAGAGGGCACTACTGTTTGTATCTAAATTTTTGTCTAGGTGTTGCTTATAGGTGTTTTTACCCCACATTACAACTGGCCTAGTCATAAGGGCGCTGCTTCGCACTGTCTGAACCTCTGAAGGTCGCCAAAGCCACCCAACACAAAGTCAAAACGTACCCCTTGTCTCGTTCTGAAGAATAATATCAAAAATAAAGTCAAAGGTTCAAACTGCTTTGTGTTACTCGTAAAGATAGGGACAACATTTATTAAAATCTTAAATAAACAAATCATACGACAAACATAAAATATATAAAGCGAGGGAATAAAAAAGCACAAACAAAACAATAAGTAAAATAAATGTAGGTTTATAACTAGCTCTTAATGAGATAAAAATGAATATGAACAAGGCTGTCCGTTACCTACCTATCATAAGAATACTCTACACATATTTGATAAAAAATCACTACACAATGTCTAAAAAAATGTTTTATTTAAATTCTAATGAAAATACGAAAAAATCTGAACAAGCAAACCTAAATCAATTTGTAATGTGATTTAAATGTAGGTCTAAGTCTATGATTATTATCAAATATTTAAATATAAAGTGTTACTGAATAAAAAAAAAAATTGGGTAAGATCCATAAATGTGGAAAGCCAAAAGTGGTCAAACAATTTCATTATTGAACAGGCATGCTTGAGATAGCAACATAATTGAAGATGAAACTTTTCAACGCCAATTATCACAAAATGGCCTTATTCGCGCTTTGGAAAAGAAAGGACATTTTACTATATAAAATTTTGTAGTACCTAGGTACCAAAATATTTCTATCTCAAGCTCCTCTTGGATATAAAAACTGATAAAGAAATTAAATGTTTAAAGACCGAAAATAGGAAATATAAATGGCTCTTGCTATATTTACGATAGTCGGATACTTAGAATGTGATTCACCTATGAAACAGTGCACATTGATCATGAAATATTTCTAGGCTTCCCAAAAAATTCAACTTGACGATCTCGATAATTTGAAAGCTACAAATTTTTGTGTAGACAATCGAATTATCTATGAAAGGGATGAACTGGGATTTAATGAGAACTTCTCATCGGTGTATTCGATTGTCGTAGATACAGCGCAAGCATGGAATCCCACTTTCGCAGACAAAGTAGTCTTTATTGCAACGGTGCTCAAAAACAGGGTATGAAACAAGATGCGGTTGACCAAAAATTAAAAAAAAAAAGGGAATTGAACTTTTATGGAAATATCGAAATATTGCTGTGCAGAAAAAAATTTCATTACATTATACTTGTAAATCGATCTTTTTGGTATCTAGGAGTGAACAAGCTAATGAAGGACTTTTTAATCATTTTTGAAAAAATTGCAGGGGTAAATTTTAAGCTAAGCAAAGTATATGTATGTATTTTGATCTTATTGCCAATAGTTAAGCTAATTTCGGTCTACATAGGGATTAAACTAGTGAAAATTTGTAGACAAAACACAAACATAATTTAAACCAACACCAGTCTAAAGAAACTGAACACAAAAAAATTTAAAACTAACCCAAAAAATGTCATCATCGGATCAAATTTAAGACTTACTGAAACGCCGCATGAAGTTTCCGGTAAACGAGGGTTGCGGACTCGTCAGAATATCTTCCTTATCTCTTAGATCTTTCAGGCTCTGTCCTTCGCCCTTCAAAAATTTGATATTCGGCACCGACAACAATCTTTCGCCTTCTTTTCTGGGCTGTTGCTGTTTCTTTTTAACGCCTCTCGGAGGTCTCATTGGCGAACCTTCTTCGTCTAACAATTCTAAATTATCCGGACGTATAGCGTAGCTCATTTTTCTGCTTCCGGGCTGATCCGGACTGAGTTCGGCTTCGAAATTTTCGTCTAAGTCCAATGGCGACATTTGACCGGAAGATAGTTCGCTGTGATTGCAGGATTCGGGACTTTTGACACGAATAAACTGATCGACCTAATAATGGGTGAGTTACTAGAGTGAAACTATGGAAATTGCCTCACTATGAGTCGTATTTTCTGTTCAAGAATTTAGGTTGAGAGTTATTGTTTCAAAGCTAACTTTTGGAAAACTATATCAGCATCAAAACTAATATGAAGTTATTGCAGTGAACTCATTTACTAAATTACTGTAAAGGTTCAGCCATTAGATAGGTACCTACCTACCACCTTAGATGATATTGTGCTAGAGGCAGCAGACATATAGATTGTGATGATATGATCACCTATTTTATACTTCCTGATTTTTTAGATGAATTAAATACTTACTTAGTACCGAAATTTTCCTTGTTGGAACCTACCTAATTTCAATTGAAATCAATTCCAACCTAAAAAGGTGTTATTTTAAAATCACTAATTATAAATAGGAACAGAGATAACAATATCGCAAAATAGCCAGGACTAAATATCTTATCAAAAACTATTGAAAATTAAATTTCTTGACAAAACCAGATGGTTATATCTATATACTGGAGGTCTCAGCAGAGTGGACAACTGTATCTCAGCTCCCGCACACAGACGCATACGGTTCATTTATAAGGAAAGACCTCAATACATGCATCCAGTACATCATAGTACACACCACTAAAACTTCATTAAGATCTATGCGCCTTCTCGAAAAATAGCGAAACCAAGGATAGCTCAAAACAGATCCAAGCAAAGGTGTCGAGAAATCAATGCCGCCTGCGAATGGGAACACGACGGTGGGGAATGCACCAACGCAAACTGTTATTATTAAGATTTTTGTAATGTTTAATAAATAAACATGATCTACTTTTGTTTGGCACGTTGGTTCTAATTTTTTACTTGTTTTTTTTTTTTGTCAGAAGACAGTATTCATAACGCCAATAATATTAATTGTTGTTTTTCATATTTTATATTTTAGTTTTTCCGTTTTTCCACAATTGAAAGCCACCGAAGTTTACATAAAAGGGCTTTGGGACGGGTTTGTCCCTTGGAAAACTATTGTGAAAAACTGAAAAGGTCTGTAGTAGGTACGTGTGGCAACGAGTGCAACACGAAAACTGCGAAAACGTTTGTCGTTTATTGTGAGTTCCAGTTGAGACAATACAATGGCTGATAAAGTTGAAATTTCCAGCAATTCAAGCGTCAATAAGTTTGATGGAACCGGAACCAATGGAAATTTTAGATGAAATGTGCTTTTAACGCTAAAGGTATTTACGGGGTAATAGATGGGACTCTGCCCAGGCCCAACAATTCCCAAACTGATGACATGGTATAAGAAAGATGCTCAAGCTATGTTTGAAATAACTACAGCCATGAATGTTGATCAAATAACATTGATAGGAATTCACAACTTTCTATCATGAATGAAAAAAAAAAAGATGTTATGTCTACGTTGGAGTCAATTTTTGCACTGAAGTCAGAGTCAAATAAGATGATACTTCGCGAGCATTTTCACCAATATAAGATGGCCACAAATGATACTATAGCACAGCAAGTTTCATGTCTTGAAGATACAGAATCTTGCGAAACAAATAAAAGATGCAGGTGACGACAAAAGTAATATGGCAGTAATCATGAAAATATTGAGTACCTTGCTTATTAAGTATTGGAACGTACGGCAGGCATAGTTGTCGCATTAGACCCCGCCAAACAGACAATTGATAATTTAAAGGCTCGACTTTTGAGTGAAGAGAGTAATCTCCAGAATTACGAAGAAACCGAACAAGCTTTTGCAGCAATGTTCTTCAATAAGACAAAGCAAGAAAATGAGAAGCCGAGAGGTCATTTATGTTATAATTATAAAAAGATAGGCTATATCTCAAAATACTGTAAAAAAAAGAAAAAGAAGCAAGATGAAAACCCCAGAAAACGAAAAAATCCCAAAAATTAAAAAAACGAGACAGCGTTCAATGTTGAAGTTGAAGCAAATAGTGTTATTTTTGAGAATAAAACAGTGGTGCATCTACTCATATTATGTCATATAGGCTAGACTTTTTTCAAACGTTAGATAGTAACTTTCAGTCAAGAGTGACACTTGGAAACGACCAACACCTGTCGGTAGAAGGAAAGTGTACGATAAAAACAAAAAAGCTGACATATGTTAAGTGATATGGTACAACAATTAACAATGTATTATACATACCACAGCTTCGCAAGAATATGTTTTCTGAGGGTGTGTTTACAGATAGGAAAAGGAAAGTTATTAAATTTAAGAAAAAAAGAGGCAAAGGTTTTTGAAGGCTCGAACCTTGTAGCAACCGTTAAAGAAGACTCCAGCAATACCTATAAAATGCTATTCAAAACCATGATCTGAAATTTAACAGTTTCTGACTATTTGGCATTCTGGCATGATCGCTGTGTCCATGTTGATGTGAAATATCTCAAGGAAATGGTCAAGAAGGAGTTGGTTGCAGGTGTAAAGTTCAGTGATGTTGAGAACTTTTTCTGCGAGTGTTACTTAATGGGTAAGTAGCATAAACTGCCCTTTAAGAAGAATCAAGAACACGTGAAACTAGAGAGCATGAGGTAACCGCATCGTATACCCCTCAACAAAACGGTCGCGCGGAAAGAGACAATCGGACAATTGTTGAGAGTGCACGGTCCATGTTGAGACTTTTCAATCCCATAACAAGATAAAGTTATTATTTCAAGAAATCTGGTGTTTATTGAAAAAAAGCAAAGTGGTTTGAAGCCAAACAGAGTGAAAATAGAACTCGATAATGATGACGTCACTAATTTTGGCGAAGTGGAAGTTGGAAATCAGGTTGAACAAGAAGCGAGACAAGAAGTGGAAGAAGCGAATTATGAGCATGTTGGAGAGAACGGTGAAATGCCAGATTTTAGATCCCAGAGAAATGTTCGCATGCCTGCCAGATTTAATGATTTTCACTTGAACTTTGTAGAAATTGACATTCCAGACACTTATCATGATGCTATGAGAAGTAAAGAAAATGACAAATGGAAAGAATCGATTAATGAAGAGTATGAGGCTTTGTTTCAGAACAATAGTAAAAACTCCGGAAAATAAGAAACCTATAGAGTCGAGGTGGGTTTTTCGAGTTAAAAGAAGTTAAGACGGCACAATCTCGAAATACAAGGCAAGACTATGTGCTAAAGGATATGCACCAGAAGAAGGGCATAGATTATAATGAGATTTATGCTCCAACAACAAGATTCGATTCAATATGTGTTGCTTGCCATTGCAAAAATGAAAGATTATGAATTTAAGCAGTTCGATAAGAAAACTGCCTTCTTATATGAAGAACTCGAAGAAAATACCCACCACTCGAATTGGACTGCAAAGAAGGTTTTGTTTCCAAGCTAGAAAAGTCATTGTATGGCTTGAAACAAAGCCCAAGATGTTGGGATAATAAATTCAGCACTTTTCTACTAAACTTTAGTTTTGAAGCTTCGACAGCAGACAAATGTGTCTACACAGGGTACGTCAAAGATATAAAAGTCATGCTTGTGATATACGTAGATGATGGGTTTGATATTCTCAACTCAAACATCAGGGATTGATAAAGTTGACTTGATGAAAGATGAATTAAATAATTGTTTTGAGGTAAAAATTGCACAAGGAGCAAATTATTTCATTGGTATTGAAAAACAAGGCAAGAGGTTCTTAGAGCAGTCAAGCTATATAAAAGATATAATAAGACGATTTGCAATGGAAGATGCAAACCCAGTGAGCATGCCAGAGGATCAGAATACAAACTTAGCAGTGATGGAAGACTCCAAACTGGTAGATGGTGAAGTTCCATACAGACAAGCAGTGGGCTATCTGATATTTCTGGCTACTGTTACAAGGCCATATATTTTCCATGCGGTGGAATTGGCGAACAGATTCCTAAATTGTCCAAGTTCAGCCCATTGGAATGCAGTCAAGCGAATAATTAAATTCCTAATAGGAACACAAAATCATAGCATTGAGTTTGACAAAAAGGGATACGCAAACCTTTGTGGAGCAAAGCGAAAGAAATAAAATAGGTAAGCAAAAAAACTGAAGAGAGGAACTTGACCCGGACGCGTAAAACCAAACCCCTGTGTAGTACAGAGCGCGCGGTCCAGAAGATGCACTGTATCACTCGGGGTTTTGTTTTTGATTACGCCGGGTCGCGTCGAACAAACCCCTGTGTATTACAGAGCGCGCGCGGTCCAGAAGATGCTCTGTATCACTCGGGGCTTTGTTTATGATTATGGTGCGTCGCATAGCACAAATCCCAGTGTGATACGGAGCATGCATGCATATTTTTCACCTTTTACGCAGAAGAGGGGTTGCTATATAGTCTGATTTTTCGCTGAGCGCATATTTGACTCTGAAAACTTTTTTCTTTCTCATCAACAATTGTCACTTTAAAATTTTGACAATAACTCGCACGTAATATACTAATATTGTAATAACTCTATGTTTATTGAAAAAGAAATACAGAATATTATGATTTAATGCAATTTTGCGTTTCGAAGCTTATTTTACACGTTTAAAGAAATGGAATTGCTAATAAATATCTAACAATAATTGGTTACATCTCCTAAGAGCTTACACTGCAATAAAATAGTTAACTGTTCGTCATTATCTATAGTTATTTCGTGAATATTGACGTCTTCACACGAACGTTCTAATAAATATTTTAGCATTGCTTCATCCATTGTGAATTATTATTTATAAAATCAGAAATCAGCAGAAAAGAAAAATGTCTAACCTCTTCAAACTGTTACGTGAACAATACGAGTGATTCTATTCAATGTCAATAGTAAAGAAATTAGAGGTTGCTCTGTATCGCACTGGAATTTAATCAAAAACAAAGCCCCGCGTGATACAGAGGATCTTCCAGTGTTGCCAGAGAGCAAAAATTTTTTGTACCAAAGTTAAAGACAAATTGTACCAGATTCAGTGAAAATGTACCAGCTTATAATGCGCATGCGTTTCCTTTGATCAAAATGCACGTTTTGTTTTGATTTGATGAAAAGTGAAAACCTAAGGGCCGATTTCTCAATAGCGAGTCACCCCCGGGTTAAGCATAACTCCAGGGTAAATATAGCAACTGGACACACTTACCCTGGAGTTAAAACTAACCCGGAGGTCACTCGCTATTGAGAAACCGGCCCTAAACTGAACGAACACAAACTACGTCAAACAAGAACCAAAAAACGAGTGTTACATTAGCCGCTTTCCAGCTGATATTGTGTTTGTGCTTCAAGCACGGTGCAGAACAGTGTTCTGTGTTTGGAACGCAAAAGTTAGCAGCTCTCGAAGAGCAGTACGGCTGGAACACAAACACGCACTTGAAGCTTTTGCGCGCGCAAAAGCTTGATTGCGTGCTCAAAATGGTCAGCAATGGAAAGCGGCTATTGTTGGCGCCAGTGCCGGCCCGAGGCTACTTTTAGTATGGAGCGAGATCTGACTTTGGCGCCCCTAGTTTAAATGTGATTCGCATACGCGAGTATGGATTTTGACCATTATCTAATTTAATAGGTTTGTTCCAATCCGTCAAAAAAACGTCCCAGAACGGTTTAGGAACTACTCTGTATACGAATTTCAGTTTCTATGCAAAAATTTTAGGTTTTGCGCAGAATCCTGACGATAATATTACGGTTTCCTGCTGGGTTGGAACAAACAAAAGCTCAATGTCTCTATTTATCTTACCAATTGAAAATTCAAAACATTTCTGTTCGTTGGTACAAAGTTCTCTTATTTACTAACATTTAGTTCACATTCTTTGATGGGATCAATCAATAATCCACTTTGGTAATATCACTTATAACACTTATGGCCATTTCCACCAACTAGTTATTTTCGGGAAGCCTTAAACGATAAGTATTCCCTAGACTGACAGTTTTCCATGGAGAAATGTCAGTTTAGGAAATACTTATCGTAATAGTAGAGAGTTCTCGGGCCGTTCAAATTTCAAATACCGTAACGCTGACAACGCTTGACAAGTATAACAGTTGTTACGGTATAAGCGTTAGCGGAGCCCGCTATTTAACGGAACTTACCGGATGCCTTACTGTAACGCTATGCTCTGTCAAAACTAGTTTACGCTCCATTTATGTCTGCAAAAACAGCAACTTCTAAGAATTCCTCCATAAAAAACACCAAGGGAAAATTATTCAAGCTCAGGAATCTTCAGAATAAATAAAAGTTAGAAAACAAGCAAAAAAAGTGGGGTTAGATTACTCAACTCAGCTGTCAAAATGTAAACAGAATAAGGGATTAGAGGATTTATGTGTCTTCGTGCTCGAGAACTATAAAATACCATGTAAAATACCGTATTGTTAGCGGTAGGTACCGTATTAGCGTAGCATCTGACGCACGAGAACTTTCTAGTTTGTGGAAACGGCCATTAGGGCCGGTTTATTCACCTTCTGATAAACTGTCAGGTATGCAATCTGACCGACCGATAAAAATGCAATCTCTAATTCCATTGGTTGTTTATCTGAATATAAATAAACCGGGCCTAATAAATATAAAAATCGAACAAACAAAATACGAAATTTTTGTGTGTTTGCATACTTTTGCATTAGCAAATTTATTTATGATCTCCTCATATGACAATATCTGAGCTATAACATTTTCAATGGACAGCAGGGCTAGATCTGAAGGTTTCTCTTCTGCTAGAGTTGACCGCTAAGGTAAGTTTTAATTAACTTAGGGTGGGTATTATAAAACTGCTTTGACAGTTAACTTGAAGTTAACTTCTGGAATTACATGTTATTCAAAAAGTTAACTTCAAGTTAACTTTCAAAGCAGTTTTATAATACCCGCCCTTAAGCTTACTAAAGCTCCGTTCACCTTTCGGCACTGTAACAGGAATGGTAACAAAAATACGGAGAGCTGTCCAGATATAAGGAAACGTATCTTGCCAATTATTAAATGCTAACGCCTGAAGGACTGCTTTCGGGTGACTGTTATCACTATCCAAAATATCGTGATCAAATGATGGGGTAAGGGCGCCACCACACCCACGATCCGTGCGCGTCTCAAAAAAACGTCAGGACAGGTTATTCTCATACTAAGGGTGGGTATTATAAAACTGCTCTGACAGTTAACTTAAAGTTAACTTTTTGAATTACATGTAATTCAAGAAGTTAACTTTAAGTTAACTCTCAAGGTAGTTTTATAATACCCGCCCTAAGTAAGCACAAGCTTGCTCACAAGCAGAGAAGCATGATATCGAAAAGCAGAGACAGAATTCAAAGCGAAAATATACTTCTCCCTTTTTTTGTATTACCAAGGAACGAGTCGAAGGCGCCCCCCGAGGTCTGGCGCCTGGAGCGCTCGCTCAGTTCGCCTTATGGTAGGGCCGGCCCTGGTTGGCGCCATATATTTACAAATCAGAAATTATTGTTATATCGAATTTAGATACAGAAATACAAATTAATTAGAATATCGACATTAGACTAAGCCGGCAGTAGGCTGAGACTCTGAGAATTTGAAAAAAAAAAAAAAAATGTAAATTGTACTAAATATGCCAACGTCGTACCAGCGTACTTTTTCGAAGCGAATGGTACCAAATCTGGTACAATTGTGCTACCTCTGGCAACACTGGCATCTTCTGGACCGCGCGCTCTGTACTATACAGGGGTTTGTTCGACACGACCCAGCGTAATCAAAAACAAACCCCTGAGTGATACAGAGCATCTTCTAATCGGCGCGCTCTGTACTACACAGGGGTTTGGCTTAACGCGACCCGGACCTACTCACCATAACCATCAGAGAAGCTCCAGTAGCAAACTTTTATTACCCAAACCACGGAGCACCTCACCTACAGACGAGACGACTCCGTACCAAAAACATCAGCCGATGAATCCAAAGGATACTGACCATCAGCTTCTAGAGAGGATACAGTATATGCTAAACAAAGAGGCGCATGAAGGAGAAAAAGTTGTCTGCAGGAATGGTGACTGCAACTCAATCTCCTAAAAAAGGGAAAAAGACGGTGGTCAAGACCGGAGTCGCACACGCCATAGAAAAACACAGGCGCTAAGATTGTATCCTACAGCGACGCGGCTAGAGATATTTGGCGAGCGGTGATTTATGAACGCGACACAGGCTCAGCAGGCTAACCTTGTTGAAAATACACTAGTGGATGCGATGTTTACTGCTCCTCCAATAAGCTGCAGCAGACCTACACATTCAATTAAAAAATTATTCTATGGATGATCTGTTCTAATCAACACACAGCAGACTAGCTCAGGAGTAGCGTAGAATCTTTAGGTCAATTTTGGGACGGCGCACAACTGAGGATTGCTGCCCGATATACCAACAAGGTCTAGGTTTCTGTGCCTTTGCTGAGTCGAAAGATATACAGAAGAAAGTTTAACTTCCGAGCTGAAGGCTATTGGCAGGAAGCAAATTTACGATTAGATAAGGGTAGTTTAAGTCGGCCTCGGCAGCCCTTTTAGCTGTGATCGTGGTGGTGCCTTGATACAAGAACCGTGGGTCGAAAAGTTAAAAGGCTGAGGAGTTAGTGGTCGAAGCTGATTTACAACAGATCCGCTGTCGCTCTGCTGACCACGAAGAACATGTACTGCCCGTGACTATTTTTTTCTTGCTGGGGCCTGACGGCAACTAGAATCAAGCTCATCGAGAGTATAAAACTAGAACTGATGGGCCGATGCTTATAAAGCATTTTTATTCGCTATCGATAAATAATAAAGCTGGGAATACGTCTCAGATATTTGTAACTCCTTTTGTTACCGAATTAATTAGAATGAATATTATTATTAGGGGTGGGTCAATAGTTAAATAAGTACAGAGTGGCAAGAGCGCCACTCAATTTGTGAAAGTAAATAATTAAATTAAGTAAAATATTGAAGTGTGAAAATTCAGAAACACATCTAAGAAAAATAATTAGAAAAAGGTTATTGATGATAAATTAGGCATACAACTCAACCAAGTCTTGACATAGGTAAAACCAATAGAACAATCAAGTAATTTCCAAATTAAATTAGTGTATATTTCTGCGGTGATATCAGATTCACAGTGAGGTTGAAAATCAATCAAGCAGTAAAAAAAATAGTTGCTGGTAAAATATAATAAATAAAATCAATGGGTATAGATTAACCCTCAATTAGATCCACCAATGTAATGGATAAATATGGTCAGCTTCTGCCAGTAAAATCAAATTAAAACTGTATGAAATCGAAGGTTAAACGTTGAAGGTATACAGGCGATATATCAGAAATTCTCAAGTACCTACCTATTTAAGTTGTAGAATAATAAATTCGATAAATTTGAAATAATTATTTAACCGTCACTTCAGTGTCAAGAATGTGAAATTAAAAATTTTAAATATAAGTCACATCAGTAAAAGCTCAATCAATTATGGTAATTGATCATAAAATTGATTTCATAAAAAAAAAAGGTCAAAGTTATTAATGAAACTCTAAACAAGCCTCAATTAACAAAACGTTGGAGTACGGTAACTGTCCATTTTCTGTCACATGACGATGGTAGTTGCAGCTTTTAGCCTTGAATCAAGGTAGATGGAGGCTAGAAATTCACAGTTTTCATCAAATGTTGAGGGACAAGTTTCGACACGTAAGGGAATTGATTCCTCTAGGAAATGCCTTCAAAAGCTCTATGCCCATGCTCCAGCCAAATAGTCTGCATGGAAAAATGGAGCTCCACGAAAATGGGGATCTTTAAAAATATGGGCATGTTGGGAACGGACTCCTCGGAAGAAACAGGCCCCTCGAAAAAAACTGGCTCCTCGAAAGAAGCAGGCTCCTTGGAAGAAACTAACTCCTCGGAAAAAAACGGGCTCCCTGGAAGAAACGGGCTCCTTGGAAGACCCTAAGTAATAGAGGCCTATCATGAACAACCATATTCCTTTTTAAAAAATTAACAAGAACTTACCACGAGGGGCTTCGAAATTCAAACTTAAAAAAAAAAAAACGGTAATCACAAGACATTTGATTATTTGAAACTTTTCGGTGATCAACGGAACTTTCTGTTATGCAACTTTATTTCGTTAAACTAGTGCCTGATGGCCGATAAGGTACTTTTTTCCACGAGAACGGTAAACGATAATTGACTTAGGAAGATGGCTGCCCCTACGCCAGGATCAGCCTTTCAGGTCGAAAGTCAAAATTTAAAAGATACGAAGAATAGGACAAGCTGAACGAGCAGAGTTTGCCTTCGAAAAATAGCCAACGGAAAGTGTTGGTACCAAACTGGTACTTGAAATTAAAGAAAAAGCGTGCCTTCTAGGTTAATAATTGCTCTTATTATTGGCGAGAGAAACCTTCTTTCCCACCCAGGATTCCAGGATTTACAAAAATTTGCTGCAATATATAGGTCATCGAAAAAACTCTCGTGATTTTTTTCAGAGGCACATACCCAGAACTGAGAGCTGGGAGCTGGAATAAATAAACTCCTAAGGATGATGATAAACTCCAAACATCGAAGAAATATCATTTAACACAATGCGTTCATTCATCGGATTCCAGTTTTCTAGCAATATGAATGAGGCCCTTCCAGTTGAGTAGAACTGAGTTCACTGATTCATTGAATGCAAAAGTTTATAGAAATAGATAAGTATACTTATTAAAATTTCCAGAAACTCGATGCTTGACAATTTTAGCTCTTTTTTTTATAGTAGGTATTCTGAGAGACACGTTCCACATTAGCAACTCAATTATTATCTACTAACCACAGTCACTTCCTCTGCCGAATCCTGTGAACCGAAATTCTCCAGTTCCTCCTCCAAGTGATCAATAATATCGTTTCCAGGCAATACTCCCGAATAAAATACGCTATGTCGTTTTTCCTTTAGAGGGTTCTTAAGCTTAATGTCCACCTTGCTCAGTTGTCTCTTCAGCCCTTTCCACGTTGACGACTTTCTTCTGGTTGCAAGTTGAAGAATAGGAATCGGTATGTCGTCTTCGATAGCTTCTTGAGCTTGTTCTATTGGCGTGGGACAGGGGGCGAAACAAAATGGTGACTCGGGAGAACGGCCCATCTATATTTTGGAGATATAAGGGGCAGAAATGCGATTTTGATGATTAAACGTAAATTAATAAATAAATGAGCAGAGTAGAGAATTTTATTTTTGAATAATAAAAACTCACTTTATTAGCAAAAGGTACTACTACATGCATGTAAGTCAGGACACTACCTCGAGAATATATACTTGGTTGAATTGGAGGTATTCTCTAATCTACCCCAATAAATAAATAAATAAATAAATAAATAAATAAATAAATAAAAATTGTTTCCAGGCTATCGAGTGCAACTTATCAGGAAATTTGCAAACTTAAAAAAATGTGCCGCTTTCTAGCTTAGAAAACTGAAAAATTACAAAAACTAATTAAAAAAAAATTATGCCACAGATTTTTGTGGGTTAATCGAGGAATTGTCGATTGTCGGTTGTTGAGACAAATTAATGATGCTATTAGAGGAAAACACAGGGTGTATCAGTTTATTTTTGCAACTGTGAGAAGTTTGAAGTTGCCATTTGAAAACTGAGACACCCTGGATTAAGTTTAGTGTTGAAAGAAAACACTGCGCTCGCCTGTAATTCCACTCCGCTACAACTTTCTGGATAATTTCAAAGTTACTATTCAAAGTTCGAGGGAAACTATTAAAGCAAAGAGAATATAAAAATCTTCATAAAGCTTTGGCGGACTGTATTTATATAACCTACAAGAAAATCGTGAGGATATAAAAATTTTACATAATATGGCCTTCTTGGCATAAAATTATATTAAAATAAAGTACTACACACTGACCTGATCGATACTAGGACTCCTCGGTTGTTTGTCGAATTCCAAAGGCAAACCATCAGGCCCGAGTTGGTTCTTTTTGGGACTCCGTGGCACTCGTGAGTAAGGATCTTGAGCTCCGTACAAATCAGGACTGCCAACGTTCAGCAGGCAAACACGTTGTTCAGTGTCTACTATCACAAGGCCGGCTTCATTTCCATAAGCCAATCTGAATAATAATATATTGCCACATTGTGCTTATAATTAAGTTAAGGTACTTACAATCCGTATGAACTATTTATTGTTAAAGACGTAATGTGACTTGGTGGTTCGCCATTGCTCCAAGGAGTTAAACAAACTAAAACGGCTTGAAATCCTGGAGGCTTTTTTTGAGCTGTTGTTCGTACTTTCAATGTGGAATTTTCCTGAAAAGGACAAAACAACTTTACATAATATGTAGGTGCCTACAAGAGTCAATATGCAAATAAATTCCATAGATATTGTAATGACCCGGGAACAATAGACCCGTAATTTACAATGTCTCAACAGTAAAAATTGAATGTAATCAAATAATCACAAATTGAATCTCCAATAATTTACATCGATATCAATAAATTGAGAATGAAACAAATTGGCGTTGACCCCAAATTAATTAAAATATTTAAAATACGTTCAATTTTCAATAGCCAGTCATCAGGCGTGTGTCATCAAGTTAGTTGAACTCCTAAATCAAAACCCGGAAAAAATTAAATACAAGGTTAGGTACCACCTAATTAAATTAGATCCCAAAATTAGAAAAATTTCAAAAGATCGTATAATTTATTGCCGGCACGAGTGCGGCTTTTCCTTGAATTAAGTGTCCTCTCCATTCATTTCGTTGACCCCTAATAATCAAGCAATTTCGACATCATCCGATGAGCAAGTTATATTTTTTGGAATAATATCTAGGTCGACCAATAGAATTGAATTTACAGATGGTCAAACGACCGCCGCTGTTGTCGATTGTGGTGGGTAAATAGAGAGAGGAATCAATTATCGAGAATAAGACTCAATAATTTAATAGTATGATGAATGTCTTCATCTCTTAATAATTAAAATTCAGAAGTGGCGAATTATCTCAAGTATACAAAGTCGGGCATCGGAAAAAGTAATCGTTTCAGTAATTATGTGCGTGCTCTAGCTATTTTGAAGTAAATAATAATTAGAATAATTAAGTGAATTTAAAGGCGATAATTTAAATGTAAGTAGGTACTCTAGTGACAAGTTTTATTTTGATTTTATCAATGTTGCAATGACTATGATGTAAGTGAATTGACTATGGAACATTATTGCATAAATGTTAATATCTTGAGTGAATTGACTTTGAATTTTTTTTTTTTTTTTTTGTGCTTAGTATAGATAGAGAAATTTAATTAAAATTGACTGTTATTGTCCCGTCTAGTTAATGATTAGTTAGATGTTTTGGTTTCTATCTAATTAAATGAATTTAGATAAAATGTTCATTGTTTTGAGGTGTAATAGGTGTTTTGGTTTAAAAATATTGTACCTAATGTAGTACGGCTATATGAAAGTTTTATTAAAGTACAAGGCTTTTTGATTGCAACATATTATTTACAAGCTCAGAGACAGTGTAAAGGTGGCTGTACGTTAGTATCAATTTAGAATTGGTTATTTTTGTGAAGGTGTTGGATTTATAAAATTTGTACTATTGTAAATTTGAAAATGAAAATCTGTTTATTTTCTCATTAATAAAGCATAATTATTAACGGATAATCATAAATCAGTTGTTTCTCTCTCTTGCAAATAGACCCGCTCCCACAACTTCATTTTACAGTAACTGCCCAAGGAAATAATTGACTACTTGATGCGGATGCTACAATATATGGAGTTAGAAACGAGCTACTGAATCGACGTAGAGTAGATAGGTACCTACTAATTCAATGATTATATTGAAGTGTGAGCTGAATGTTAGATCTAAAAGTTGAAAAATTTGTTTCTGTCTTATATTTTAACAATGTATGAAATCTCGAAGACTCGCATTATTTCTAAATCATCATGGATGTAAGTATAATAAATTATCTATCTTGGAAATGTTCGGTATGATTGATCAAATCGAATCAATAGTTATTTATGATATAAGTGTTAAAAGTACATTTTTAAGGCACGCATGTGAAAGTTTGCAGAATGAGCGAAGCGAATTCTGCAATTCACATAAGTGCCTTAAAAATACTTTTAACCTAAATATCATACAATATTTTTTCTACAAACGGCAATGAGAAGCAATAACCAGTAACAAATTGGATTTTTAAATGAATAATAAATTGGAAGCATCTTTCCTACATAAAATTATTGAATTTGACATTTGTCAAAAAATCCAAACAACCAGCACCTTGTTTTACAGGTAATGAAATGTATTGTCAGTTTCTTGAAAGTCTGTCGTGGTCAGTAATGCTTTTTGCTAAAAATGCAAGAAAATACAGAAGAAAAAGAGGGTTTCATCGATCACTCGAAAATATAGATGAGGCTGCCAATCGTGCTACTTTAGTTGTTCAAATTTCACCATTAATACCAATGTAAATAACTTAAAATACAAACTTTTTTTGACGTTCGCTCTTAAAATTTGATGTTTCATTTTTAACACTAGTGCTATAAAGACTTTATGGCACTAGTGCGATAAAGTAACATTTTTTATATCCTACTGAACTATTAAAACCATATAATACCTTGGTTACGATAATCATAAACAGGGTCTTAACTCCCAAGGGAGTTAAGGAAGGGAGTTAAGGATATCATAACTCCCAAGGGAGTTAAGGATTTCCATAACTCCCGCTTTTACCTTGAATAGGTAACCCTTTGACAAAAAATAGAAATTTTGATTTATGGCTTATTCATTTATAAAAATAGACAGAATACAGTAAATTCAGTAGGATATAAAATTATCTATGTACCACGGGAATTATCAGGAGTTAATACCCACGGGCAATTGGTGTCCCTCGGGCCGGAGGCCCTCGGGACACAAACGTTGCCCTGGGGTATTAACACCTGCATAGTTCCCTTGATACATAAATAACTATAATGCTTCGAGGGGGTGTTCAAAATTGCATTTTTAACACGTTTGTAGAAAAAAATATTTTATTTGAAACAAAGCAAATTACAATGCTATACCGGTATTTATTAATTAAATTATCTGTTTCTAGTTTCTTAACTCTATAGTTACTACATATTCGCATATCTATACAGGGTGAATTACGTAACCCGTGCATTAGCTTGCAGGTGGATTAGATGCTATTTCTACTAATTCACCTGCAAACTGGACAACTTCTAATGCACCGGCTATGTAAATCACGGTGTATATATAAAACACAAAAAATGTTTCTATGTCCGTTATAGACTTTGAAAGCATCCGACCGATGTGCCCCAAACCAGTTTAATATGAAAGACAATAATGAGAAGAAGGTCACTAATGACAAGTGTCAACTGTCAAATTGTGACAAGTGTAGATTTTTGAACCATTTCTTCGCAACGGATTTTGCTGAAATTTTGCATACACTTCAAGTTCGGGTGATAATACAATTTGAAATACTCGACAGCTGTCAAATGTAATTTTTGACAAATATCAGCTGTCAAAATATGACAAGACGACGTCATATGCGTGCCCGGTGTTCAGAATCGGAAACGCCATAAGACGTTGAAAAAAATTGACAGATTTCAACTGTCAAATGTGACATATGAAGAGGTGGGCAGGTTGTCAGGACTACCCCCGTCTTTAAAAATTTGCTTTTTTCAACAAATAAACAAATGGTACTAATTTTTTTAGTAATAGCACAGGTATCCGCTAGTTTAATGTTCATTTTTTATATTTAATTTTAAAGATTACTCAATCATTTTAATTTTATTTTTAATTTAATTATTTATTTTTTCAATTAATATTTATTCAATTTTTCAGTTTATCTTCTTCCCGTTTCTGGTACTCAGTGGACTTGTTTTTGGATTTCAGTGGTTTTCTCTTTACCCTCCTTATCTTTGTTTCTTCACCGGTTTGTTCTCGTTCTTGTTCCGTATTTCCACCGTCAGTTGTCTCTTCGCACTTTGCATCAAATCAGTGTTCTTGTCTCTCCTTTTCTTGTAGTTCAAGCGCGGTATAAAATACGTCACCGACTTTTAGTTTAAATCCGTGTATTTTGAACTGGATATTTTTGGTCTTGCAATCTTCCGAATGATTTACTAAAATTTTTTGGTCCTCTCTGTCCTGTGGGCCCAACTCATAGCTAAAGAAATCCCAGCAGCTTTAAGTTATCTTAAGTTCTCTACGTCAAGTTTTAGGTATTTATTTGATGTGTCATGTCAAACGATTCTGACAGTTCGTCATATCGTTCCTCCGACGAAAACTCTTAAGACGATTTTATACTGACAATTTATTGGTCAATTTATTGATCAAGTCGGTTGTCAAGAAATATTGATAATGTAAAACGCCAAATTGGTAGCAATTGTTCAAGATCTCGCTCAATTTATTGACGGATTAGCGCATGTTCTATTTTTCCGTCAATTTTTGTGTCAATTCAGGCTTTCAACCTAGAAATGACTCTAAAAATATTAAAGCTAGGTGAAGATATTTATTTTTATTTATCATTTACTTGTTGATGTTCAGTTTATTCTTCTACCTTCAGTTTCTTCTAGTTTTATTATTAAACATCTTCAAATATATTTCTGGGTGAGCCATAAATAAAAGTACATAACCTTGAAATTCTGGTTAAGTTGGTAGAATTGTTTTTTGTCGTTTGTGTTGTCAACAAGCTGATCTGGTGTAAAGCGAAGTTGAGCCATTGTTGAGCCAACATAAATTGTAGTACGGGATACGAGGCCTATTTCATCAAATCATTTTACACCGTCTTGCATTGTTATCATCAGTTAGATAACATGGTACTGAAACGCACTTGTGCAGGGAAATAGATAGGAGTGGGGGATTTCGCTGAAAAAAATGTTTCAGAAAATGTCATCATAAACGAGGAAAATATTTAATTATACACCGTCTTGCATTTATTTATTGAGTTAATTTGTACATAAACAAAATTGGATTAACACATGCAAGACATTTTCATGGGGGTTTTGGGGTTGTAATATAAGATGGAAATTGTCAATTTTTGAGAGGGGTGAAATATCATTTTACACCACTCCATTGTTGATTTATATCAAAGCTTGAATGTAGAATAGCCACTGGATACTGATACAAGACGTCCTGTAGAGGGATAACGGGCTGCAAGACGGATGTCAATGTGTTGTCTCATGAGGGAGTGAAAAATTATTTTACACCACTTCATGCTTATGTCCGCCGAAAGAATCTATGTTAAGAAATGGTATTACATCAGTCCAAGACGTTTTTTCTGGGAAAAAAGTTAAAAAATCCATTTTAATTTTTTCACTGAACTGTTGAGTTATTTACTGAACCGTTCAATGTTTATTCTTTTTTAAATCATACAGATGAAAAAGGACAGTTGATATAGCAGCTCAACAGGGGAGTCTGTTGAATACAGGAATTATAATTTTTGTTTACAATTTCAGACAGATCATTTGTTGTGTCATTTTCACATTTTTTTGCTGCTTTAAAATGAAATTCTTCAAATTTAATGCTTACAATCTGTTATGTGCACAAAACATGTTATGTGTCATGGGATATCCACCTCAAAGAGAACCTAAATGATTAAAAGCCGTCAAAAATAAAACAATTTTCAATCTTTTTTTATTTGATGTCCGTAGAAACATTCATATATACATATTATTAGGAGAATTTCGCAAAATAGAATTATTCTACGTGGTGAAGAGCAAAACTATTTAAAATTAATGTGCATAATTTGTAATTTGAAGTACTTAGTATTCACCTTTGTACCTGATAGATTGACCCTTGTCAAAATTAGTCAACTTCATCATCGTCTTGCAGTCCTTTCTTCCCATTTAGAATGTCTTGTATTTTTAAAAATGTTATCAATGTGTTCTATTTTTCCCATAAGTACCAGTGCAAGACGGTGTAAAATGATTTCTCTCTCCCTCATAAGACAACACATTGACCTCTGTCTTGCAGCCCATTATCCCCTCACAGTACATCTTGCATCAGTATCCAATGGCTATTCTACATTCAAGCTTTAATCTAAATCAACAATTGAGTGGTGTGAAATGATATTTCACCCCTCTGAAAAATTGACAATTTCTATCTAATATTACAACCCGAAAACCCCCAGGAAAATGTCTTGCATAGGGTATTCTAATTTTGTTTGTGTACAAATTAACTTAATAAGTAAATGCAAGACGGTGTGAAATTGTATATTTTCCTGGATTATGACGACATTTTCTCAAACATTTTTATCAGCTAAATTCCCCACTCCCATATATTTCACTGCGCAAGTGCGTTTCAGCATCATGTTATCTAACTGATGATAACAATGCAAGACAGTGTAAAATGATTTGATGAAATAGGCCTCGTATCCCGTACTATTGGCAAATAAATTGAGAAACAAATTGATCAATTTAAATTGTCAGTGTAAAACTAGCATTAGGGCCGAATTTATAGTCGTTCCTTGGGTCTTCCTTGAAGGTCGTGAGTTTAGAATGGACACTTGCTACTATTTGACAAGTTAGTCATCTCAATTCTAAACGTTCAAGGCCTCCTTAAGGTCTGAGGAAACCTCAAGTAGCGACTCTAAATTCGACCCTTATGTACTTAGAAAGTACCCAAGATTAAATACCCCAGATGCTATCAAGTATTTTACAATATCCTCACAAGACGTCTGTGATGCTGGACCTTCAAGAGGTAATGAATTGGAAATTTATGACGATTTTCCTAATACCACAAAACCCTAATACCATTGACAGAAACTTTGAAAGTGAGAATTCTGAAATCATTCCAAATTTGAGTAATGAATGTACAATTTGTAAGAAAAAATTTACTTCTATAAGTTATACGTCTCTAAAAGCCATAGTTATACGTCTCTAAAAGCCATAATGTTTTATCGAAGGTATCTTGTAATGTTCACCAAACCATGATTGACACATCAGAAGATTTCAATCAACATGCCACTAAATGTGACCTCTCTTATAATTCCTTCAACAGGTCATTTCACAAAAATAATACGACCATACTTTCTTCGCACCCAGAAAATCACACGCCCAATCATTCCTGTTCCAGTTGTGGTCAAATATTCATAAGATCAAGTAATATAGTAAAACATCGAAATAGTAAGAAATGTATCAGACAAACGGCAGCGCTTTTAACATCTGGTCCCACTCAATCACATCCAACTTATACTAATATTGAAGCTTTCTAAACCAGGCCATATTTTATATCACATGGTAATATACTAATTATGAGACGTATTCCGGGTAGTGTTCGTCCTCAAGTAGCCGAAGCATTGGCAGTTATTCTGGAGAATTGTGTCAAAACCAATAATGACGAGTCTTGGCATAAATTTTTTTGTTTTCCGCGTAACGTACTTAGTTTGCCGCACAATAAACTGAGAAAGGAATCATTATCAGTTCCACTGAAGAAGGGACTAGCCAGTTTATCTCCTGGTAGTTCTGGCAATGGTGCGCATATTTTATCAGAAAATGCTGCTTTTCGGTCGTCTGCAGAATCCTATACTAATGCAATGAACCGTAGAGTCGGTGCCAAACTAGTCGATGGTGACATTACGTGTTCTCTCTTCTCAAGACTCTATTGCACCTAACACTACTGCTACACAGTATTGCCGAAAATGTATCATGTTTTTATTCCAAAATTAATCAAAATCTGCCAAACAAGCAGGCGATTGCTGTCATTTTCAGCAAAGACTCAAACCAAACGTGTGTTCAGCGTTTCTCTTAAAGATGTCGCCGAGTTCGGGAAGCGTAGTCACTTCTTTCAAGCGCCAGTAAAAACTGTTTTATCTAGCTAAAAATGTGAAATACTATTATTTCATTTGCATCTAAATAAAATTATTTAGTCCACTGTAAATTAAAATCTGTTTTTTTTTTTAAAAGATAATTCCCCAAGTCAAAAATTTAGTAACTATGTTGGCAACACAAGCCTTTTCTACATGAAAAATTTGATAGCATTGACAATTTTACATTGTATTGCCAACCTAATGTCAGTTTGACTTTTATCTTTAAAAAAAAAAAACGCACTTTACTGTGTAAACGAATTGATATTGAAGATGTCGCCATCTACTTGTAAATAAGTCAATCACTTACAGAGAATTTGAACACCTGTGATTAAAAAATATTTAATGTATGTCATAAAGCCCAAAAGATGGCGCGCTGGCTCTTATCTGACTCCTAATTCTGAGCTGATGTCATGTGATATACCCTATACCTAAGTTCAACTATTTTGGAAATATTGACAGTTGAAAATTGACTTTTTTTCAAATTTGACAGGCTGTAAAACCTAAACGGTTAACTTTTGAGCAAAACCGATCTTAAATTTTTTTCTAATTATCATTGACACATCATTGAATTTAACCGAAGATTAAATTTAATTGGAATTTTCAATCAGGGATTAAATTCAAAGTTGATGTCAAATATTGGTGTCAACTGATAGTTTATAAATATCTAAGATGAAAATGTAAGATCACTTTTGCTCTAAAATCAACCTTTTAGGATTTACAGCCTGTCAAAACTGCAAAAAAGTCAATTTTCAACTGTCAATATTTTCAAAACAATTGAACTTAGGTAAAGGGTATATTACATGAAATCTGCTCAGAATTTTACGTAGAATCTGAATATCCAATAATATACATATTTGAAATAAGAAATTTGGAGTACGACCAGCTTTTCTGAAACACCCTGTATATGCGAAAGTGAGTGTTTCAAAAAATTTAATTTCAATCATAAAACTTTTATTTGGGACACTTTTTTCTAAAATTTCAAATTAAAAAGATAGAGGAGGTGACATTTATAACCAATAACCCTGTACCTACCTACAAATTAGTCCGCTAAAAATTAGAAACCTCCCAAAGAACGATGGAAAGAAACATGCTTGGAATATTCCAAGCATCTTTATGTGATATCACTATAAGAGGAAAAATTAGAAACTCCGAGGAAAGACGCAAAACGGAAGTCATGGACATTGTGGAGGTGGTAGGAAAGATAAAATGCCGATGGGCTGGACAGATACGATGACGACAGATGGACACGAAAAATTCTAGAATGGAGATCAAGGGAGACAACAAGAAGCATGGAAAGTCCTGGGTGGACGACATAAGGACAAAGGCAGGCAATCAGTGAATGAGATTGACGAAGGACAGAGAATAATGGAAACAGTAAGGAGAAACCTACATCCAGGAATGGATGTATAGAAGTTGACAAAGAAGAGAGAATATAAAAGCTAAGATTCGAAAACCCTAGACATTGGAGTTCTAGTCGCAACCTGCTATTTCTCTGTTATCTTGATAATATTCGTCGGAAGAAGGCATCAGGTTTGCAGAATATTCCACACGAAGCATCAGTTTATCATGGTCTGTGGATACTTTTCCTAACTGTAAGAGTTGCCTGAAGAATTAGGATTCAACTCAAAATTTCCTGCATCCAATGTGGAACAATTGATCTCCTGAAGAAAAAAATTGCAGAGGTTGTTCTCAGAGTGCCTATATTATTGTTTACACTATTGTGTACCTTCGCCTCTCCCTAGAACTATGTGCAATGACCCGGGAAAAATAGACCCGTAATTAATAAGGACTTGAAATACAAAAACAGTCAATTTAAATGTTATCATGACCCAAATTATTGAAAATATTTAAAATACGTTCAAATTTTATTAGTTAGTCATCAAGCGCGTATCATCAAATTGAACTCATAAATCAAAACCCGGCAAAGATTAAATACAAGGTTAGGTAATTAAATTAGGTCCCAAAGTGACAGAATTATAATAAAAAACAGTATTTACGGGCCGAGACGAATTCGGCATTCTTTGATTTATATGTCCTCACATTCCTATACGAAATCTGTTTCTTTCTGTTTCTGTGTCTGTCTGACCCCGATAACTCCGGGAAATTGCGACATAGGTATTCGGTTTTAAACAAATAAATTATATTTCTTAGAAAAGAAGAACGGCCAATGAATGGCCATGACCCCCAAATTTTTTGGGGGAACGAAAAATATAAAAACAGCGGTTTTAGAAGTTTACAGTCAGTTATCAGTCGAGTTCCGTCATCAGTTCAGTTCAGTCTTTAGTTCAGTTCTGTTCAGCTTAGAGTCTTGAGTCTTGAGTCTACAGTAAGATTAATCAGTCAGTCCGGATGAAATTCGCGAAGAGTTTCTGTTTTGTTGCCTCGGGAAAACGCGTTAAATCGAATCTTGAAAAAGTAACGGAAAATTGTGAAAAAAAGGATATTTAAATTCATTCAACATTATGTGCAAGCTCTAAATAATTCAAAAGAAAAATAATTAGAATAATTAAGTTACTTTAAGGGCGAAACTTTAATGTAAGGACTCTACTGACATGTTTATTTGACTTTATCAATGAGTGAACTTTTGAATACTTTTTTTTTTGGTTTTTTTAGTATAAATAGTAAATTTTAATGGCTATTGAATCAGTGAGCTCTGTCTAATGAAGAGACTTAATGAAAATTGAATTAATGATTATAGTTAAATATTTTGAACTCAAATGGCCGTTTGCACCAACCATTTTAAGGAAGCTTTAGCGATAAGTAGTCCTTAAAATGACATTTTTACATGGAGAAATGTCACTTTAAGGAATACTTATCGCTAAGGCTTCCTTGGAATGGTTGGTGCAAACGGCCATAAGAATTTTAATTAAATGCGTAATATTGAATTGAGATTCTTAGTATTGTTATGTCTAAGTGTAGATCGTAAATGTAATGGTATTCACTCTAGCTGAGTTTTCTATTTTAAGTAAAGCTTTTTACAAATTTGGCAGTAAGCGAAATAAGGGGTTTCTATACGCTTATAGAATTGGACGTTTTAAAAATTGTAATGTTTTGACGTGTAGGAGTTTTGGTTAAAAATATTTTAACCTAATGTAGTAGGTCTCTATCAAAGAGTTATTTAAGTACAAGGCTTTTAATTGTAATATTTTAATTACAAGCTCAGAGACAGTATACAGATGGCTGTAAATTCGCATCATTTAGAATTGTTTATTTTTATTTTAGAAAGGTGTTGGATTGGGGTATAAAAAATTGTACCATAGCAATAAGAAAAGCTCTGTTTATTTTCTCATTAATAAACCATATTTATTAACGGATAACCATACATCAGTTGTTTCTCTCACTTGCAAATACACCCGCCCCCACAATTCTATTTTACAGTAGTTGCCCAAGGAAATAATTACCATCGAATACGACTGCTCGCAATTTAACATCTAACCTTAATAATAGAGTACTTACTTGGCGCGGATGCTACATGATTGAAAGCAGAACTTTGCTTATTTTATAAATAAAATAATCTATGAATATCTGTTATTAAAAGTTAATGGGTCATAATTATCAACTTACTCTTTTATTGTCGAAATCCAACATTTCCAGCTTATTACCAGATCCACCGCTCCCAGGGCCGGAAAACTGACAGTCGGGAGATATTTCGTCTTCAACGACTTCGTAAACTATGGGAATTTCTAATACCGTAACCTTGAATTAAATCCAATAAAACAATACAGATTTGTCTTTATTAAAAATCGCTTATTACCTCATCAATGCTTTCGATTTTTTTGTACGTAAACACTATCACATGACTGGAAGCGCCGGCGACGCACAGTTTCCTGGATTCGGGGCATAGCGATATCAAGTGTATCGCGAACGGGTCGTCTTCGGATTCCGTCGATCTGGATTTGGGTTTTTCGAAAACTTTTGCGGTTTTTAGCTTGTAGAGCACTTGCAACGTGCCTGCGCTAGCGTCCCAGAATCGTATACTGCCATCTGCGTGTCTGAGAAATAAATTGATCATAATTATGATCCTCTTATTTTAGACATTTAATTTCACAAATAACTTTTTGCTTCAAATCAGCTTGTATTTCCTTACCGAAATAAATACATTTTAATTTCCTTGAATCGCTTGCCGTGCCTCGAGATACTCTATTAAAATACACAAACCGTGTCTCTCCCCTCATTATGCAAACTTGATATTGAAATCCCTTCGCGATATTTTGTTCCCGACTCACAAACCAAAATTGAAACAAAGAGAATATACCCTAGCAAAATAGATATTGCTGCGTTACTGAAAAAATTTTCAATTTTACCGGTTTCAAACGGTTTTTACTTTAAAAATAATACTAAAATATCACGAGAGTCTCCTCTGGGAAATTTTGGTTCGGGTGAAATAAAACAATAAAGGTAACTGCACGTAGATATTAAATGAAAAGAGCTATTTCGATAAACATCGGAGGTACTTGTGAACAGTTTATTTTGTGAAAGGTAGAAAAAAATTAAGAGTTTCTTCTTCAACAATAAGTTCAAATGCCATTATTTCAAAGAGCTTTGTGTGGCATATTGATGTATTCAAATTTAGGTACGATCTCATTTGCCCGGTCAAATTTCTACAAAAGAATGTGAAATTTAGTTTTGATTCTGAATATGGAATCTCATTTAGCATACGTAAAAATGATCTTCGTAATGAGAGTTGCTGCACGGCAGCAACGTTTGACTAAAAGGAGGAATTGATATATCCGATATATCCAAATCTCATCTGACCAACATTTTCACACAACATCCTATTGTGCCACTAAACTCGGTCAGCGTATTCAGCATTACCGACAACTTGCGTGAGAACTATGCTGGCTTTATAATTTTAGCTCGTATAAATAACATTTTTGTTATAATAAGTTAGAAAACTCCGGTTAACAATTATTGCTAAATTTATGTTACTTTGATGAGTGATATAAGTTTTTCAAAAATTAAATTGGTGTATCAATATGCCACAGTAGCGGATCCAGAGGTGCTTTTCGGGGGGGGGGGGGGGGGGGGCACTTAATCTGAGAACGTGGTCATTTATTAGTAGCCGCCGGAGGCTAATCGCCGAGGACGAAAAATTTTAGGGTGCCACGCCCTTTTTTTGGACCCTTCAACGATATTTAATATCAATATTTGGTTGTACAGGATCATTTTCTCATATTTTCCCACCCCTCAACTTTTTTGTGTATAAAAATAATGTAAATAGGAAAAGTGTATAGGTTGAAAAATAGTTTCCAGAAAACATAGTTCTGTTTATACATGGTGTTGCAGAAAGTTTTAAAAACAAAAAAGTATATTTTTTTATGGGACACCCTGTATACTAAGTACCGATTTTACATTCATTTCTTAGATTTTCATAAACTCATTTGACACCGACTTTGAATTTAATCCATGATTGAAAATTTCAACTAAATTTAATCTCTGGTTGAAGTTAACGTTGGTGTTAAAGGATAGCTTATGAAACATTAAAAATGAAAATGTAAAATCAGTTTTGCTGTAAAATTAACCGTTCAGGTTTTGCAGCCTGTCAAAGTTGCAAAAAAGTCAAATTTCAACTGTCAATATTTCCAAAACAGTTGAACTTAGGTATAGCGTATATCACATGAAATCTGCTCAGAATTTTATGTAGGTAGAATCAGAATATTCAACAATAAACAGGATATCCCATTTAAAAAAATATATATTTTTTTGTTTTTTAAACTTTCTGCGATACCCTGTATACACAAAACTATGTTTTCTGAGAATTATTTTTCAAACTATACACCTTTCCTATTTACATTTTTTCTATACACAGTAGCACAAAAACGTTAAGGGGGTGGGAAAATAGAAAAAATTGCCTTGTGTCTAGGTTTAAAATACCTGCTTATTGCGAAGGAATCTAGTATCATAGACTTATTCTAAAAAATGAAACTCAATACATAGGTAGACATAGATATCAAAATATAAAAAACCGTCCCAGAACGGTTTCGGAAGCACTCTGTATACGAATTTCGGTTTCTGCGCAAAAATTTTAGGTTTTGCGCAGAATCCTGACCGTAATATTATGATTTCCTGCTGGGTTGGAACAAAGCTATAATTTACAATTCTATACTGCATCAATCACCAAAATCAATAGCCGCCATCAAATCACAACCCAGAGCCAATCAGTTGAAATAATCTTGGAAGCCCCAAGAGAAAATGTTACTATTCAAAAGAATATTTTTTATGCGTGCGGAGGACACTTTTTTCTAGAGATTTTTTCATAACGAAAAATTCCCGGGGGGGGGGGCACTTGCCCCCAGTGCTCCCCCCTGGATCCGCCACTGATATGCCAACTATGTATATTTTCATCTTTCATTGAAGATTCAAAATGTCATCAGTTATTGTCCCACTCCGCCACCTAGACAAAGAAATATAAAAAGTTTCAATCACCATAGTTCTTACCCAGTTAAAATAACTTCAGGATAACTACAACCCTGTGCGGACCAAGTACCACCAGTGATGGGCCAGTCCATTTCGCTAACTCCTTGTCGTTTGGTGGCTGCCGCTCTGCCCACCGAATAAAACGCAGGAATAAGATCACCAGGGCAATCTGCTAGATAACTGACGCAAGTCACTGGCGATTCATGTAAGTCCATCGGATAAGGGTTTTCTATGCAGGGAAATCCTGGCGTTTGAAGGTCCATAACGACCAAGTCGTTTTGCAGTAGAGCTATTATTGCGTAGGGCTCTTGCATATCTAGAATCGGATCATAAATTATTACAATACAAATACAGAAGAAATGGGGCATAAATGAAGGACGATTTCAAAATGTCTTCATTGTCGCAACTTTCTGATGATAAACTATAACATACTGCCTTTGAATTTTGCCTGACGAGTATGGCATTCAAATTAATATTATTATAATGTATATGAATGTTTCGAATCATGTTTCTGTTTGGATAATGAACGACTGTGATAGCTTTATGTAAATTAAGATAATACCATTGCCCTCATATCTCAAGCAATATTGAATATTGAATGTGTAGGTACCTATTTCTAATTAGGATAAGTTAACAATGATGATATTCATATAATTGAAATGCTGTTACAGTAAGACAGTTTGTCTCATCTTCGTTCTCGCTACATTATATGTTCTTGGATAAAAATTATTGGCTTACCGCTTATATAAGGTGATTCGCATAAAGTAACAAAATCTATAACGTTATGTTCCATTTCTAAAACGGTTGTTGTTTTATTATGTACAACAGTAATACTGGGCGTTCTACAAGCTTGGTCATAAGGCATTCCACCGGAAAATATCACAAAAGCTTCCCCCGTTTTACTAGTTTTCCATTCCACCTTATTAATAGGTTTACATTGTTCGGCTTTTCCATCTTTATTAAATTTGGCTAAAATAGACATAAGTTGAATTATTTTTCGGAGGTACATGCACAAAAGTTCTAACCATGAGGTTGCGAAATATGTACATATTTTTGACTATTCCTAATATTCCACGTCGTCAAGGTACCGTCTGTGTGCGAGCACATAAACTGTTTACCTTCGAAGTGCCATGATATTGATCTTAGCTCACTGGTCAAGCACCGCATATCCGAACATCTATTTCTTAAATCCCATAACACTATTTGGCCGCTTTCATAACCTATTAATAACTGAAAGAAAGAGATTATTTTAATGAAATAGGAAATGCAATATAAATATAGGAAGTGCGTATGACCTAACTTGTACTGCAGTTGATGACACTTCAAGTTAGTGGAGCAATAAATTGATATTTGCTGATGAGTGCCATTACGGAAATTGAAGAGCTTAAAGTCCTCTACAGAATAACATGAAACTAAAGTGTCTATGTCAAGTATATTATGTGAGGCCTTCTAGTTAAATTCGCTGTTTCATGAATAAGTCTGGGCACTAGAACAAATAATGTTACGCTGAAAGGCTACACATTTTAGAAGTTATATGAAACGTAAGCGTGTTACCGCCTCTTGACGAAAACGTACCAAATTACGCTAAGTGGCTGACTCTATTCGACATTTCGTGTAAGGCTCCGAATCCATTTTGCACTTGATGTAATAAAATATGTGAAATATAATCTGAAATGGCAACGACAGACAATTTTATTGTGGTCCTACAAACTCGATTCTATAAAGAATTGGAAGAGTTTTATTCCCAGAAAGCACTGCGAAAGTTTTACACAAAGCAGAAAATTGATGAGGTATACAAGAGATGTAAGTGAACCTTCCAACCTAATAGTTATTCAGTTACGGTTAAGTGACGCTCAGGATTTCCCGGGTTTCTGGTTTCTGTTTTGAAATTATATGCCCGTTGTTAGCGATCCAATGCCTTTTTGAATGTTTTGCGACTGTAAGTGAATTAGCATTTATCCTTAATGTTGCTAGAGGCAAAAAGTTATGATTATGATAAAACATTAAAGCGCGTTTCATCTGCGCTTTCGTAGTGCCGTGAGAAGATTAATTTGATAAATTACTTTATGATTATCATTTTATTGAAATGGGATGAGGTGGCCTCGTTGCAATGAGCGCTCCCCGAGAAATGGATAATTAATTATCCAGAACATGGCACAAAAGTGTTATTCTTATACGACCCATATGCAAACCAAGCGCTTGCTTCCAACTTACTAAGTATTTTTCCGAAAAATTCTACAGAACGACAACGGACACGAATTCGTAAATAACTGAGGACTGAAAGATACGTAGCCTGACAGCATTATTTTTCTGATATTTTCAACCTGCACTAAAATAATTAGTGCTTCTCAATCAATCAGCGAAAGCTCAACTAAAAAAGGAACGATCGCTGTTGCACTACAAATGATAAACCGAGAAGAATTGGTGTCTTTCATGAGTGAAATATTTGCTACTCTCACTGCTGAGAAAAAAAAAAAAAAAATGACAGAGGCCAAGGGAGAAAAGGATCTTTTGTCAGCCTGGAGAGTGGAATTCAGAACGAAAGTCCTTCAACGCCAGTTAAGTAGATAGCTTGCGACTTGCTTGGTGCTCGGTGCTAAATTTGGTGAAAGTTGATTCTCCGAGTATCATACGAGGGAAACAAAAAAAGGACCTATTATTACTGTTAAGTTGTTTTCGGAAAAAGTGTAAGTCGGAATCGAAAATTGTAACATATAACAACTTTTTTCTATACATCATTTTATAAATTAAATTGTCGCCTTGAACGCTGTTGAAGTACCAATTTGGTACCAACATTTTCCGTTGGCCATTTTTCGAAGGAAAGCTCTGCTTGGTTAGCTTGTCCTATTCTTCGCCCCTTTAAAATTTTGACTTTCGACCTGAAACGTTGATCCTGGCCTGGGGCAGCCATCTCCCTAAGTGAAATATCGATTACCATTCTTGTAAAAAAAGTACCCTATCGGCCATCAGGCACTAGTTTGACGAAATAAAGTTGCGTAAGGTAATGTTTCGTTAATTACCGAAAAATTTAATACCGAAAGTCTTGTGATTACCGTTTTATTTGAGTTTGAATGTCGGTAAGTTATTTTTATTTTATTTTAAGTAATTGTTGTTCATGGGATGCCTCTATTACATAGGGTCTTTCGAGGCGCCAGTTTCTTTCGAGGAGCTCGTTGCTTTCGAAGAGCCCGTTTCCAATGAGCCCGCACATTTATAACGATCCACATTTCCGTAGATAATGGGCATAGAGCTTTTGAAGGGATTTCCTAGAGGAATCAAGTCCCTCAAGTGTCCACACCTGTTGCTCCACACTTGACGAAAACTGTGAACTACTTCTAGCCTCTATCTACCTTGATTCAAGGTTAGAATCTGCAACTTCCTTCGTCAAGTGACAGAAAATGGATAGCTACCGTACTCCAACGTTTTCGTTGAAATTGAGGCTTATAGGGTGTCCCAGCTAAAACGAAACAGAGGAGTTTTTGCATATATATAGAATTATTTAAATGAAAAACACTCGGACACGTCGATTTTTGCATGAAACGGGACAACTTTCAAATTCATCTTTAATGACCTACCTGTCATCCCTTAGCGGGGGCGCGTTCAACCCTCAAAAATTAAATATAGGAAGTGGGTCGACTGACCCCTTAAATGAAAGCTCTTCAAACTCTCTTTTCAACGGTACCACATTTATTGACATTCATGTCAAAAAATTTGACAATGACGCGTCCCACCCAAAACGAAACAAGGCAATTTAAAGGCATTTCTCGTTTTAAAAGCAAAAAAACGGCTAAAACGTGAAATTTGTGTTCGACTGGAAATTTATCTGCGAATATTTTTCAACCCCTAAGTTGAAACCCCACGCGGCGGTGACATCCACCCTTAAAGTCACAAATGGAATGAGGGGATGAAAGGCATCTCATTTGTAAGCTTATTACTGCTTCTTTTCAACACTGTCTCATTTCGGGAATATCTTTAAAATTTTCGTGGAAAATTATGAAAAAATAAAACTTCTCTAAAAAAATTCTATTAAAGACCTCTAATAAACAAAATAACATCGAAGATAACAGAAAAAATGTAAACAAGTTTTTACTAATGTGGAGCTCTATTGTTACTAAATTAATACTCTAGAATCTAGAACAACTAATTCACTAAATGTTCAAACTGAGCACCGTCTGCAGCCATGCAAGAATACAGGTTCTGTTCAAAGCGATCTCGAACATTTTGTAATATTTCAGGGGTTATCAGCGCGCACTCATCTACAATTCGTTGACGTAATACTTCTAGTGTCTCCAGTTGAGTGGCATAAATTTTTGTTTTCAGATGCCCCCATAAAAAAAGTCAAGGGGTGTTAAATCGGATGATCTAGCTGGCCATTCAAGAAAGGGTCCTCTCCTTCCAATCCAGCGACCGGGAAATATCTCATCAAGATAATGCCGTACCAGTGCAACATAATGCGGAGGGGCTCCATCTCTGTTATTCTAGGATTTATGGCGTCTTCCAAAAGAGTCTGATAAATTTCTCCATCTAAATTTCCATTTAGAAAAAACGGACCAACAAGGGAGTCGCCAAAGATTCCAGCCGACACATTTAATTTTTCAGGGTACTGAGTATGAACCTCACGCAAGTGTTTAGGATTTTCATCAGCCCAGTAGCGACAGTTGTGACGATTTACGGTTCCGTTGAGGAAAAATGTACCTACACTCATCCGAAAAGCAAATGTAAAGAAGAAGAGGATTAGCTATAAGCATTTCGCTCAGTTCTTCGCAGAATTGTATTCGTCTATCGTGATCATCTTCGTTTAATTCTTGCGCCAGGTGAAGTTTTCATGTTTATCTGGATGATGAACATTAAATAACTCTGCTGTTCTATTGGCACATGAGGTATGTCCAAAAAACAATTCAATCATTTCAACCTTCTCGGCAGTAGAATAAACCATTGCTGATATTTAATGTTACTGTAAACAAAAGTCGCTACACTGAATACGATCAAAATAAATTTACTTAAAGAGATTTATTAAAAGACATCTACTGCCCATGCAGTAAGCAGATAAAAAAATCCCCATATTAGTAAAAACTTGTTTACATTTTTTCTGTTATCTTCGATGTTATTTTGTTTATTGGAGGTTTTTAATAGAATTTTTTTAGAGAAGTTTTATTTTTTCATACTTTTCCACGAAAATTTCAAAGATATTCCTGAAATGAGACAGCGTTGAAAAGAAGCAGTAATAAGCTTACCAATGAGGTGCCTTTCATCCCCCCATTCCATTTGAGACTTTAAGGGCGGATGTCACCGCCGCGTGGGGTTTCAACTTAGGGGTTGAAAAATATTCGCAGATTTTTTTCAATGGGTACCCTATATATCATTAGAAAGCTCTGCTTTTGCTGATTTCAATGATACAAATTTCGATAGGTTTATCTCTAACAGTTTTCGAGAAAAAAAATATTTTGGCTTTTGTCAAAAGAAACAATGAGTTAGAAAGAGACCTTTCTCAGTTTCCTTACAGATATAAAGTCCTTTTCTTACACATTGCTTCTTATGACAAAAACCGAAATAATTTTTTTTCTCGAAAACTATTAGAGATAAACCTATCGAACTTTTATCATTGAAATCAGAAAAAGCCGAGCTTTCTAATGAGCTATTAATATATAGAGTGTCCTATTGAAAAAAACCAGACTTTGGTCAATATCTCGGAGTTGGGACCAACTAGAAAAAAACTGAGAACGTCACTGAATTCTGCTTTAAAAAGTGCTTCTAGAAAGTTTTTACGGAAATCAATAATTTTCATAAACAAAAAAGTTATGATGGTTTCACGTTATTGCTCAAAAACGAGAATGGCCCTCTAGCGGCTAAACGGTTGAAGATATCAAAATGCGGTTTGCACTAATCAAAATTTCAAGAAATTTGAGCCTCGGAGTGGGGGGTTCATTTTTTTGTATCTTGCTCAGAAATTGATGTTTCCTATTAAAACCATCCAAATTCGGACACCCTGTACATATAGAGTTTCATTATAACCTAACTTTTACTTTTTTTTAAGAAATCTATTTTATGAATAATTAACAAAATGAATTGATTTTTTTTTAACTGATATGACTTTTAGATATTTAAAATTTTTAATTTCATTTTCTTGACACTTTCTTGACCTTCAAATCAGGGTTGGCAGGATATATATCAGCGATAAATATCCTGATATATATCTTGATAAATATCATGATATTTATGCTATAAATATCATGATATATATCAATATTAATTGTTTGGCCTTCTTTTCTTATTTTATAGTTTTATTATTTTATGTTGAGAAGTTTAACGGCCCTAGTAGTATATTTATGAGGAGGAAATCACAGGGATCTCGACCAAAACAGTCTATATTACGTCATTTATCAATTATTATTTTATTTATTTTTATTTGTGTATAAGAAATATAAGGTTTTTACTTTTTAGGACGAGTATTATGAAACTATTTTGAAAGATAACTAAATGTTAACTTCTGGAATTACTATGAGAAGTACCGTCATCCCAGAAATTAATTTCTAGTGATTCTGTCAAAATAGTTTTATAATACCCGTCCTAAGTTGTAGTTTTCTTTTCGTTGTTGAGTTCAGAGTTGTAATTTTTTTGTTGTTGTTGAACCACGTCTTAAGGCAAACATAAGTAGTATAAATGACATAAATGTTTTCATATTCTTAAACTCGAATTTTTATTTACCTAACACAGTTTACATTCCTATACATATGTATAGGAAATAGGAACACTAAAACTTGTTATCACCATACCAACTTTACATGTTTGTAACATTTTATTAAATTTACCATAAAGTTATTTTGAATTTTAATAATATAGATACATAACAGAAAACAGATGAACTAATTTAATTTAAGTAATTAAACATATAAATAAATATCCAAATTTTGATATATATCCGATACATATCGATATATATCGGATAATTGGATATTTATATAAATATCATATTTGCCAACCCTGCTTCAAATAATTATATCCGATTTTCGATTTATCGAATTTATTATAGATTGATCTTTATCTAACTTTTAGTACCGCCATGTTTTAAGAATGTCAGTTTCATCAATCATAATCAATAATCTGAACTGAAGTCAAGGTTGGACAATATGTTCTAAATTTAAAATTATTAAGTAAGTACCTACATCGTGAAAAATTGATCAATTTTTCACAATTAAAATTTACATCCATTCATTTTTTTTTTCTTAAAATTATGCTTTCTGGAAACTTAAAGCTTCCATGTTTTAATTTTTTTACATGTGATATTATTTTCTTGGAGTCTGATGAATCTGATTAAGGGTTAACCTCTATCTATTGGTTTTATTTAAGTAATATCTTTTTAAATTTTACTGCTTGACTTTTAACCTCACTCTGTTAATCTGATATCACCACCTCTGGAAATATAATATACTATTTTGATTTGAAAATTACTTGAGTGTTTTATTGGTTTCACCTATGTCAAGACTTGGTTGAGTTGTATGCCGTATTTATTTCCTATTCAGAATGATCAATTACCTTTTGCCAATGTCGCTGAGCAAACTGAGCATATTAAGGGCCACTAGTTAATTCATCAACAAAGGGGTTACAATATGCTACGCTATAATCGACAAACGCCGGCATAGATTAAATGAAATGCTTTTGAATGTGGTATTTGCCAGGAAAATTTTAGATCATCATTTAGCCACAAGTTACAAATTATTATAATACTTTACACTTGCTACATAATAGACTTTGCACAAAGAATCAGGTGTTCAACGTAATAAACCTGAACATACGCAGCATTCGCAAAAATTTTAATGAATTCATGGCCTAGATTCAAGCCTACATACTTAATTTTTGTAATATTATTGTTTTAAGCTGTGTGCGAATGTTGGCGTGTAAATGAAAAGTTTGATCTTTTGTGAAATGTTTTACAATGGCGATGACAAAAACGACAGACATACAAGTAAATAGGTTTCTGTTTGTTTTTTTTTGACTCAATCTAATAACCCTCCTACAAAACTTAAAAAATATATTAACTTATCTCAGACACTACCAACGAAGGCAAATCCAATTCCAGTGATTAATTACAGGTGAAGGATGATGATAGTACTTTCTTGACTGACAAAGACATGGCAAATTATTGTAATGAGTATTTCACCTAACTAATGGCTTAAAAAAAGTAATATTACACCGCCAGGAACAGAATCGAAAATTAACTTTATATTAAATTCATCTTAATTTTCAAAACCGGTGAGTAGGAATGAAATAATAGACCACATAAACTCTTTAAAAAGTAGTTGCGCATCTGGTCCAGGTGGTATAAGTGCCAAAACAATAAAACTGGCTCATCTCAATCCAATAAAATCCTAAATCCACATAATAAATTTTATATTCAGTACAGGTCCCTGGTAACTGGTAAGTTTAATTCCTGGATTGTCAACCCAATCTATAAAACAGGTGATAAGTCGAATATTTGCAATAAGTGTTGTATTGCATATATGAATTTTGACTCAGATGAGAAGAGAAAATGTCTCACTGTATTCCTTGTAAACGCATTCGATAGGATACCTCACCTACAGCCTAAAGAAGCCCTAAACACCTATGGGGTGACGGTGGCCGTATTGGATCTATTTAGACTACCTGACGGCCAGACAGCAGGTGGTGAAAATAGGGGACACACCAAGTAACATCCAAACCGTTATGATTTGCAACCCTCAGGGTACCATCCTACTCCCAGTACTTTTTATTACCTATAAATTCCTAAAAAAAACATGAATATTAAAGATGGATCCCATCATATCATATATGTATAGCCGCTATATTTTGTAGGAGACACCTTGGCTCAAGTGAAGGAGTTGACGAAACGTGGTGTTCCAAAAATAAAAAAGACACTAAACTCTAGTAAATCAAATAATATGGCCTTTTAACTGAAAATGCATTCGGGCAAATATCACAAACATTATCAATAATTTCCATTGCACTCGTTATGTTACTATTGAAAATTTTTTGACATCTTCCAATCGTCCTTCCTTTGAAGAACTTGACATTATTACTCCCCATTGCTTGAGGTAGATTCAAAATAATATCTTGGAGTTATCATCGATAAACATCTTAAATGGGACCCCAGGGCAAAGTTTGTGACCCGAGGGCCTTCGGCCCGAGGGACACCAATTGCCCGTGGGTAATAACACCTGATAATTCCCGTGGTACATAGATAATTTTATTTCCTACTGAATTTACTCTATTTTGTCCATTTTTATAACGAAATAAACCATAAACCAAAATTTCTATTTTTTTTCAAAGTTTCACCTATTCAAGGTAAAAGCGGGAGTTATGAAAATCCTTAACTCCCTTGGGTTAAGACCCTGTTTATGATTATCGTAACCAAGGTATTACATGGTTATAATAGTTCAGTAGGAAATTAATATAATTTTGAATGTGATATTTGTCATAAAAAATGTAAGCGAGAAAAATCTTTAAAGCTGACATAGTGAAGCCTTACAAAACAGGAAAAGAAACATTATTCTAGTATATGTAGAAAAGAACTAAACGAAGCCTGTAAACACCTAAGACACCTATTTCGAGAATTGAACAAAAAAGTGAGTTTATTGGCCTACAATGCGAAAAGCGGTGCCAATGAATGCTCTGGATGGCACCTGTGTAAAATAAAAGCAGCAAATCTTGGACAGGTGGTTAAAATATTTTAATATATATTCAAATGCTGACAGCACAGCAGATATAGAATACATAAACCAATTACCTGAGCTTAATTCAGGGTCCCTATTTTTGAAACGAGGGAGCAGCGTTCCAAGGAGAACGAGTATTCTGTCTTTGTTGCTTATATTATCATTTGCATATCGTTGATAAAGACGAAACACTCGTTCTCCTGGGAACGCTGCTCCCCTGTTTCAAGAATAAGGACCCCGATGAAACCCTTGACAGGCCACCGTGTAAGCGTGCCTGAAAAGCAGTTTCTGAGCTAAAAAATTGCAAATCTCTCTTCCTCCTGGAATATTTATATTCTAACAGAGAAACGTGTGATGCTATATTCTGAATATACAGACAAGACCATGGTTCTAGTCACATAGACTTCAAAGGGGCCAGTTCACTCATACCCATTCCACTGCAGGATCGTCATGGTGGATTGATATGTCCTGCATGTTATTGAATTTCGTGCATCTTCGGCTGCTTGGTTATACTCGGCTTCGGCAGCACCACCTTGATTTGCCTAAACCGGGTATAAGCTAATTCGTTTTATTATTCCCTATATGTCTAATAGGTGGATCCGGTCTGTATGAGACAACTTCAAAAGAAATGACTTGAATAAAATCAGCCATTAGAGGATGATGTGTTCTGTTGATTTTGAAAAACCATTCAAGCGTGTTCCTAGAGAAGCTCTTTGGGAAATTTGTGAAAAAATTTAGACTTTTCACTCTGGTATGAGATACAAAGTACAAGTAGATGAAGAAACCTCAAGGAATTTGAAGTAACTTGCAGCATCAAATAGGGCCGTATTCTGGATCAACATTATTTGCTGTCTATTTTGCTGTTGTAATAAGACCAGTATTAAGAGAACTGTTCGAGGCCATCCACATCAAATATCATTATGATAGCTCTCTGGAAAAAAAAATCATCAATCAAATAAGAATAAAAAATGGCATGTAGGCAATAAGGCATTTCATTAAAAAAAACTTGGAGATTTAGAAAATATTCAATATTATGACATGTTCAAGTTTTGTAGAAAGATAAATTAACTAGCGACTAGCAAGAGATCAAAACTGGCGCAAATGAAAAAAAGTTACTCTGGAAGATGGAGTGATAACACAATAGAAATGCGAATTGATGTATTACTCCCCCTTGATATTTTCCAAATTGGAATGAATTTTATAATGGGCTGGGTTCTGCGATTGAAGAAGTATATCATTGCTATAAGATTTAAGCAAATGGTTTGGCTGTCTTTCAATACTATTTAGAGCAGCAGCTTCAAGAATCAGGGTAGCCATAATGGTGGCCAATCTTCGACGCAAAGATGGCATTTAGAGAAAAATAACTTTACGCTTAGTGAGCATGTCGAGGAACTTAGCAACACATTCGAAGCAGGATCGCTGAAATATGTTCCTGCTTTTGCCTCATCCTGCTTCAAATCTGACACCGGCCACACGTACTATTTTAGAGATAAAACGTTTTTTATTTGGGTTGCTAACTTCACCCTTGGCAACACATTGAAAGCAGGATCGTTAAAACAGGTTCCTGCTTGTGCTACTATAGTCCTGTCTCACCCTGCTTCAAATCTGACCCCGGTAACACGTACTATTCTCGAGATACAGCGATTTTTATTTTTGTTGCTAACTTCACCCTTGGCTCTACACTGAAAGCAGGATCGCTCAAACATGTTCCTGCTTGTGTTGCTATGGTCCTGCCTCATTCTGCTTCCCCAGCAACACCTAATATTTTTGAGATAAAAACTGGTAGCATTTCAAGAGTATAAAGTGTACTTTTTCCCAAGATAGATTTTGACATTGAAAACTTTGAAACATAAACAATAACTTGGCCATGATTGGTCGCAAAATGCCGTGTCCCTGCAGGTTGGAATCAGTTTCACAAAGCATGTCGTGCAAATGGCATCTTGCGACCAATAAGCGGTATTGTTTTTGTTTCAAAGTTGACAGTGTCAAAATCTATCTTGGGAAAAAATACAGTTCAGTAGTAGGAATAGGAGGAGCTCGAGACACCGTTGCCAAATATATCGTAATGAGTTTGGTATTTTAGACGAAAAGAGCTAACCCAAACTAACGCGTCCCTTTATAATGAATGCGAGCCTTTGTGTCTTGGTATTTTGGATGGAAAGAGCTAATCCAAGGAAAGAATTGAAACTAACCTGTCATAGGTGGCCTCTCTGCGCTTCCGTAGGGTTTTTAATTTTAATTTTTTCTTAAAGATTATAAGGAGGACAGGCTAGTTTCAATTCAACCCTTGGATTAGCTCTTTTCGTCTAAATTATCAACATAAAAAGAATAGCATTTATTACGAGAAAGCGTTAGTTTGGAATAGCTCTTTTCGTCTAAAATACCAACATACAAAGACTAGCAATTAGTATAAGGACGGGTTAGTTTGGGTTGGCTTGGATAACTGAAATTTGAATTAACTCTTTTCGTCTAAAATACCAACATGCAAAGACTAGCAGTCATTACAAAACGACGGGTTAGTTTGGTTTAGCTCTTTTCGTCTAAAATACTAATATACAAAGACTAGCACTTAGTATGAGGACGGGTTACTTTGGAATAGCTCTTTTCGTCCAAAATATCAACATACAAAAACAAGCACTTAGTACGAGGACGGGTTAGCTTGAATTAGCTATTCTCGTCTAAAATACCAACAAAGTCTAGCATTCATTACAAAAGTTTGAGTTAGTTTGAGTTAGTTTGGATTAGATCTTTTCGTCGATAATAATAACAAAGAAAAGCACTAATTACGATACATTTGGCAACGGTGTCTCGAGCTCGCCGTATTCCTACGACTAGATTCTTGTAATGCTACCACTACCAGTGTGTATCTTGGAATATTAAATGTTGCTGGGGTGATTGAAGCAGTTCAAGGCAGGACCATAGCAATGCAAGCAGGAACATTTTGGAACGATCCTGCTTCTAATGTGTTGCCAAGCCAAGGGTGAAGTTACCAAACATGAAATCCCTGTATCTCGAAAATAGTACGTGTTGCCGGGGTGTGATTTGCAGAATGAGGCAGGACCATAGCAACACAAGTAGGAACATGGGATCCTGCTTCGAATGTGTTGCTAACTTTCCCGACATTTAGTGGACATATTTTTAATGAACCGATTTGTCAACTTCCAGAAACCGCAGATGTTTCTCTTACGAGCAATTTCATTTGAGATAGTGCCTCACAAAGGGCTTTAGCGGTTCTAAAAACTCTTCTTGAACTCGCCGTGTCTACCCCATTAAATCCCAAGAAAATTGCCGGTATTTATGCTGGCATAAATTTTCGCCATTAAGTTTTTTCGGTATGTCCGTAATCAGAATAAGACCCGTGTGAGCAATCTTCTACCCCTAAGGGCCAATTTATTTATCAAAATAATTATTTTCAATCTTCTCTCCCGTTACGGTAATCGAGGTAAAAGCAACACGTACGCCAAATTGATTGACTATACGTTATGCCTTAAGGGTGAAAGGGACCCTTGAATTTTCCGTAAAAGCCTCTGAGATACCTTTGTGATAAGCACGATTGCTTTTCATGGAATTTTTTTCACAGAAATTATCTGCATGGTGAAATAAAGTAATTATACAATTTTAAGGGTAATATTGAAATTTTAGCTTCAAACATCGAGTGCTATAGGCCTAATAACCATTAAAATATCACCAGGACAGCAATGTGTAAAGTTATTATTATTAGTAACAGCTAAAAAGGTAACAAGATCCAGTTTTAAATTAAAAATAAAGTTTTTCTACCTTTTGCGACGCATCTCAAACCGAAATAGAGAACAACTAAGACATTTACCGTGGAATTACAATTATTCCGTCACTTAAAGCCGTGTCTAATCACAATAAAAGCCACTATTCCTCGGCTTTGATTTGAGGTAATTCCGTAATGGCACTAAAATCCTAGAAACCCCTCTAAGTGACACCAGTAGGAATAAAACAGGAGTTAAACGAGATTGAGTTTTATGGTAGCTTTGCGGAAAGGGATTTGATGATTCTTGTATCAGTTTGGCATATTCTTACCTTACTAGCATCTAATGGATTATCACTTAAATGAACTATTGCGCCAGGATGTGTTTTCCTAGTTCTGAAAAAAAATAAATTCAAATATTTATTGAACTAAACGATAACAAATATTCAATTGAAATTACAGACAATGCAGTGAATATTTTAACAAATTGAAAATATAAGCTTTATATTGCATATATTTAAATTGCAAATGTATTATATTTATTACTAATGTGTACTCACAGTTCGATTGTTTTATTCCAATTAATTACGTATCCTGATAATGAAAAACTTTCTATTTGTACTACATGAACGTTGCCTTTTTCTGTGCCTATGTACAGCCATTTAGATTGAAGAGGTAGGTGCATACACGTAATCCTACAAAAATACGAATTTTAAAAATCGTAAGCCACTTGAAAAATTTGTCGCTCACTTTTCTTTTTGAAATTTCAAACTCTGTATAATTTGGGGTACTTTTTGTTTGTAGCTCCAAAGGTGTAAAGTGTCATCGGCCGTCGCTGATATCAGGGAACCTTCGTTGACCAAAAATTGAAGGTGCAGGACAGCTGCTGATCCCGGTGGTCCTTCCATGTCGTGTCGTACGTGTACATCGACACCTGGTTGACCAAGACTGGACAATGTTTGTTAAGGAAAAAGCATTTTACCTATATAAAACAGCAATGAGGCATTTTTGAAATCATATTCTTATAGGTTATAAGTAAGTCAAAATCAAAGTCACCGAATAAATAAGTTAAGGGAAGAGAATCAGAATGGCTGGAGATCTATTTTTCGAGTAGTTCGTGACGGTTCTACTCTTTCTAATGGTTTCTTAATGAAACAAACATTTAAACAGCTACAAAGAGAAGTTGTTGTATCGAAGCAGTGACGTGTGGTCATTTGATTCTACTCGGGATGATGTGAGAATGAGTGAGTGGTTGGAAAAAAAACGATAATTTGGCGTTACCGCTTTTTGACTGTTTCCTAAACGACTTTAGAGGTGGACATAGTAGGCTTCTGCCCTATCTGCTTATCTACTGATACCTTTCCTGATTAGTGGAAAATAAGTTTTCTGACAACTATATGCATAAAAGTGGGGATAAGGGCTATTTTTCTAGCTATAGGGAAAAGAGTGTACAATCCGTTATTCTAAAGCTTTTCGATAAACTGTTCTGCCATCACCTTTCTTGGCATTGTATGAGAGTGCTAAGTGATAGGGGTCGTATTTTCGAAACCATTCGAATGCCGTTCGTATACGAAATAAGGCAAAATTCGCATGAAAATTGAATTTCCGTATTTTCGAATCGCTTTCGAACGGTCCGTACACGATTTGGTTCGTGTACGTTGACTCGAGTGGGTCTCCACCAGTCGAATTTCACATTTCGCATGCGATTTTAGTTCATTCTGCGCACTGTTTGCAATTTTGAAGTGCTTATTTTGTTTATATACGTTACATTTGTTGTTTATGTACCTAATGTCTGCCCAGCGACTCTGTGTCTACGGGGCAACGGTAAGGGGAATGCAGTTGTAAAAAAAAAATGGCTGATTTCATTCATAAAATACCCAGCTGCGTGCGGAACTTTTTGGAAGTTTTATCGTATTGCAACTCCTACACGAAAATCGAAAATGACCAAACCCCCGCCACTGGATATTTCAATATAAATCGATATTCCAAGATGAGAGGATACAATGACGGAAGCCCTGGCTAATAGCGAGACGTAAGGTGACGTTAGCCCATTGACAACGACATGGTTCCCCGTGGCAACGGCCATCCTGCCAAAAACTCCGCCAATCAGGTTCATCCAGGCCGGATGCTTGCCAAATTGTCAAAAACTGATGGTATCTTTAGAAAATGTTTATTTTTTACAATGGACAAAGTTGAAGAAATCAGTTATTAGAATAAGAATAGATCCAACAACCACGTTGAAGTATTTAGCGTTATATTTGGTATCTATATTTTGCTATTAAAAAATGGATTTTCAAATGAACTATACTACATGCCTAGTATTTTCGCTTTTTCATAATTAAACGTGACAACATGGCACATTTACGTCCGAATTCCTTCCGTAGACTCAGATCCGCTGGGCAAACAATAAATACGTTGTGCAAATTGAAAATTGTGTTCGTTGTTCCTTCTCCTTTTGACTTTTCATTCGTTTCCAAATAATTTGTGAATTAAATTGTCCTGCTTTATTAAAAGACAGTTATTGGAATGGCTAGCTTGGATTATTTAATCGAAAGAAATGTTATTGATGCCCTCGAAGAAGCAAAAATACTGGCAGATCGTAGGGATAGGGTGTTACATCCCTTTCTTGATCCGCTGGAAGAATATTGGTGTAGGTAGGTACTTAGTTCCGAAAATTATATCGCCTGACGAAGCTACTCACCTTGGAGTTGATAGAGCTTTTAGAGCCCCATCCAAAAACCATGATTGTTCATTAACGTTATAAAAGCAAGGATGTTCTAAATAGGAAATCCCAACGATTAGGTGCACGAAATTTATTTCAGCAAGATATATACCAGCATTTAAAAAGTCAGATGTCAAAAAAATCTTCTTCATTTTTGTATCTGTCGAAATGGCCATTATCAAATACTCGAATTTGCGACGTTGTCAACGCAAATAATACTCGTATACGATATAATTTTCGAAGGGTCTTCAAAAATACGCATTTTAGTTCGTACACGACATTTTTCATTCGAATTAAATCGCATGCGAAAGAATTCGCATGGTTTCGAAAATACGACCCCAGCAGTACAGCTTTGTTCGAGGAGGATCGACGGTCACAAATGTGCTCACCCATCAGCACTATCTTTTGAATGCCTTTGAGAATTCCAAACAAGTGGATAGCGTTTACATGGACTTCTCGAAGGCATTTGACAGGGTTAGTCATGAGCATCTTGCTGCGGTAAGCTTGAGGCTTTTGGAATGGGTAGGATCGTGGTCGATTTTTGTCAAAGTCTCTTGACCGGGCGTACTCAACTAGTGCGGGTTGGTAACTTTATCTCAAATGAAATACAGGTCTTTTCTGGCGTGCCCCAAGGATCGCACATTGGACCTATCCTGTTCAACTTGTTTATACGAGATCTAAGTGATGTTATTCGCTATTGCCCATTCGGAGCATTTGGCTTTTGCTGATGATTTTGAAATATTCAGTTGTTGAGTTTTACATGGATGTGTTTTTATTGCAGAAATAGTCAATCTATGGTGCAGGATTAATCTCCTGAAATTGAATATTGAGAAATGTTTGTGCATGATATTGGCAGTTTTGAAGTAAGAATTAAGACCTCATTGTGACCTTCTGGTTCTATTCAAAATAATAAATGGTGCCAGTCAAGAGAGGCGTAATTCGCCAATGTTTCGCATTCATTTCCATCATGCCAATTATGGCCTTAATTTCCCCCTCACAAGATCATCAAGGGCGTTCAATATTCACAAACTTGATCCGTTTGCCTGCGGCCTTGGTATGTTTAGTTTAAGTCTAGAATTAGGGATATAGAAGAAGAATGTAAGTGTATTATGATTATTGCATTGTTATAGTGTTTTTTTTTAATTGTTTATTTATATTGTGGCTATCTTACCTAACTGTTGTTATTTATAAAAGGGCTCTGCCGTTGATTAATGAAATTAAATTAAAAAAGGAATCTCTATTGTTTGATTACTTATGAACAAATCTTCATGTTTCTTCATTGCATTAAAGTTCATCAAGAACACCTAGTGCCACGATTGTCGCTGATCCAATTTTACGTTCCCTCATCACAAAGTCCATGATGTCTCCCAATGTTTGCCGAACCTCATATCGAAGTCCCATTCTGTGGGATGGTAGTTACTCTAATGACCCGGGAAAAATAGACCCGAAATTTACAAAGAGTTAAAAAAAAATGCAACAATTAATTTAAATGTAATAGAATATTGAAAAATTGAATCTCCAGTATTTCAAATCAGTATCAGTAAATTGAAAGATGAAACAAATTAGCATTGACCCAAATTAATTAAAACATTTGAAATACGTTCAAATTTTATTAGTTAGTCATCAAGCGCGTGTCATCAAATTTGAACTTATATCAAAACCAGGAAAATATTTAAAACAAGGGCAAAGTAATTGAATTGGTGACTAAGTGACAGATTTCATGATTAACGGCCGACACGAGTTTTCGGCATCCCTTGAGTTATTCGTCCTCTCACACCGATAATCCAGAAAATTGCGACGTATTGGGTTTTAAACAAATAAAAGAGGAAGCTTAATGAATGGACATAGAAATTTTTGGGGGGTCGAAAAATATAAAAACAGCGGTTTTAGAAGTTTAGAATCAGTCTTCATATTAGTTCAGTTTAGTTCAGATCAGTTCAGTCTTGAGTATAAATCTACAGTATCTAGTGAGTCAGTGCGGATAAAATTCGCGAAGAGTTTCTTTTATTTGTTGCCTCGGGAAAACGAGTTAAATCGAACCTTTGAAAAAGTAACGGAAAATTGTGAAAGAAAAAACATTCAAATTCGGTCAACATTATGTGCGAGCTCTAAATCGTTAATGTAACCATTAAGTCACCAAAGCTTCCTCTACCTCAGTTGAAAACACCCAATGACACCGGTCCATGGCCAGTCGAGAAAAAAGGTGTAAAAGGGAGTATCATATATAATATCACAAGAGAAAAAAAATTGTCGGCAAAATTTTCGGAAGGTATGAAAGTTTGTTGTTTATTGCTCATGACATTCACAAAACATCATCATATCTATATATATAAAAATCAAAGTTCACGGGGTATCCGGATATGCGCTCTAAAACCACTTATCCGATTACGATGAAACTTTGGTAGGTTATTATGGCCATCCCAAGGAAGGTTTGTGGATAGGTTACGCATCTCGGAAAAAGAAATTAATTTTGAATTAATTATTAATTTAATTGTAAACAAACTCATTCACATTACATAACAACATAACCCAACTTTTTTTGACAGCATGAAATAACGTTGACATATTTCATTTATTTAGGCTTGCATTCAACCGACGTAACTTTATTATTTTTTGAATTCAAGAACGGCTGGACCGATCTTGAATTAATACCACGTATCTCTAATATAAGGTGAATTCGATTGACCCAGATTAGATCGATTTGGGTTCAATTTAAGTGAACTTCTTCTGATCTAGATCATTTTTTTGTTGATGAGGGTGCACTGATCCAGCTTGAATCGAACACAGTGTGGTTCACTTAAATTGAACCAGATCGATCTAATCCGGTCAATCGAATCGGCTATAGAGGAGAGTGATAAAGGCTATTTTTTATCCCGAAAAAAAAAGTTCGGTTGCGTAAAACTCTGATACACTGGAAGGCCTATAAACAGCCCGGGGCGCTCTAGAGCAGCTCTGGAGTGCTTAAAATGCGTCACTGAACTCACTGGCAAGCGACTCTGATATCGGATGAAAAAAAAAATTAAATAGAAAATCAACGACAAAATTTGAAAAGAGGTGTATTATTTCAAAATGTATTTACACGCTGGCAACGCAGCGGGTCATTAGCTAGTTTTTGATAAAATCACTCGCCTGACGGCTCGAGATTTTGTCAAAAATATCATTCGCGAAATTGTCAAAAAGCAACAAACTTGAATAAAACCTTGAGAACAATTTTGCCTACACAATTTTTTCTCGAGTGGTATTCGTCATGACTATTTCAGGTGAGATTTTGAAAATAAATAGAATGCAAAAATGTGAATGAAAACTTCAAATTAAAAATATCAGTTTGACAATGTCAAAAAATGGTCGCTGAAATACCATCTTGTTGGTATTGTCAAGGTAGCAATATTGTCAGCTGAATACCGAATTTATTGCCGGTGTAATAAACTCTAGTGAAATAGTCACAGAAAGCGTCAGCGTTGTCAACACGTATTTTCTACTTCGGAAATCTTTATTGCTATATTTTGCCTTTTGTTCAATTAGTACAGTATTTTGAAATAAATATTCGGGAATTTAGTTAATCAACGTGTACCGTATTACATTTTTTCCCAGTGCTCTCCTCATCAAAACACCCCAGATAATCAGATAAATTAATCAATTATCGAGAATTAGACTCAATAATTAGTAGTATTCAGAAGTGGCGAATTATCTCAAGTATGAAAATGTCGGGCCTCAGAAAAGTAAAAATTACAGTAAATAACTCGAATTAAGAAAGAAGTAAACCTTTCAGTTTTTATGTGCGTGCTCTAGCTATTTTGAAGTAAATAATAATTAGAATAACTAGGTAATTTTAAGGGCGATAATTTAAATGAGAGTTCTCTAGCGACAAGTTTTATTTTGACTTTATCATTGTTGAAATGACTATGAAGTGAATTGACTATGTAACTTTATTGCATAAATATTATTAACTTGAGTGAATTAATTGACTTTGAATATTTTTGTGCTTAGTATAGATAGAGAAATTTAATTCAAATGACTGTTAATTGAAATGAATTTTACCGAAGAGTTTGGATAATCGAATTAACTGTTTTGTTTCGTCTAGAAAATTATTAGTAAGATATTTTGATTTTGGTTTCTAATTTAATGAATTTAGATAAAATGCTCATTGTTTTGATAATATTTACTCTGGCTAAGTACACGATTTTTGAGTTTAAGTATTTTACAAAATTTGGCAGTAAGCGATTTCAGGGATTTAATACCCTTATAGAACAGGAAGTTGTAATAATTAAACTAAATTATGAATTCTTGTTTTGAGGTGTAAAAGGTGTTTAGGATTCAAAAATATTGTACCTAACGTAGTAGGGCTATATGAAAGTGTTATTAAAGTACAAGGCTTTTTGATTGCATCATTTGATTTAGAAGCTCAGAGACAGTGTAAAGGTGGCTGTACGAATGCATCAATTTAGGACTCTTTATTTTTGTATTGAAAGGTATTGGATTAGGGTTTAGAAAATTTGTACCATTGTAATTGGAAATGAAAATCTGTTTATTTTCTCATTAATAAAGTTTAATTATTAACAGATAACCATTAATCAGTTGTTTCTTTCAACTGCAAATAGACCCGTCCCCACAATTTTATTTTTCAGTACCTGCCCAAGAAAATAATTACCATCAAATACGACCGCTCGCAATTTACCATCTAACCTAAATAATAGAGAACTTGGCGCGGATGCTACATTACAATACCAAGCGGAACCGTCTAGTATCGCGCTATTTTTGCTTCTACCACAGAATGCACTTGGAATAACTCAGTTTGTATCTGTTGTTCCATTCTTATTTTATCTAAAAGTGCTACCGTATCTACCTTTTCGGCAATCAGGGTTATTCTAGTGGGCACATAATTTGGACTTTTGTAAATATAGGTACTAAAAAAGAGGGACTATAGCCAGAGAATCTATAAGCGACCGTATCCACGAAATAAAAATCCGAATATTGATAATATTATCATATTATCTACCAAATTTGTCGGTATTTTCGGTGTCTAAAACTCTATTATCAAAAAAACTCTTAAGATAAGACTTTTATGCAAAAAAAGCGGCGAGCCTTATATGCTTTTTTTTTTTTTTTTCATTCCGGTCTTTTATGAGAGCCCTACACAAGAAAAATTGGGCCTATCTTTTGTTAGGTGGGTGTTTTTGAAGCTTATCAAAGGCCCTTTCAAGTTACAAAAAAAAAAATAGGATTTTTCACAGAACTGTTTTTTTTTTTTTTTTTTTCGTCCGTAATGTTTGAAATTTCACATAGTATCCTGGCCCACATATACAGTTGAAATGCTCACTCAAAGCCCTTTTTGAATATTTGAAATAAAATCGCCACTTCCATTTAAATATTCCATGTATGCAACTAAGGGAATATTGAATATTGGAGGAACGTTTTTGTTTAAACGATAATCCATTTAGTTTTTACTTCGATTTTTGGTGAATTTCGTTTTATATTTGCTTTTATGAGCAAAATTGCCATTCTATTTGTTGTGATTTGCATATTAACAACGGTTGAAGCTAAAAGTAGGTACATAATTACATGATTAATTTAAATGGGTCGCTTTTTTTTTCTTTTTTTTAACCAAATTCAACGTGGCGCTATAAAAGGTAATAAAAAATGTATTTGCTCCAGGAATTAAAAGTTTCGAAACGAGCAAATTAAATTTTAATTTTAAACAGGGCATCACTTTAACGCCATCCAACGGATTTATGGATGCGAATGCGAGTAAGTTTCATTTTTAAAATATACTTTTTAAAACTTTTTAGTGTAGACAAAATAATGTACAACTCGCTTTATAATACTTAATTATAGCAACTTTATAAATTAAATTAAAGTCAATATTCCATACTGAAATAAACTAAAAGGATAACGCACACCTAACATGGGATTTTTGGGCTCTATGAATTTTGCTCATTTTTTGATATGTTGTAGAGGATTTAATTCTTAACAACCTTTAAATAGGACGAAATCTTGTAGGTTTACGGTCTTTGGGATATGAGCGTTGAAAGATGAACCTTTTTGCAACTTTTTGTGTGGAGAGTATACGAAATACTGGTGTTTATCAGTTAAAATATTGACAGGTTCACATATTTTACACGTCACTTACAAATGTCAACATATGTTCGTGCAAATGTTTGGGAAAAAAGGGAATTTGTTTGTATATTTAAAATTCGATATTGACATAAAAAAAACCATACAATTTCAAACCATTCGGCACCATACCGGGTGCCCACGAGATCACTTTCCGGCTGTCATTTTTTTATTTGTCCATCAATATCAACGAAACTTGGTAGGGTTGATATTCTAACCAAACGCCATTTTTATAATTTATGAAAAGTTTTCCTGACTTCCGGTTCCACCGGAATTAACCGGAATTTTTGATTTTTAAATGACACACCCTGTATATTTTTTGTTTTTCGGATTCTACAGATCATTTTACGTCCTAGTGCACCACTTTGAAATCGAGTTTTGTCCAAATTTTGTTTTCAAAATAAATTTTAATTTTTTAACTAGAGTGCCATGATCATCCTAAAATAACTCTACATACTTTACTTAATTTCAGAAAAATACAGACTCAATTTTATCTTTGTAAATTCTTTTGATAGAGGGCTGTGAACTTCATTATTTTAGTATTTTTGCCCTAGCTCAAAAACTAGAATAGAAACATATCACTTTCATAACATTACTAAATGCAGTATTTTGAAGCACATCCAACGATATAATACACTACGGCATTTTTCTTAATTTTTGTTCACATATTTTTGTTTTATTATGAAGGCAATTTTTTTTTTTAACTTAAAATTTTATTTCAAAACGAAATTTGGACAAAACTCGATTTAAAAGTGGTACATTAGGACGTAAAACGATCTGTAGAATCCAAAAAACAAAAAATATACAGGGTGTGCTACTTGAAAATCAAAAGTTTCGGTCATTTCCGGTGAAACTGGAAGTTAAGAAAACTTGTCGAGGATGCATGAAAATGGCGTTTCGTTAGAATATCAAACCTACCAAGTTTCGTTGATATCGATAAACAAATAAAGAAATGGCAGCCGGAAAGTAATCTCGTGGGCACCCGGTAGATATATACGCTACGATCTTCGAAGCAGTCGAGTTCGAGTAGTGCCAGGTCGCGCGTCCGTAGCCAAGACTACATAGTTTGAATCAAAAACTCTCCAAAAATATTCATTAGAAACTTAATTATCTACCCGTTTTCGAAGTGACCAGTGGGATTACATTGTTTATGAAACAGGAGCTCCTTTGAGTCGCCAACACCAGCGCATAGCACAACCCTGTGCAACTCCAAGGTAGGTGCCTTATCTAATATTGCCTTTGTATGGTTCCGCGATCAAATTCCGGCGCGTTTACAGTCCCGCGGCTCTCCAGAATAAATTTCCCGACGTTTAATCATAAACATTTTTTGGCCTTACGATCCGGATAACTTGGAACAGTAATAAAAGGGAAAATATTAGAAATTTATACGTGGAAGCAAAGCATTGACCTTGGATTCTAAAAGTAAAAATAATATCCATTTTATCAATTTTACATAGGTAGATATTTTTCGGATTTGTTTATGTTATCGGGTGAAAAAGAAAAGGAAAATAACTGTTTGCTATTTTGTGTTTTTTTGGACCATTCCACTTTGAATAGATTTACATTTGTTTATTTGCTTGTTGCTATAATTTCTCTAGACACTTTCGTTTATTCGTTGTTTACATTAGATAGAGTAAGATAAATAATAACATTTTAATAATTCAAATTAGTGTTATTAAGTAATAATATTATCATGTCTTTAGCGAAGCTATCAAATAAAAGAACTGCCGCTATTAATCGAATTACAGAAGCTTATAGTTTAGCGGTAAAAGCCAAAACAGATCCTTCAAAGCATACATATTTTCAAGTGATTTATGAAAACATAGATGAGGCTTACGAGGATTTTAAAAAGCGCCACAATGAGATTATCGGTCTTATTGATTCGGACGCCGAATTTGAAACTCAAGATGCTATTAGAAAGAGTGCAGATGCATTTTATTTCAAAACAAAAACAATTTATACAGAACTGTTCCCAATTCACGCACATCCTGGCAGCTCAGTGTCGCTTTTAGGTCAAAACCAGCAAAAAAATAAAGATGTAGATCTACCTCCTTTATCAGTACTACCGAACTCCCAACTTTTCAAAATTTACAAGATTTCTTACTAAACCATTGCAAAGCTTTAGAGTCGGTTCAACAAATGCCATCGCAAGGAACGAACTGGACTCCTTTAATAAACAGAACTCCGAAACCAAATACTTCGAAAAATCATTCTTATGATCAACATAATCCAAACACATTTTTAGCCAACACTTCCTCTCATTCTAACACATCGGGCGAGCATTCACATTCCCATCAGGGCCAACCTCGTTCCTCTTCGAATAGCTGTAAGCTATGTAATAACGCTTCACACCCGCTGTCACAATGTTCAAAATTTATAGCAAAATCACCTGCAGATCGATTCGCGTTTGTCAAGCAGATAAACGCATGCTTAAACTGTCTTCGTCCTAATCATTTGCTAAGGAATTGTCCTTCATCCTTCAATTGTCGCATCTGTCGTTATAGACATCATACTATGCTGCATCTTCCACAGACAGATCCTCTTCACTCGAGCACAAATTCTGCTACTTCCAGGAACTCAAGTCCACCGGCTACCAGCTGTAATCAGTCCTCAACGTTGTCGCAAGCATGCATAACTGGCAATCCATCTCCTCCCAACGGACTTTGCACTGCTCTGTCAGCTACTGCATCACGTTCTACTACCGTTCTGCTATCAACTACAAAGGTTGAGATCTTGGAAGCTAGAGGTAACTACCAGGTTGTGAGAGCAATCTTGGATAACGGCAGTCAGGCCAATTTTATTACCCAAACTTGCTTGAACCGTTTGGGGTTGGCTAGAGAGTCTTTAAATATACCTGTTTTGGGCCTTAATGAGTCCTGTTCTGCCAGCAACGGCAAAACACATTGTAACATTCGCCCTAAGGGACAAGCCAGTCCAAACTTTTTCTTTGATGCCTTTGTTTGGCCTAAACTTTGTTCTGAAATGCCTTCGATTAAAATAAACCCGCAAGGTTGGGAGCATATCTCCAATCTTAAGGGGTATCATCAGTGAAAAATTATTTAGACGGCGCGCCTTTCGAGCATAGTCGACCGAATCGCTCGCCACTAGACCATATTTTTGCATTGGCAACAGTGCCTTCTTTGTAGGTAGGTAGGTACCTAACTTGTCGCGTGCCAATATTGCTTTTCCCTTTTAATGTGAAATAATTACCAAAAACGACTTATAATTTGGGGAGTAATTTACGACATGGCCCATGGGCACATAATAATATTTTTATTGTAGGTCTGAATAAACAGTTTTGTTGGAAAGCTAAAACGAAAACTTTTTGAAAAACGGTGGAAAAATAAATTCACAAAGAAGCTGTGTTGAAATTAAAAACAGGTTTATTCAGAAAAATAACTAAAACAACCAAAAAATAAAGGCCCTGTCAATCATCCCGAGCAGCATCTCTTATTTTTAGTCCTCTCGTGAATCTTGGATCAATTATTTCTGGGAGTGAACATTTGAAATAAAATTGTTTCAATAATGGTTCCATTTTCTCTTCCCAGAATAAATTATCTCTCTCTATATGAAAAAAATGAACAATAGGTATATCAAATATTTTATAAAAATATGGCAAAAATACCTTTTGTACAAGGAATCCCAATGGCGTCCAGACTAGAAAATTACAATATTTCCTTTTGGTTATGTGTAGTTGTCCCTGAATTTGGTAAAAATAATTGTGGTTTTGCTTTACCTCAAATTTTCCATTATTCAGGGTAGCAAAAATTATTTTATGTTTGACCTTCTACCCCTATGCAAAGTATCTTATCGTTTTTGAAATATCAGCATTTTTAGATATTTTTGGGAAATATTTGAATTGTTCCTAAAACAAACCGTTTTTTTGACCGCCTTTCTCAATTTTTTTTTCCGATATTCCTAATATGAAATCTTTCGGAAAAATACGGAAAGAAAAACCGAATAATTGACACAAAAAATATGTAGCCCAAGTTATGTGTTAAAATACATGGATTCAAATTATCTAACAATGGCGATATCTCAAAAAACGGCGAAACTTTGCATCAGGGTAAATATGGTCAAACAGTTCCCAAATCACCCCAACTATCACTCATTGAAATATTCTTATTATTGATGTACCAAACAGGGTCACTTGAATTATGGCCAGATGCGCTATTCATGTCCAAAAAAATGCCATTTTTTGATTTAGAAAATTTCGTTTATATCAAAACATCAAGGATTTTAATTAATAGTCGGTTTTTGGCTTATTTGGACTTTATTCCGAAAATGGCTAAATCAATAGCCAAGCTACCTACTAAACTGAAGAAATGCGGATTTCAGAAGAACAAAACGTCGAAAAGTGGTCAACTGATCATTTTGGTCGAATCTTTCTGAGTAAAAAAATCTAGATTTTGCATATTATCGCTAGAATAAACCATGACCCAACAAGCCCCAATAAAAATCATCTCATAACACACCAGAACCCTCGATTGCTAGAACAACGCTAAAACCTAGAAAAAGACGAATTTTATTTGCCTGCCTGCTGCCCAGCTCCTCTCATCTTATGCATCGTTGCCAGCGTTTGTCAAAAGAACTTATTGTAAGGGATTAATTGATCGCGGTAGCATCGCATCAACGTACTTTTGGCGAAATACTGTGACGAAGCTTTTTAGACAAACTATTTTTTCTATATTTTTTATTTTTTGACTGTATGTCTAAATTCATTATCCCTTTCACGTGATTAGGCCCAAATTTGAAAATTTGCATTTTTTCAAGCAAAAAAAAACTAAAATTTAGAATTTGAAAATTCTGACCTAATGATCAATTAAAATAAGTAATTTCCTATGACTTTTACATAAAGCATTTTTTTAAATTATGCTTATTAACGGAGAAAAGTTTAACCAAAAAAATCACTGCTGATGATACCCCTTAAGCTAGGAGATGACCAGTTTCACATACCTGAAGCGGTAGACATGTTATTAGGAGCCGATATGTGTGCGCAGATATTTAAACCATCGGGGAAGAAACTAGGAAATCCAGGACAACCAACTGCCTTCGAAACCGTCTTTGGTTGGGTTTTATTAGGGAAAACCGAGAATCGTTTCCCCGCTTCGAGTTCTGTTCATACTTACTTTGCAGTAATGGAGCCATCTTTGGATTTAAGTCTTAGAAGGTTCTGGGAAATCTAGGAAGCGAAGACATCGTTCTGGGAATTATGCAGAAACTTTGGCTGGACAAGGTTCCCTGGGATGAAACGCCCTCACAACCTATTGTTGATCTTTGGAACCAATACAAAAGTGAATTTCCATCTTTGTCAAGGATTTCTCTACCTCGTTATAATTTTTCAAATAATATTCAACGGTGTGAACTGTTGAGATTTTGTGATGCTTCAGAACTTGGGTATGCAGGGGCAGTATATGTTCGGATCGAGCTGACCGACGGCAATGTTCGATCCTCCTTAACTTGCGGTAAATCTAAAGTTGCGCCACTTCAAACCAAATCTATACCTCGCTTAGAGCTCCTTGGAGCTACCCTACTAGCCGATCTTTTGAATTTTGTCATCCGTACATATTCGCCACTTGTCACTATAGATGAAATATTCGCCTTCTCGGACTCACAAGTAGTTTTGGCATGGTTGGCATCGTCGCCGCATAGATGGAAAAGTTTCGTGGCACACCGTGTTAGCCACATTCAGGAAACCATTCCGGATGTACCTTGGTTTCACGTTCAATCTTTGGACAACCCTGCTGATTGTGCTAGTCGTGGACTAACTCCTAAAGGTTTATTGGAACATTCTTTGTGGTTTCACGGTCCTCCGTGGGTAACCTTACCTCGCACTCAGTGGAACCTTAAAGAGTTCAACAGCGAGCCCATAGACCTGCAGACAGAAGCACGGGAAGAAGAGAAACCCACGGTCTTGTCGGTAGTAATAGGAAAGTCTTACTTTGAAAAATTGATCAATAGACACTCTTCCTTACCGAAAATTATTAAAATTCTTGCCCATTTTGTTCGGCTAGCCTACAATGTTCATCATAAATGTGACCGACTTTCTGGGTCATTTTCTGCACTAGAACTTCACTATACCTTGCTAGTACTTGTTAAGAGGGTCCAAGAACAATCGTTTTCGGACTTAATTATACAAATTCAAACCAATAAACTGTTGCCTAAACCCTTTCGCAAGCTTGCCCTTTTTTTGGATGTTAGCGGGTTTGTCAGAGTGGGCGGAAGATTGCGAAATTCAGACATTTCCTTTGAAGCCAAACACCCTTTACTTCTGCCCCGTACTCATCGTCTCACCGATTTAATAATCGAACAAACTCATCAAGAAAATTTTCACCCTGGACTGACTACACTGCACTATTTATTACGCCAAAGGTTTTGGATCCTTTCAGCCCGTAGAGCTATCCAAAAGGTTCTATCAAAATGTATTAGGTGTTTTCGTTTAAAACCAAAGGCTTATACGCCCTATATGGGTGACCTTCCTTCCTTTAGAACCTCCCAGCTCAAGTGTTTTTCATATTCCGCGTTGGATTATGCAGGCCCTCTGAAGATAACCCTTGGTAAACATCGTGGAGCGAAAGTTTCCAAAGCTTACATTTGTCTTTTTGTATGTTGTGCCACTAAGGCCATTCACTTGGAACTTGTATCTGACCTCACTACCGAGGCATTTATCGCTGCTTTGAGACGCTTTATCGCTAGACGCGGAGTCTGTGTACAACTCTTGAGTGACTGTGGCTCCAACTTCGTAGGTGCGGTTGGTCAACTTGAAGAACTTTCAAAATTCGCTGCTAGCAGTCTAAAAATAAAATGGCACCTAAATAGTCCCGGTTCCCCACATTTTAACGGCCTTGCCGAAGCAGGCGTCAAGTCGGTCAAGACCCACTTAAAAAGGGTCATTGGTGATCAAGTGCTGACATATGAGGAATTGTATACCTTGTTGACTCAAATTGAAGCCTTGCTAAACTCGAGACCTATTAGCGAACTGAGTTCCGACCCTAATGATTTGCAACCATTAACGCCCGGTCATTTCTTGACCCTGGAGCCCCTCAATTCCTGTCCAGATCCCGATTTATCGCATTTAAAGTTAAATAGACTTAACCGTTGGCAATTAGTGTGACGCCTTAATTCGGATTTCTGGAAAAGATGGCAAGCCGAGTATTTGCATACTTTACAGCAACGCTCAAAGTGGACCACTCCCTTTGCAGAGGTGAAACTCAATACTTTAGTTTTAATAAAGGATGACTCTAGGTCCCCTCTGTATTGGTCTTTGGGCCGCATAATCGCATTGCATCCAGGCAAAGATGGCCATGTAAGAGTGGTTACTTTAAAAACACAACATGGGATACTTAAGCGTCCTACAGTTAAGTTATGTCCATTGTCGACTAACTAATATTTCACTCCTTAATCCGTAGATTAAGGTCTTTATGTCGTGTGGTGTTTTGAATAATTTTTTTTTGTTTTTTTTTTGGGAATCCGAGGTTGTTTTGCTTCCGCAGTATATGAATTTTGTTCTTATCCCGTGTTTTTTATACTCGCGAATTTTGGCATTTTAATGTTTATTCTGGTTTGGGATTGGGAAATAAAACTCCGTTTTAAGTGGGCGGAAAATGTTCGTACAAATGTTTGGGAAAAAAGGGAATTTGTTTGTATATTTAAAATTCGATATTGACATAAAAAAACCATACCTGTGCAACTCCAAGGTAGGTGCCTTATCTAATATTGCCTTTGTATGGTTCCGCGATCAAATTTCAGCGCGTTTACAGTCCCGCGGCTCTCCAGAATAAATTTCCCAACGTTTAATCATAAACAACATAGGCTAAGGCCGGGACCGCACTGGCGCCAACATAGGCCCCAGTGCGGTCCCAGTTTTAGCCTATGTTGACTTTAAATTGTAAGTGACGTAAAATTTGTGAGCCTGTCAATATTTTGACTGATAAACACCGGTAGCACTAGTATTTCGTATACTCTCCACACAAAAAGTCGTAAAAAAGTTCATCATTCAACGCTCATATCTCAAAGACCGTAATACCTACAAGATTTGGTCCCATTAAAAGATTGTTAAGAATTAAATCCTCTACAACATACATATTAAAAAATGGGCAAAATCCATAGAGCCCAAAAATCCCATGTTAGTTGTGCGTTATCCTTTGGCTGCAAACGAAATATTGCATAGTTGTATTATTAAAGGCCAATATTCAATAAACCTAATTGAATGGGAAATATAAAATTTGTATATGTAGTTCTAATAGTATATTACAATCCGAGACGGGAAATGCTTCATTACTGGTCGAGAGGTTTTATAGTTTATCGAAACGCGTAGCGTCGAGATAAACTGAACCTCGAGACAGCAATGAAGTTTCCCGTCGAGGGTTGTATACTATTTTATTTACAACCACATACGTAATGTTGACATTTCTGACTTTTCATAAGTTTGAAAGTGACACTTTTTTGAATTTTACTTTCCACCCGGGTGGAAAGTGGTTCCGGGTGGAAAGTGCTCACTTTCCACCCGGGTGGAAAGTAAGTTCTCATCTCCTAAAATGTTTAAGACGAGTCCTGCATGTCAAACGGTTTTTTAAATGAGTCAGAACTCAATAAATTTTTAGATTTTTTTTTTAGTATTTAGTCGAAATTATGAAGGTTGTAATTGTTGTAAATAAAATAGTATACAAACCTCGGTAGGAAGTTTCATTCCTGCCTCGAGATTATAGTTAACTTCGACGCTTCGCGTCTCAGTTAACTAACTAATCTCTCGACAGTAATGAAACACTTCCCACCTCGGTATGTAATATACTATTATATTTCGTCAGCCAGTCCAAAGATGTTAATTATTTTTCCATGTAGTCCGCCTTTTCGTACTACTACCACAAGATTTTAAAGAGGATTTTTATCCCCCTTTTCCTGATCGCCGCTCGGTTCTCCGATCTCCATTTCCCGCGCGTGTCTCGTCATTCGTCTTCTTCTGCTACACGCGAGTACTGTGCCTTCGTTCGCCTAAACAACGACGTATTTTAATACACGTAAGTAAAATATAATTTTACTTTTTAGCATGGGAAAACACAAACATAGGAAGCGAAGACATCGTTCTTCAAGTAGTGATTCGGATAATAACGTAACCGACAAAGATGTGCTGAAAAGACTTGCTAAATTAGAATCCTTTTATAAAAAACATCGCTCAAGGTCACGTTCCCGTGCGGAACGTAGCGATGGGCCCGGGGGCTGGAGACGCGAGAGGTCGGCCTCTCGACGACGTTCTCGCTCTCCCTCTATTGCTACCCTTGCGTTCGGTATTTTGCTCGAAGAGCAGAGCGTGCAGAGCGGAGCCGTAACCACGTGACCAGCGAGCGAACAGAGCAGATGAACGCTGTATAAAAGTGCCAGAAATTTTAATAAACGAACGCGAATGAGGATACACCGAGTACACTTTTTGAATAAACGAACGGTAAAGTCAAGCTCGGAGAACTCAGACCAAAATAACGAACGCACGGTACGTCGCCGGCGCCCGCTGCCCGACAAGAGCCGGTTTGTAATAGTCCAGTAAGTTTAGAATTTATCGGTGTAGCCCAGGATCCGCGCGACTTGGCACGCACAACAGAATATAACGAGAGTCGAGAGTGGAGCCCATAGTCCGAGCGACATGGCATCACTCGTGACAGATGAACTCATGATTCACTACCGGACGAAGTGCTCAATATTTTAGGGGAAGATCCTTCCTCGAAGGAATGTGAAGCAATAAAAGTGCATTCAGCATTAGCAAGTCGCTGGACAAACATCATCACAAAGGGCATGTCGGAGGCTGAAATTAATACTATTTCACAAAAATACAAAATACCGGCAAATTGTTCCTTATTAATTCCTCCAACGTTAAACCCAGAATCAAAATCTTTAATTCCACAAAATATTAGGAAAAAGGATGGTGCTTATGTCCAATTTCAGTCAAAGCTAGGTATAGGACTAACAGCATTAGGAAAAAGTATTGATGCTATTTTAAAGGAGACAGAAAATCTGCCACCAATGTGTAAAGATGTTTTACTCCCTGGTTTGTCAGATACGGGGCGTCTCCTCTCCAGCTTGTTTTTTGACTTATCAATGGCACGGCGTTCTTTTGTTTATCCCTATATGAACAAGGATACTAAAGAACTTCTAGAAAAATCCCCTCCTTCGACCTTCTTTTTGGAGCTGATATTTGTGAGAAAATTAAAGCGGCTAAAACTTTACAAGCTGCTAGCAAGGATATGAAACCCATTCCTTCAACATCCGGTTTTAAAGCACCTAGTACAGGAGCCAACTTTAAGAAAAAAGAGAAAACAGGAGGGGGGGTAGACAAAACACGGCAGTACCAAAATTTAAACCGATACCGCCCTGCCCGTCAGTCGAGGGAGACAGGACAGTACAAAGGGCGAACCTCGAAATCGTACAATTCCAAGGAGAGGTACAGGAAGACAAAATGATCGAGGTAAGGTTACCAAAAATTGCCTGTCCTGCTATAAAATATGGCTGGCTATACACCAAATCTCTCGAAAGGGAAAAAAAAAGGCTCTCCAGAAAAATAATTTTAATTTTAACAGAATCATGTCAATTCCACCTCTTCCAGATCTATTATGGTGGTCAAACAATATCGAACATGCCTGTAACGATATCAAACATGATTCTTTCCTTCTTGAGATATTTACAGACTCCTCTCTCTCAGGTTGGGGAGTTTGCTGTGATAACGTAAAAACCCATGGATGGTGGACTATTGAGGAGAAAAAGAATCATATTAATTTCTTAGAACTTCAAGCTATTTTTATAGGTCTCAAATGTTTTGTCAAATCTATTAAACATTCTAATATCTTAATCCGATGTGATAACACAACTGCTGTGGCCTGTATAAACCGCATGGGCAGCGTTAGATATACTAACCTGCACAATTTATCAAAAAAGATTTGGCAGTGGTGCGAGCAACGCAATTTGTGGATATTTGCATCTTATATCAACACAAAAGACAATTGGAGGGCCGACCAAGAATCGCGAATCCTTCAATCTGAGACTGAGTGGTCTTTGGCCAACTACGCCTTTGCTCAATTAGTAAATACATTCGGGTCTCCGGATGTAGACCTATTTGCCTCTAGTAGTAATCACAAATGTAGTAAATACATTTCATGGCTCAGAGACCCAGACGCTTTTGCTTGTGATGCTTTCACTCTTTCTTGGAAAACCTATAATTTTTATGCTTTTCGCACGCCATTTGCACTTATTCTGAGAGTTTTGCAGAAAATAATATAGGATAAGGCTGAGGGAATCCTAGTGGTTCCACATTGGCCATCCCAAGCATGGTATTCACTTTTTGTAAAACTTTGCGTCGAAGACCCTATTTTCTTCAACCCGAACTCTAAACTTTTAATTTCTCCTTTCAGCGAAGACACGCACCCGTTATCTGCGAATCTTACCCTGGTAGCCGCGAGACTATCCGGAGATCTCTAATTTTACAAAAAGTTCCTGAATGTGCCATTGAAACCACACTGCTTTCATTATCCGACGCAACTGTAAAGCAATATGGTGTCACTTACAAACTTTGGTGACAGTTTTGTAAGGAATCAAAACTTAACATGTTTGATGCCAGCATACAGGACGTGATAATTTTCCTGCAAAACATCGTGGAAAAATCTCAAAATCTGTATGGTTCATTTAACTCCCATAGGGCAGCACTATCACTGATTTTGGCGTGTAATGTGGGGGAAAATCCGGCGATTAAACGGTTTATGAAAGGCGTTTCGAGATTAAGGCCTCAAAAGCCTCGATATAATTTTATTTGGGATCCAAAAATTATTTTTGATTACTTTGAGAAAAATCCTCCAGACTCCTTAAAAATGTTATCCTACAAAGTAGTCACACTTCTATTACCGGCTACCGGACAAAGACTTCAAACCATAAGTCTCATTAGAATTCCAAACATTAAACCATATAACGGAGGATTCCAAATTTTTATTGAAGACAGGGTAAAAACGTCCGGCATCAATGTAAAGCAACCTTGTCTTCATCTTCCCAAGTTTCAAGAAATGCCAAATTTGTGTGTGGTGTCTTGTTTGCAAAAATACATTAAACAAACCGAAAACCTAAGGGATCAGAATAGTGATTACTTATTCGTAACCATTCAGAAACCACACAAAATTGCGTCTAAACAGACTTTAAGCCGTTGGGTAAAATGCACGTTAAGTCTAGCGGGAATCGACACAAAAACGTTTACATCCCATTCGAGTCGACATGCTTCAACTTCGGCGGCTAGTAGAGCTGGCGTCTCGATAGATGTAATAAAAGATTCCGCGGGATGGAGCAAAAATTCAAGTACCTTCGCAAGGTTTTATGAGCGACCTTTATTAGGGAAAGAGGAATTTACTCTAGGTATTTTCATTTCGTAACGTTTTAGTTAGTAGATGTACATTGATAAGTTACCAGAATAATTATTTTTAGTTTCATTAACATAGTTATTTCAATACGTTCCTCATGCTACGATGTTTTATTAACATAGGGACTCCTTTTTGAAGAGATTGAGATTATACCTTATTTTCAGTTACTGGTTGGTTAAGTTAAATATGGTTTTAACTTCAAATAGATTTTTTGGTTTTCAATAGATAATGGGATTTAACAGCATAAGTAAAAACATTTTTTCTATGCAAGTGTTGTTAAACTGAAAATATATTTATTATATTATGAATATAATGATATTTCAATTCATAACCTTCACTATATCTTTAAACATCCTACATGGTAAAATAATTAACATCTTTGGACTGGCTGACGAAATATAATTTTAAGATCAAATGAACTTACCTGAAGTTCGATCTAAATTATATTAGTCAGCCAGTCCAAAGATGTTAATCTCCCACCCAACCGCACCCTGCGGTTATGAATTGGCATCGGGACTGGGAGACAGTGGAATATTTAAACAATATGACGAGACACGCGCGGGAAATGGAGATCGGAGAACCGAGCGGCGATCAGGAAAAGGGGGATAAAAATCCTCTTTAAAATCTTGTGGTAGTAGTACGAAAAGGCGGACTACATGGTAAAATAATTAACATCTTTGGACTGGCTGACTAATATAATTTAGATCGAACTTCAGGTAAGTTCATTTGATCTTAAAATTATTTTTAACCATAATTTCTTGAAAAAAAAAATCGGGGCAACGAAATGAGGTCGGCAAATGAAGAGGAAAATGAGAACGGGAAATATTTTCCTGTTCCATTTTCCGTCCGTGGACGGGAAATGAGGACGGAAAAAATTTCCCGTCCTCACTTCCCGTCCTGGGACAGGTAATGGAGCAGGAAAATGAAAAGACAGAAATGTGACATTTTCAAAGGACCCCGCAATATTTAAATGGAAATTGGTTACCTGTGATATTTGGATGAAATTTAAATATGTTATTGGGGATGCCGTAAGCAACATTTTTTACCCTGGGCACAACCCTGTATATATGACAGGTGAGGCGTGGTTAGCTGTCAAATATTGGAATATTATATCCAAAAGCAGAGTAACTATGGCAGATTTTGATGAACAAAAAATCTATTTCTACTAAATCGACCAAGTTAAGTCGAAAAATGTCAACCATTTTAACACCTGTCAAATCCCTGCCAAACGGCAGCACTCATCTTTTCCAGTTTTCAATATTTTATGTTGTCATTTGAAATTTTTAACTTATATGTAAATTCTAAATTCAAAATTGAAAAAAAAAATGACAGAACTGTCAAAACCTGTCATTTGTTTTAGTAGAAAAAAATACTCTAATCTGGTCCTTTCTCGTTTTAAGGTAGTTTATTGGTGATAAAACATTGAACAAAGTTCATGCACGTCACATTTTGACAGCTGTCATTTTTTTTTCATATTTTGAATTCAGAATTTACATATAAGTTAAAAATGTCAAATGACAACATAAAATATTGAAAACTGGAAAAGATGAGTGCTGCCATTTGGCAGGATTTTGACAGGTGTTGAAATGGTTGACATTTTTCGACTTAACTTGGTTGACTTAGTAGAAATAGATTTTTCGTTCATCAAAATCTGCCATAGGTACTCTGCTTTTAGATATCAGATTCCAATATTTGACAGCTAACCACGCCTCACCTGTCATATATACAGGGTTGTGCCCATGGTAAAAAATGTTGCTTACGGCATCCCCAATAACATATTTAAATTTCATCCAAATATCACGGGTAACCAATTTCCATTTAAATATTGCGGGGTCCTTTTTGAAAAGTCAGTAATGACAACATTTCATATATGGTTAAAAATTTAAAAAAAATAAGCGTATCTGAGTTTAATGTAAAGTTTGCAATAGTCCAATTAAATGGAGCTTATGGAATTTCTACGTTTTCCAAGCCAAATTTTAATTTAGATATGAAATAGAACTCCGACAGTTTCAGAGGCATTCAACAGGCTAAAACAAAGGCCTGCATCGCAGAGCAAACCCGCCCTTGACTTTATCTAAGCTTGTTTTCATTTATTATTTCCCGAAATAAATTTTGCATTTCCAAATGAAGTGGGAATTAACATTGCACCACGTTTAAAATTCTATGCTTACGTGAGCATGTATTAATTAAATTACACAATACATTTTAATAAAATTATATCTATTTTGTGGGAATTAGATAAAGCCTGAAATAGATTTGAAATTTATGTTAGTTTTATTTGAATTAAAATATAATTGAATTAACACAAAAACAAGCAACAACAAAGCCAGATTTTATCCAAAAAAACATTATTTCATTGATTTATCTATTAAGCCTACCCCTTCTGCATTTTTGTTTAAAACTTTTTTGCGTAAATCTTTGTACCCACATAGCTTGTCGAAATATCTACAGCTTGTAGTAATATGTGCTTGAGGAAGAAAGTGGTCAAACTCATCCAATAAAAAACTGGTTCTAAAGAGGTTGCTTTCTTCAACGCCATATCCTTGCCCTAAGAAGGCAGGTTTATCCATATGGAAGTGGAGCTGAAGTTGATATGATATAAGAAGTAGACATTTGTGAGTTTTAGTTTACAAATAACTGTCATAAATTAAACTTCTACTTTTATATCTGAACAAGGCGCAGTCTCTATTAAGAACTCTATACCTGCACATGTCACCCTCTTAAAAGTCCAAGAAGTCTCGAAATTTGGAAACCGAAGACTCAATGTCTCTAAGCAACAAGCCAGGCTCTTAGAAGTTTAGAGAATGCCACAGCAGAGAAATTCAACAAAATGAAACAGCAATTTGCACAAATACAAGGCTTTTATGGAGAAGTTGATAACTGATAAAAACAAATATATTTCCAGTACAAATGAAAATAGTGTTTCTATTTGTTGATGTTGGAAATCTAAAATTACCTTCAAATATACCATTTCCAGAAAAACTAGACGATACTTGGGACAATTTAAGGACTGGAGAACTAATTATGAAAAATACCTAGTTTTTCAAGAATCAAAAATGCAACACAGTGGGCAAGTATCTAGCCTTACTTTTATCATTTCGACATAAGATATATTAAGACGTTGTTCGATTTATTTTTTGAAAATAGAAGATTTCAATAAAATCAGCGCAAAAGAAATATTGGACCAACTTGAAAACTATTTTAAAAAGAAAGAAAACGGTAGAATAAGCGCAGTCAATTTATGAATCAAACAAGAAGAAATTGAGTCATTTTAAATATTCTACAGAGAAAAATTAAAGCTGTTCTATTTAGCGGAACTTTGTACCAATTGCTTTTAGAACATTCACTGGCCATCTTATAGAATCTTTGTTCACGTCAAAAATGTAGAAAACTACCCGATTCAATAACCTTGAGCGAAGTCATAAAAATATTTGAATTAAAATAGTAAAATACACGAAATAAAACCTAAAGTTGATTTAAAAAATACAAAAAAATGTCCACGTTGCAACAAAATCTGCTAGAGCCGTGACATTGGTGTCAGAAATGAGATTTAATTCGAGGACTGCAAAGTGAAATCCGATTACAGAATAGTGCGCAGACACTAGTGTGAACACTATAGTGGACACTGGGACAGTTAGTCAGTGTAAGCAGTGACAATCACCAAAAGAGACTTAACCGATCATGTAAATAACCCCGGAAGTGACTGTACGCTGTGATAATGAATTTTCGAGTAAGTTCTAGAAAATTCTATTTGGAAACCAAGGGAGATATCGAATTTCTGACTTCGCCGACGCATTCGAAATATCAATCGTCATTCAGAAAAAGAATTTCGAAGAGTTTCAAGAAAATTCTAAAACACTCTATTCGAGAATAAAGCAATTTATCCAATTTGTGACTTCCTGGCGTGTTTGGAACTTCAATCAAAGACCAGAGAAGATATTTGAAGAGAGTTTGAGGGAAATTCCAGAACATCCTGTATATGCCTATTACGAGACAACAAGCAAAAATGGACGAACAAAAAGTTCAAGAACTTCTGCGCAAAATGTTGGAACTTCAAGAGACCAAACGACAACAAGAACGGCAAGAAGACAACTACGGAAAATGTTTCAAACCATACAAAGATCTGTCGCTAACCTAAAACAAAAGATTGAAGAAGTAAAAGCCGAAGATAAGGACGATGTTCAAGAGGTTAAAAACGATGTTCAAGAAGTTAAAGATAATGTTCACGAAGTTAAAGACGATGTTCGAGAAGTTAAAAATGACGTTCAGGGAGTAAAAGCTGAGGTCAAAGCCTGATGTTCAGCAATTAAGACAAGAAGTGGAGGACCAAGTTCAAGCACTTGAAGATAAGGTGCATACATGAGAAATACAGTCCAGGAATTCAACTAGTGTTGGAGCATTCTCCAGTATGAAGATAAAACCACCAACTTTTCACAGTTCTACGTCCTGGACCATGTATATTTGACAATTTGAAGCTGCTGCAAATACAAACGGATAGAACGATCAAGAAAAAGCTACAGCACCGATAATGGCGCTACGAGGACCAGCCTTAAATCTTCTTCAGTCAATTCCTTCAATCTACCAACAAAATTACCAGCATCTTAGTCAGACATTAGAATTGCGCTTCGGAGACCATTACAGACAAGAAGTATTTAGAACTCAAGTTAAATCAAGAATGCAAAAACCCGGCGAGAGTTTACAAGAATTTGAATCGGAAATTAAAAGGCTAGTGAGTTTGGCGTTTCCTGCAGCTGGGGAAGACATGCAAGAGTGGATGGCAGTATCTGCGTTTATTGATGGTATCAGAGATTCCAAGATCCAGGAAAAAAAAAGAATGTCTAAGTACAGATAAAGTAGCGAAGCCTTTGTCCGAGCATTAGAACTGGAAGCTATCTTTGGTGCCTCACGACCCAGAATAGAATTGTCAAAAGAATATGGTAGCCTCGAGAATGTTATGAGTAATTTCATGGAGAAAATAGAAAAACTCTATCTAGAAAATAGAAAAACAGGACACGACTCCAGACAAACATCAACACCGAGAAACCGAATAGAATGTTACCGGTGCCATAAGCTTGGACCGAGGCTTGGACATATTCGATGAGATTGTAGAGTTAAGATGTCCTCTCCATCAAATCAAGGGATCGTTTCCAACGCTTTTCGAGATCGAGACACACTAGCCGTAATAACAGACAAGGAAACGAAAACTAACCAGTATGGAGGGGCGAATGCTGGTTAGTAATCACAAAGCCCCCTGGGTTGTTCATTGGACAGTCATTATGGAGGATTAAAATTCGGGGGACAAATTAATTAATTTAAAACCATCACTTTTGATACAGGTGCTGAAGTTTCTATAATTAGAAGAACATTAGTCAAGTCTCGGGCAATCCAACCGTTCACTAGAAACCTATCACTACGAATAGTCACAGGCAAATCGGCACCAGTTCAAGGAGAAGCTATGGTTGAGCTTACTTTGGATCTACCACCTTTAGACACAGAACGTTAGTCGCCGATATAGAAGATGATTTTATTTTGGGAATGGATTTGATCGGCCAACATGGTTTCTCTTTTGATCCTTCTATGAACACCCTTGAATTTGAAAATGAAAAATTTGTCCTTACTACACAAGAAGAATCCCAAGCCGTTAAGATCCTGGCCACAATCCCAGTGAGGATTCCTGGAAGTACTGAGAAGATCATTTGAGGAAAATTGGAAACAAACCCTGGGCGCTGCGTTGCACTAACACATAATTTCATTGGAGATAAACCAGAAAAATTTCTTGTAGAAAAGACTTTAGTAAGAACAAATGGAGAGATTATGGAAAGAATTGCCAATGTTTCTTCTTAAAAAGTAAAAATAAAGGAATGAGATATTATTGGAACTCTCGAACCGGTTAAGCAAATATCGAACTGTGACCTACCAGATAAGCGACATTTTGAAAAATCGAAATTGGATACAGACACCTTGATGCAGACTGGCGAAATCATGGAAACATTTCGATCCAGATAGACTTCAAGAAGCCTCAGATTTTATCTTGAAAGAAGCAGACGTATTTGTGATGGATAATCAAACCGGACGGACCAGTTTAATTCAACACAATATTGATACTGGATTGGCACACCCAATTAGACAACCACCTCGACCTATGCCAGTAGCTAAACAGCATGAAGTGGAAACCCAAATTGATGAAATGCTTCACGAGCGAATTATTGAAGAGTCAAATAGTCCATGGTTTGCGCCAGTAGTATTGGTTCCGCAGAAAGATGGAAGTCTTGGATTTTGTGTGGACTACCGAAAGCTTAATGACGTCACCAAGAAGGACAGTTTCCCTCTCCCGAGAATAGACGATAGATTAACAACTCTATCGGGCTCCAAATGGTTTTCCAACTTGGGTCCCAAAAGTGGATACTGGCAAGTGGCAATACACAAAGATGACAAAGAGAAAACTGCCTTCAGTACCGGAAGCGGGTTATACCAGTTTAACATTATGCCTTTCGGATTGTGTAATGCTCCAGCTACGTTTGAGCGACTCATGCATCTTGTTTTGCGAGGCCTCAAATGGAGAACTTGCCTGATATATTTAGACGATGTCATGATAATGGGAAATTCGTTTCAAAAACATCTCAATAACCTGAAAGAAGTCTCTGACCGCTTCCGGAATGCCAACTTAAAACTCAATCCAAATAAGTATTTTCTATTTCAAAATAGTGGAATTCTTAGGTCACGTGGTATCTGAAGATGGCATACAAGTTATGGAAGGAAAGATAGATGCTGTCAGGGATTGGCCAAAGCCACGCGACAAACATGAACTGAGGAGTTTTCTGGGATTATGTTCTTACTATCGAAGATTTGTGGAAGGATTTGCCAATATTTGCTCCGCTTCATAGCACTTAGAAAATTGAAAGGAGCATTATGTACAAGCCGTGTGTGTGCAAGTGTTGTCCTATCTCGATCAGAAGGGCATGTTGATTTTGGACACAGATGCAAGCAACACCAGTGTTGTAGCGGTACTTTCACAAATTCAAAATTCACAAGAGCATGTCGTAGAGTATTACAGCAGGACCTTATCAAGGCCAGAACGAAATTATTGTGTCACCAGAAGAGAGTTGCTCGCTATAGTAAAAGCAGTCGACCATTTCCAGAAGTATCTCTACGAACGTAAATTTCTAATTTGAACGGATCACGCAGCTCTTAAATGGCTTTTAGAAATGAAAACTCCTGAAGGACGGCTTGCTAGATGGATTGAGAAGTTGCAGCAATACAATTTCCAAATTAAACATCGACCTGGAAACCTGCATAAAAATTCTGACGCTCTGTTTAGACGGCCATGCAAGGAAGACTGCAAGCATTGTCAAAGAATCGACCTGCGTGAGAAAAACACTGGTCCGGCTGTGAGAAGAACAGGTCCGATCGTTGATGATAAATGGACTATCAAACAAATAGCAGATCAAGAAGCAGACCAGGATATTGGACAATTTCTCCATCTTAAGGAAAATGATGCATATATGCCAGAATACAGGGAAGTGTCGAACAAGAGTTTGATTTAGAAGACGTTGTGGGCTAAGTGCAATTCTCTGGCCGTAGAAAATGGTTTACTGAAAAGAATTTGGGAAACTGCCGATAAAAATCTACTAATAGCCAACTAGTTATTCCAAAAGATCGAGTAGAACATGTATTAAAAGAAATACATGACGGAACTTCAGGGGCACATTTTGGAGTTAACCATACTTTACACAAAATTCGGGAACGTTTTTACTGGGTTCACTATCATGAATACGTTAAAAACTGGTGCGACATCTATGCTACCAGTAAAGGCCCTAAACTAAAATCTTGGGGGCCCATGAAACATTACAACGTCGGTATCCCATTTGAAAGAATAGCGATAGATGTTGCCGGACCGTTCCCTGAGTCAGAGTGTGGTAACAAATACATCTTGGTTATCATGGATTACTTCAGTTTTCGCTATTCCCAATCAAGAAGCCACAATTATTTCACAGGTGCTAGTAGACGAAATTTTCAGTCGTCATGGTGTGCTACTAGAGTTACATTCAGATCAGGGACGAAACTTCGAAACTGCCATCTTTAAGAAAATTTGCGAAATCATGGGCATTCGTAAGACAAGGACAACACCTTTACATCCACAGTCTGATGGCATGGTAGAACGATTCAATCAGACCATAGAGGAAAACTTGACAAAAAAGGTCGCAAAGAACCAGCGAGATTGGAACAAACAGTTGCCCCTATTTTTAATGGCTTACAGAGCAGCTGTTCACGAGTCAACAGGTGAAAGTCCAGCTAGAATCGTTTTTGGAAGGGAAACCTGAGTTCCCTTCCAAAAACGATTGTGATCTGATGTTTGGAATACCTGAAGAAGAACGAAAAGAAATTCGAGATTATGCCGACAAAGTAAGGGCATGACTTCTGGGGATACATGATTTAGCTCGGAAGCATATTCAGCTGGCCAGTGACCGAATGAAGACCAGATACGACTTGAAAGCCAATTCAGCGGGATTTCAAGAAGGTGATTTAATGTGGCTTTTCAATCCAGCAAGAAAAAAAGGAGTGTCGCCGAAATTGTCTCCAGCATGGGAAGGACCCTACATAATTATCAAGAGGATTAATGATTTGGTGTACCGAGTTCAGCGCAACACCAGGAGTAAGATGAAAGTTCTACATTTGAACAGATTGACAAAATATCATGGGCGCGAAGTCGATCGGGACGATCAACCTTAAGAGGAGGGCAGTGTCGCGAAAATCTGGCGGAAGCGCCAGGGTGTACAGAATAAGACAGCTGATTCCAGATTTTACAGAGCTATTCGGTAAAAAGGGCTATTTCGTTTATTCTGGATTTTACAAGACTAGATTACGGATATATGAAGGCCGGTATTAGTTAGTAGTTTTCAGCTTAAGATTGGCTGTGATACGTTTTAGATAGTGATTATTGTAAAACTGTAGTGTTAATTGGACTTTGATTTTGGAATAAACGAACTTAAGATTCCTGTCACGCACCCCAGAGCCGTGACACTATGAATATTTAGGCCACGAGATTAAATTAGGAAGAGACAACCAGACGATAGAATTGAACAGGAGGATAGAATTGACATGGGCAGCCTACGGCAAAATGAGGGATCTGTTTAAATCAGATATTCCCATGTGTTTGAAGAGGAAGGTCTTTTATCGATTGTGCTTCCAGTTCTAACATATGGAGCAGAAACACTAACTCTATAATTAGAAAAGTTGTAATCATAATTCAAGTGGCACAGAGGGCAATGGAGAAATCAATGTTTAATAATATCTCCCAGAGACAATGTCCGAATCATATCAACAGAGAAAGAGCCCAGGTCACGTACGCAGTTGAAAGAATTACAACGCTTAAATGGAAGGTCGTGCTGGCAGAGTCAGAGATGTGAGATGGACTAGGATAAAACTAGAATAGAGACTTAGGCACGATGCGTATCGTAACCGAGGACGTCCCGCAACAAGATGGTCGGACGACATTAAGCGCATCTAGTCCAACCGGATGTAAAGTGCTCAAGATCGGAGGCAGTGGAATGATTTACGGGAGGCCTATGTCCAGCAGTGGACTCAAAACGGATGATGATGATGATGATGAGATATGGGTTAAATATTCTGTTCAGTGCTGATAGCAAAGGGGAAATGCTGGGAGGAAAAAATAGACTCCATATTTTTCTAATTGTTGTTTTCTGCGATATCTGGTACCTACATCTTCGAACCGACATTTCCTATGCTCACTGGGTATTGATTTGAAAGCTTTCTACCTGGAGCCATTTTTTTTTCTCGTCAATCCTCCTGTTTTGTCTTTGCCGCTACCGACTTTCCTGCTTCAAAAAATCGCCTTTTGTCATCGATGTCGGTTAGATCATCTACTTCTAATACTTCTTTCTTGGCAGAAACCCTCGAAATTCTAGTCCGCGTACTTTTGATTGATGGTACCTTGTACCTTTTTGTTACCAACGTTATTCGAAAAGTGTCTAAGAGTTGAAATGATAAAACCGAGACATCAGAATTAATGAGAAAGCTCAGTCATCTCAGCATCCCGGATTATATTGTACTTATGTCTGACAACATAGATAAGCTATGATTAAGATCCAAGAATTTGAAGATTGTTTAGGGGAACAAAGTGGTCTCGAATGGCAAAATTCGCAATGTCTTCAAAAATATGGTTCTTGCCGCGTTGTCAATAATTTAACTTTTTGGACGGTTATCGGTCCTGAGAAAAGTTCAGTAGTAGCAATTCAGTTACTATAAACATTGATTAGCTAAGCATTAATTGGAACAAGTTTATCCATAAATCGATGAGATTATACTGTTTGCCCTGGAAGCAATATTGCCTGAACAAATTAGTAAAAGGGTTGTGAAACATTTGTGAATCGATTTTTATTTATTGCGATTAGCTAGACGCATATAATAAGGGTTAACTTTAGTAAAGCAGGTATAAAATTAATTGAAGTTTTTTCTTCAGCGTATAGAAACCTCATTAATTACAAAAGAACGTATTATTGAAAGCTCACAGAGAATTGTACCCCCATTTCAATTCAACTTTTCTTTGTGCTTATATAGGACGCTTATGGAGTTCATTTCATTATGTAGTTGGCGGAAATGCACTGTTTCCTTTATCGATATACTTCAGGAAAGCGAAAATCAGTAAAGTTGAATTTTCTGTTCATTTGCATCTCTAGAGCTCTTCCTGAGCATATATAAAAAAGTCGTAACTAATTTTGGTAATTTAAAAAACATATGGATTGACACTACATATATGATTAGTTTGTATTAATTCTTAGATATTCAGATTGGATTTGCAGGAAAAAATAAGAGCAAGCAGAAATATACTCATAAAATCCACAAGTTGGCTTTCCATAAAACTAAAATTCCTCCTCATAAAACTCACTCCTATAGAAGGTCTAATTAAACGTTAAGTGCAGTAAAAAAAGTAATTCAAAATGATTGTAAGCCATAGTTAAGTTAGTTAAAAGACGAAAGCTGGAATGCTAGTACGCGAATTATTCTCTAATTTATTTTGAACAATTACCGGTACCCAATTAAAGTTATCTGATTGCAAGTAATAAATAATTTTTGTTATAGTTTAAAATCCAAGCAATAAACAACGCAGTTTATATTTGTCCATTTACAATTCAAATGGCAAATTGCTAGTCTTAAGGGAAGAATAATAATTGCATTTGAAAGTTTTATAGGGTAAATGGGTTTTTTAACAGAAGGTGTCAATAAAATTTATTGTAATTGCAGGATTTAGGATTCACCCTACTATTTAATCACCAATGAGGATATAAATGTCCTCGATAAAGAAAAGGAGCTTTCCTTATATAAGTATCAAGTGTTTCTCCTTTTTGAAGAACTTTATCTGGGAGCATAAATGAGGTTTGAACATAGACGGGTGGTTTATGATATTAAAATGTGTTTCATATACTTGGAAATTATGGAGAGTCAATCGGAAACACTGATATACTTATTTGTGGACGCGTTTATAAAATCTGCAACAATTATTTCCTTTTTTAAACCTAATATACTAACATCCAAACTCTACTTCAGCACGTATTCAATGCAATAACGAAATATCTACAACGTATTTCACATCTTTAGCATGGAAATCAGTTTTCTGCAATAATTGTAATTTCATGAACTTTTGGAAATTAGTGATGCCGCGAGACTCGAGACTGGTCTCGTCTCGTCTCGTCTCGTCTCGACTTTTCAAGACGAGACTTGCTTTTGGTCTCGTCTCGTGAAGTCTCGACGAGACGAGACCAGACCCGGCGAGAGTATCATGTAGTCTCGAGTCTCGACATTACATGTGAAATTTTTCTTTCATAGCTTTATTATTAGACTATTCTGGATTATTTGAATATAAAATCTGTAAATTTTAATACTAACAATTGATTTATCTTTCTTTCCTCGACTGCGCGTGCAACTCGTGGGTTGCAGGTGAGCGTCCAATGAGAAGCGAGTTTGTTACGGGCTTCCGTCATATTCTTAATCAGGGGCCAGTTCAGAATTAATCGTTCCTTGTTTCTTTCTAACGTGTAATTCGACAAAGTGCAAACTAATACTTTACGTATTACTTCTGAACTTACCGCAGTGCTGTTTCAAATGGGCCACTTTCACATTTTTCAACAACGTATTTGAATTATTCTTTTAGTCATTCTAATCTATCTGTATACTTTTTTCAACAAAAATGCGAGGATGCCTAAATCACTACATATCTCACTAGCTAGAAACTATTTTCGTCCTTTACTACATTATAAAAAAAAAGGATAGGTATAATCCATATTAACTCATTTAAATTTCGCATTTCTACATGTGGCAACAAACACGTCAAAATCGGCTTTGGCCAATCAGAAAGCGTTTTCAATCACGTGATTTTTCGTTTAAATTTTTAGTTTGTATTTATTAATGTGACTAAAATCTTGCAAAATATTGTTCATTCTCGGTTGCATTGATGTATCTGCATCAAAAAATATCATAATTTGCCATATTCCCGGTACGTGAAAGTGGCCCATTATGTCAGATTATACTTGACATATTCCTTTGCACTTTCATTGTGTGATATTGCCGGATGAAACATTTATCCAAAAAAAAAGTGCAAACGATGCTAACATACACTTTAAAGCTCTTTTTTTGTCTGATTTAAAGCGTTGTGAAACACGTTGTAAGATATCACTTTTTTTATTAGTATAACGTAACGTTTGTATTGTAACAATACAAACTGGCTACGCTGCAGCCCACTAGTTGCGCGCGCATGTCAACTTTTATTACTTTCCAACTTGTATTTATTACAATTAAACTATCTTTTTCTATTTATGCGAGACAGGTCAATCAATGAGATGATTTCTACGTAAACATTGTTTCACTAGGGTTCCTACGTTTCAGAGATAAATACTATATAAACTGTCGAGAATGGAATCTCAGTGTAAATTTTGTTGTCAGCAAAATTGAGCCAAGCCAGCGCCATCTACCACATCGGAAAATCACTATTTACTGGTTTTGCATCGATGCTACAGACACCTACTTTACATAGGACTTTTTATGATAGATGGCACCCTGTTCGCATTACTGTCGGTCTGTTCAAATTCATTTATTCTAGACTTTGGGGCATTAATGTTTGCTTAAATTAATTGATAATTTGTTAATTAGATCAAAAGACAGTTTCTTTATCGATGGTTAAGGGATCCTTAACATATTTATTCAAAGTTCTGATTGATGTTTAATTGATCCTGTCATTTATCTAATCAACAAAGATAAAAATAGATCTTCCAATCTATAAAGTTTGAAGTTCTTCTTGAAACACACAAAACAACTTTGAAATCACTTAAGAACACTTGACAACACAAAGAAAGATGAAATGCAAGACCGGCGAACAAAAAACATTATGAATTATTAGTTATGATCAAATGAATATTTTGGCATATTGTCATATGTTGACATGTCAATCTCATGTCAATGTTATCGACATCGGATGTGTTCTTGATGTGCTGGTATTTTCCAATTTTGACAATTCTGTGGTTGTTAGCGACATCTAGAAAAACGGAAAAGAGTTATTATGTGGTTTATAACTGGCAATGAGAGATCGCAGGGCCTGCTACGTTTTGCCTTCCTTTTTTAACAAATAGAAATTGACTGAAACAAATCAATGACGTCAGAAACGTTCGTCTCTTAAACCAGAAGTCATTTATTTCAATTTGTCAAAAAGATTGAATGTGTCATGAATTATTTACGACAACCCTTTTTTTTCAAGTTATGACGTGTTCGATATCAAAAGTATGAACCCTGGTGAAACGATCTGTACCTACCTACTTAATTTTCAGATTCCACTTTCGATTTAGCCACTAGAGAGTTCAATTTAAAAAAATGTTTAAAGCATAAGCACTTTCGGCTAAACTGGAAGTTAGATCTGAAAATAAAGTATGTAGAACATGCCATTATTTCACAAAAAAATTACAGGGTGATTCTTTTTTCAAAAACTGTTTTGTCCGACATTTTTCTTTTTTTTGAAGCTCAAATTTTTTCAAATATCACGGTTACTCTTTACTATGATTTTTCACTCTTTAAATAACTGCTTTTTCACTGTGGCAGTTTGGAGTTCCGTTATAATGTAAAAATAAAAACCATAAATACAGGGTGTCCGAAAAATAGCGTAAAAGCTCTCCACGTAGTAGGGGACTCTTTGAGAAACCCTAGAAAAATCATTTAAAAAATCCTTTTTCAGCCTTATTCTTGGTAATATGAAGAAGTAAATGTGGAAATTTACCTTCGAATTCTACAGGTAATTACATAGGTATTTAATTCAATTCTCTGACACATTGTCATCAGGATATTTTCAGTGTTGCCAATTTTAATAAATGTTAAAATGCAAATAACTTTCTTAAGAAAGCCACTAGATTTTTTAAATTATTTTTCTGGGATTCCTGAAAGAGTCCTCCACCACGTAGTGAAGAGCTTTCACGCTATTTCTCGGAAACCCTGTATAACTCGAGACCAGACGAGACGAGACTTTGGTACACGAGACCGAGACTAAGTCACGGTCTCGTCTCGAGATGTCGAGACGAGACGAGACCAACCTTAAGTCTCGTCTAGTCTCGTCTCGCGGCATCACTGCAAGCGAAATTTGTTTTTTGTCTAATCACGTTGCCAGATCGAATTAAAATTTCAATGTTTTTTTCCCCTTTTTCAATGTATACGCAATTACAAGCACAAAATATGCTTTCGTATTATCACGTTCAATTTAAAATAACTGGAATAATGAAAATTGTAATCGGGTTTTGTCGTTGATAATTCCATTCAATGTTTTCCTTTAGTGTTATAATTAGTTTCCTCAATTTATCATGAACAAAAAAATCTAATTGAATTTTCGAATTGCAGCTGCGAAATGGCAATAATTTTGATTAAAGCTGTCCATTGTTTCTATTTTATAGGGAAATATTCGTGTATTTATGGAGCACGACAATAAATTTCATTAGAATGATTGGTTGAAAAATTTTCAATCGGGCCGCATCCGGTTCTATTATGGAATGTGATCCAAGTGCCTGATGTAGAAGTGTAACTATTTTCGTTTTCAGTGTCTCCTATTCGAGCCAAATTTCCGTTCTTCTTTTGGTATACATAATCAGTTTAGATATTTCTAGCTCAGCAGAATCCATAGGAGAAAGTTTAACAACTACTACTAAGTCAATTACATCCAGGACTCTTCAAATAGCTCCTCTTGAAAGTGAAAGCACTTAAGAAGTGAATGTAGACCAGCAAACCAGAAAGTACTAGTGTGAACCTCAAACTAAAGGGTCCACTAGTTCTGCAATTAAATAAGTTTTTTCAGAACCAACGAAACAGGTCTTCTACTGGTGGAGAGTAATCAGAAAGCTTCTCGTGAAAGTGAAAGCAAATCAGCAGATCAGGAAGTATTGACGATAAAGGCTCCTCAACAAGTCTACAATCAAAAGTTCCACGGGATCAATGAATTAAGGTTTTACCAGAAAGTCAGCTTATCTAATGTTGGTCATTAGAATCTGGGAAAGAAAGTTCAACAAGAATTAGCGGCAGGGTCTAGTTTACTACCGAGAGGTCTGCCAGTCTTTGGAAAGCTGCCTTCTAGTGAAAATGGAAATGGATCCAGATCAGAAACTGCCCAACTATCAAAAAGCACTGAAAAATATGCAGCTAGTGAATGATTAATTAATTCAAAAATTGCAAGTGGAAGTTTAAGGACTCATGAAAGTAGAACTAAAACTAGTGGAACTGGGTCTACAAGTATTTATTCAGAGAAGGTAACAACAACAATGAGTATTTATTGATAAAAATCAAATTTTGATTGCTTAATCAGAAACACAATCAGGATACCCTTATACCGATACCATTTCAAGAAGAAAAAATAGCTTGAATTTTTCTTATCTTTTTAACGGAACCGACGTGAGGACGTTACAAGGCTTATCCTATAAATATTTGACATGAAACCTTGCCCTCTTTGAAGTGCCCTGGCCTGGCTAAAATGGAAGCCTCAACGAGTATTTACTTAGAGAAGGTCAATAATAGGAAAGCAATTTTCTGGCAATGATAAATGTTTATTTGGAATTTGAAAAATAAACTTGGAGGTTTAATTTTTTTTTCTTAATTAACAGAATGATTTTGCAGCAATAAGGCTTATGTTGAAATACAGACTAATATTTTTTCAATGCAGCTTTCAGGGTTTATCGAATCGATTACCTATTATTTAGCTTCAATCACTAAGAAAATGTTGAGTAAAATCGATTTTATCAGGAAGTCAATTGAAAATCCTTCACTACATCAAATTGAAATATAAGATAGGAAGTAACCGAAAGCTGTAGGGAAAAGTTTCTATCAAGCTAAATTCGTTCGTATCAACGATTAAACAGTTTTTGCATGACATAATATTTCAAATATCTACCATTTTAATTTTCAGAACCCAAGTAAAACTTTAAAAATTCAATAGTATTTAGAATAATCCCTTAAACATTAATCGAGTCCATTGTTGAAAGCCGGATGGATTAATCCATTTTTGGGAACAAAAGCACAGGCATTAAAAAAAACACACGAAGTGAAATTTAATTTACCAAAACTACGTTGTCAAATGAAAATGTAAAATGGCCAAATACCTACACTGAAGTGAAATAATGGAAATTAAAAGTCGTTTTGTTCGTCAAAAAAATGCACGGACAGTAGATAATCCACTTAAAAAATAATTCACTTGAAAAGCGAAATTTCGATATTAATAATTGGTTGGTAGGATACACAGAATAAACTATAGTATTATACTTTTCAACTTACACCAAGCAAAAGGACGCGATCGAATGGATTTGATGGAATGTTGCATCCGATAGAAAAAGTTCAATACATAAAATTTGCTTTGAAAGAAACAAACTGGCAGATTTGTTTTTAACTACCCCTAATAATGTGAAAAAGAATTTCCATCAGGATGAAAAAAATGAATTTAAAAACCATTTAAATACGTTGAAATATAGATTTCAGTGGCCCATTTTTCATGTTACATACAAACACAAAATACTCATACAAATTAAACTTTGCTCTAATTAACATGAAAACGTAGTAAGTAATCAGGCGTATTATATCATAACAGCAACGGTTAATTGCCTACCAATTATTCTCAGAATATAACCTTTTTAATTACTTTGCGGTAAAAACCTTATTGAATTGAAATAAAGAATCATGGTTTGATGTTTTGAAAAAATCCATAGGCTATAAGACATAAAGCAGGATGGATTCTTGTTTGGATTTGCCCAAGCAAATAAATATAATGGCCATTTGACTCCAATTTCGTGGTAGCGGTAAGTATACCTAGAACCGAATTGGAGCAATGTTTGGCACCCAAGCGACCAGCTAGATATTCTCTGGTTGTGTTCGAATACGAAAAAAAAGGCACAAAGGTCGATTAAAAACTGCGTCAGTCATTCGGAAATGATTAACATGTTCAACTGGTCTAATTTCTGCTGTGGATGCTGCACCGCTTTGAAGAAATGCAAGAACACCGAAACGTATCGTCTGTGATATAAAAGTGTGTTAAAATTAGGCACTAGCTGACGTCACACCTCATAACCTCACTTTCGATTGGGGGATAAACAAAGCATTTGAAGAACTATTTATTTATACACACAGGCGCTAGTTATTATGTCAAAAGTCACATAACGTCACTTTCGATAGGGGGATAAACCTATCTCCAATGGGACAAAAAAACGATATTTCTCAAATAATGAACCTGTTACCTATTCAGAAAAGTGGGGCGCAGTAACGTTTTTGTCCCCCCATCACCGAAAGCGAGGTTATGTGTGTGTCGTCAGCTAGTGCTCAATTGACCTTCTCAATTTAAAGCCTCTCTCTCTCTGGCGTCAGACGTCAGACGAGTATAAAAACAATGGTTGACAGCCGTTGACAGTGGTTTGTTGACAAGTGGAAACTGGAATAGCTATTTACCAAACAAGTGCAGAAAATGAATTTTTCGTGAAGCAGCCGAGTGCTGGAAAAACATTTTCCACAAGTGTTAGGGAGGTACAATAATTTTTCTACAGACGTGCGGAAATAAGAATACCTACATAATTTGTGGTGATTTATAATTTTTCTTTTTTTTTTGATAGCCATGCGGAAAAAAATTTCCGCACCGATATCTGTGCGGGAAAATTAATTTTCCGCACGGATATCAGCGCGGAAAATTTATTTTTCTGCATGGCTGTAAAAAAAACTATTATTTCCTCGGTTTTTTCAAGGTTTTTTTCCTAACAATGGTGATTGTGTGTATTGTGCCTTTTAGAAAAAATAATTCCTGTTCACTGGCGGACGTGTCTTTCCATAAGTTACCATCAAATCTATTGCATCAAATTCAAATCAATGACATGCAAGCAAATGTTGGCGAGAAAATGTATGTTTTCATACTATCGTTCATCTCTTTTAATTGAAAACGCCAATTTAGTGGCATGCAGGCATTAATTGAAATTGATGAAACATTTTCTGGCCTCGAGTAGGATTTGAACCCAGGACCCTCGCATATCCAGTGCAGTGCTCTACCAACTGAGCTACCGAGACCTGTCTCATTTCTACCTTGTCGAAGTCCGTCATCAATTTTAAGTTGTTAGTAGTGAAGACCAATGGCAACCTTCGGCCGTTACCATTGGTATGGGAGTGAGTTAGAAGGTATACATTCGCAATTAATGGCTGTTTTGAAATCCATTATCCCTTCAACCAAGGATGCGTCGTCAACATATAGCGACATCCGCAGGCATCGGATAGGACGCTCAACCATCAATATCAAGCCAATACGTAAGTTAGTAGTTAGTAGATGGACCGTTGGATTCACAGCGAAAACTGAATACTGGTTTGCCATGATTAGACTCTCGTGGCATTCAGCTGACGTATGGGGCGTTTATACAGGGTGTCCCAGGGAAAACAGTCCACTCTGAGAATCTTTGAAAATAAATTTTCTATTTGAAAACGTCCGGATACGCAAATTTAATATTGAGGAGGCATGTTATGACATAAACCTGCGTTTCTCTCCCTTCATCCCCCTACCCTGTAGAGCGGCCACATGATTTTTTTCAGTGATAAGAGGGGTCGAGTGATACCTTGATTAAAAGGTAATTTTATTCTCTACATGACCCTGTTTTTTTTATCGATTCGTTCTTAAAAAATATGGATGAACGAGTCTGAATATTTATTTTATTAAACAAAAAAAAAGTTTACAATTATTTGATTAAATCTTGAAAATGTTCTCCATTGACCTCAATATAGAAATACAATTGGTTTTTAGATGTCCCCATCCCATTTAAAAAAAATCCAAAGGCGTAAGATCGGGAGATATAGCAGACCTACAACAAACTGAATTACTTGAACAAGATGATAACCTTCTAGAAAATAAATTGATGATTCAGCAAAAAGGGCACATTACGCTGCTCCTATTCGTCAGTTTTTGAATGAAGAATTTCCTAAACGATAAATTGGCCAGAGGTACCATAGGATGGTCTACTAGATCTCCCAATGTTTTTCCAACATTTAATAAAATAAATCCTTTCTATTTTCTTTGTTACAATTAATTCAGACTGGATCATCCATATTTTTTAAAAACGAACCGATAGAAATAAAAAACAAAAACAGGGTCATGTCATGTAGAGAATAAAATTACCTTTTAATCAAGGTAACACTTAACCCCACTCCCAATTTGAAAAAAATCTTGGGGTAGCTCTAGAGGGTAGGGGGATGAAGGGAGAGAAACGCAGGTGTATGTCATAACATGCCCCCTGAATATTAAATTTGACGTGCCTGGCCGTTTTCCGCTAGAAAATTTATTTTCAAATACTCTCACGGTGGACTGTTTTCCCTAGGACACACTGAATAATTCCTTTCATGCTTATATTTTCCTTTTTGCTAGCTGAATTCTAGCACGGGGTGTTCAATAATAATAATTATTATGGTCAAGTGGGCATGTATAGTAATGGTCACAAAAAATGAATGTCTCGAATATCATTGCATGAACCTTTCAAACACGAATCCTCTTTTTACTGTGAATGTGTAAATATTAATACTAAATCGTCATTGTTTAAATGCCACTGAATTGGTTGAGATGTTTTATCAGTGAAATGAATGTACGGGACTTTCTACTGTGATATCTAAGTGTCTTCTTGTTATTATTGGAGTTCTTAGCTAACTAATTATAATAGTTATGATGTAGTGCATAAGTAATGTATTAGTGCCATTAGTGTTCGCGTAAAATTAGTATTTTTCTATAGTAGTGGTAATGAAAATTTTATCACAAGAAGAACTTTTACAAATTGAGTATGTGAAAAAACTGTATCAATCCCAAAAATTTCCAATCCCAAAAACCGTAAAAAAATTAAATCATCACAGAATATTTTGTGAAATCATTTCTAGGATTGATAGGATATTACCGAAAGTTCATAAAAAACTTCGCTAAAATAACAAAACCAATGACAATTTGTTTAAAGAAGGATAAAAAAAGAAATCCACGATTCTAAATTTCTAAAAACTTTTGAAACTTGTTAAAATGTATCAATCAATGATTATATTTTACAACACCCTGATTTCAATAAACCATTTTCATTGACTACAGACGCATGAAATTATGCTATTGACGCTGTATTGTCACAAGGACCAGTAGGCACAGATGTACCAATTGCTTACGCAAGTCGTACATTAAACCCTGCGGAATGTAATTATTCCACAAATGAGCAAGAATTACTAGCCATAGTATGGGCAACTAAATACTTTAGACCATACTTATTTGGACAGAAATTTACAATTTTATCTGACCATAAACCACTTCAATGGATATTCTCTGTTAAAGAACACGGATCTAAATTAGTCAGATGGAGATTAAAATTAGCAAAATATGATTACGAAATCAAATATGTACAAGAAAGGAAGGAACTTTAATATGAATGCAGACGCATTATCAAGACTTCCTTTACAGAAAAATGCTATTTCCAGATCAGATTCTAGTACAGAATCAGATTCTGATCGAAAGTTTCATAAAACTTTAGGAGCAATGTTAAAAGACACACCGCTTAATAATGACGAGATAATTGAAAAATATTTCAAAGATACGAAAATTTTTGAACCTCAAATACAAGAGAAAAAAAAACCTATTAATAAAGGCAAAGAAATTAAAATAACTGATGAACATCCGGAATATCTTTATGTTCCATTGTCCGAATCAACTTATGTTCAGCAGATTCACCACAAAGGGAAAAGATAAAACCCAAGATTGAAAATTTGTCTCAAAAAATAATGCCTCCAAAAAGATTGAAGAAAAATACAATTGAAAAAAAATTAGTTCTAAAGATACAATTGAAAAAGATATAATTCAAGAAGATACAATTGACAATAAAGTAATCAAAGACGATCAAATTATTCACACGTCTCCTGAAAACCCTATTCTAGGAGCCCCATATACAAAAAAACATGTAAGACTCTTTGCTAATCAAATAATTTTTAGATATTCTAATAATAATGCTATTCGCGAAGAAAGTATTGTCACAATAAGCTAAACGTCCGCCAGGCTGTCAAGAATCGATCGCGGAAATACTAGAATCTAGCGAATTATTCTACTTTAATCTGGAAAATTAGATTATCGTGTGTATTCTAGATTTCACAGGAATAGATTTAGGGATATATAAGAAGGCCGGCATTGGTTTGTAAGTTAAGTTTTCAGTTCGAGTGTGATACGATTTAAATAGTGATTGTAAAGAGTTTAATTGTTGAGTTTGTTAATAAAGTAAATAGTGTGAGAGTGTTTTGTTAAGTGGAATAAATTATTGCTGTGTTAATTGGACTTTGATTTTTGGAATAAGCGAAACGAACAACGAACCCAAGATTTTTGTCAGCAGGCAACCCAAAGCCGCGACATTTGGTGCCAAGAAGTGGGATATAAAGGACTGCAGAGTGAAATCCAATTGCGGAAGTGTGGGGACACTAGTGTAGTGTAAAAACTGAACACTAAGTGAACACTGGGACAGTTAGTGCAGTGCAAACAGTGACAATCACAAAAAGAGATTCAACCGATCGTGTGAATTACCCCGGAAGTGACTCTATACCCGATTTAGACTGTGATAGTGAATCTTCGAGTGAGTTCTAGAAAATTCTATTTGGAAACTAAGGGAGATATCGAATTTGTGACTTCGCCGACGTATTCGGAATATCAATCGTCATTCAGAAGAAGTTTTTCGAGGAGTTTCGGGAAAATTCTAGAACATTCTATTTGGAAACCAAGGGAGATATCGAAATTGTGACTTCACCAACGTGTTTGCTGTATCAATCGACATCTAGAAAAGAAGTTTCAAGAAAATTCCAGAACATTCTATTCTAGAATAAGGCAAGTTATCCAATTTGTGACTTCACCGGCGTGTTTGGAACTTCGAGCAAAGACCAGAAAAGATATTTGAAGAAAGTTCGAGGGAAATTCTAGAACATTCTGTATATGCCTATCACAAGACAACAAGCCAAAATGGACGAACAAAAAGTTGAAGAACTCGTGCGCAAAATGTTGGAACTTCAAGAGACCAAACGACAACAAGAAAAACAAGACGAAGAAGCCAGACGACAACAAGAAATACAAGACGAAGAAGCCAGACGACAACAAGAAAAACAAGACGAAGAAGCCAGACGACAACAAGAAAAACAAGACGAAGAAGCCAGACGACAACAAGAAAAACAAGACGAAGAAGCCAGACGACAACAAGAAAAACAAGACGAAGAAGCCAGACGACAACAAGAAAAACAAGACGAAGAAGCCAGACGACAACAAGAAAAACAAGACGAAGAAGCTAGACGACAACAAGAAGAGGCCAGACGACAACAAGAAAAACAAGACGAAAAAGCTAGACGACAACAAGAAGAGGCCAGACGACAAAAAGAAAAACAAGAAGAAGAAGCTAGGCGACAACAAGAACGGCAAGAAGACCTTGGAAAACTACAGAAGATATTCCAAACCATACAAGGAACTGTCGCTAACCTAGACCAGAAGATTGAAAAAGTTAAAGACGATGTGCAAGAAGTTAAACACGACGTCCAGGAAGTAAAAACTGAAGTAAAAATCGATGTTCAAGAAGTTAAAAACGACGTTCAGGGAGTAAAAGCTGAGGTCAAAGCCGATGTTCAGCAATTAAGACAAGAAGTTGAGGACCAAGTTCAAGCAATCGAAGATAAGATGCGTAGATTAGAAATACAGTCCATCAATCCAGCTAGTGTTGGAGCATTCCCCAGTATGAAGATAAAACCACCAACTTTTGACGGTTCTACGTCCTGGACCATGTATATTCGACAATTTGAAGCTGCTGTAAATACCAACGGATGGAACGATCAAGAAAAAGCTACAGCACTGATAGTGGCGATACGAGGACCAGCCTTAGACCTTCTTCAGTCCATTCCTTCAGTCTACCAGCAGAATTACCAGCATCTAAGTCAGACGTTGGAATTGCGCTTCGGAGACCATTACAGGCAAGAAGTATTTAGAACTCAAGTCAGATCAAGAATTCAAAAACCCGGCGAGAGTTTACAAGAATTCGAATCAGAAGTTAAAAGGCTAGTGAGTTTGGCGTTTCCTGCAGCTGGGGAAGACATGCAGGAATGGATGGCAGTATCTGCGTTTATTGATGGTCTCAGAGATTCGAAGATCCAGGAAAACCTAAGAATGTGTAAGTTCAGACAAAGTAGCGAAGCCCTTGTCCGAGCATTAGAACTGGAAGCAATCTTTGGTGCCTCACGACCCAGAATACGAGCAGTGTCCATTGAAGACCCAAAAGATAAACAGTTGTCAAAAGAGGATGGTAGCTTCGAAGCCAAAATGAGTAATTTCATGGAGAGAATAAAGAAACTGTTACAAGACGATTCCAGACAAACACCAACACCGAGAAACCGAGTAAAATGCTACAGGTGCCAAAAGCTTGGACACATGCAATGGGATTGTAGACTAAGGATGTCCTTTCCATCTGGGGATCATTCTCAACTCTTTTCAAGGTCTAGAGACGCCAGCCCTAATAACCAACAGGAACCAACTAGTACGGAAGGGAGGATGCTGGCTAGTAATGACGAAGCCCCCAGAGTTGTGTACATAAAATCATTGGGCAGTCATTATAGAGTATTAAAATTCGAAGGACAAATTAATGGAGAATTGAAAACCATTACTTTTGATACGGGTGCTGAAGTTTCCATAATTAGAAGGACATTAGTCAAGTCTCGGGCAATCCAACCACTCACTAGAAACCTGTCACTACGAACAGTCACCGGCGAATCTGCACCAGTTCAAGGAGAAGCTATGGTTGAGCTCACTTTTGGATCTACCACCTTCAGGCATAAAACATTAGCCGCCGATATAGAAGATGATTTCATTTTGGGAATGGATTTGATCGGCCAACATGGTTTCTCTTTTGATCCTTCCTTGAACATCCTTAAATTTGGTAATGAAGAAATTGTCCTAACAACACAAGAAGAATCCGATGCCGTTAAGATCTTGGCCACAACCCCAGTGAGGATTCCTGGAAGTAATGAGAAGATCATTTGCGGAAGATTAGAAACAAACCCTGGGTGCTGCGTTGGGCTAACACGTAATTTCATTGGAGATAAACCAGAAAGATTTCTTGTTAGAAAGACTCTAGTAAGAACAAATGGAGACATTATGATAAGAATTGCCAATGTTTCTTCCGAAACAGTAAGAATAAAAGAAGGAGACATTATTGGAGCTCTCGAACCAGTGAAGCAAATATCGAACTGTGACCTACCAGATAAGCGACATTTTGTGAAATCCAAATTAGATACAGACACCTTGATGCAGACTTTGGCGAAATCATGGAAACATCTCGATCCAGATAGACTTCAAGAAGCCACAGATTTCATTTTGAAAGAAGCAGATGTATTTGTGATGGACAATCAAACCGGACGAACCAGCTTAATTCAACACAAAATTGATACTGGATTGGCACACCCAATTAGACAACCACCACGACGTATGCCAGTAGCTAAGCAACAGGAAGTGGAAAACCAAATTGATAAAATGCTTCAAGAGGGAGTCATTGATGAGTCAAATAGTCCATGGTCCGCGCCAGTAGTATTGGTTACGAAGAAAGATGGGAGTCTTAGGTTTTGTGTGGACTACCGAAAGCTTAATGACGTCACCAAGAAGGACAGCTTCCCTCTCCCAAGAATAGACGATACACTAACAACTCTATCGGGCTCTAAATGGTTTTCCACCTTGGATCTCAAAAGTGGATACTGGCAAGTGGCAATACATGACGATGACAAAGAGAAAACTGCCTTCAGTAGCGGAAGCGGGCTATACCAGTTTAATGTAATGCCTTTCGGATTGTGTAATGCTCCAGCTACGTTTGAGCGACTGATGCATCTTGTTTTGCGAGGCCTTACATGGAGAACTTGCCTGGTATATTTGGATGATGTCATGATTATGGGAAATTCGTTCCAAGAACATCTCAATAACCTAAAAGAAGTTTTTGACCGCTTCCGGAATGCCAACTTGAAACTCAATCCAAATAAGTGTTTCCTATTTCAAAAGAAAGTGGAATTCTTAGGTCACGTGGTATCTGAAGAGGGCATACAAGTTATGGACGGAAAAATAGATGCTGTCAGGGACTGGCCAAAACCACGCGACAAACATGAACTAAAGAGTTTTCTAGGATTATGTTCTTATTATCGAAGATTTGTGGAAGGATTCGCCAAAATAGCTGCTCCACTTCATCGATTAACAGAAGAAAAATCAACATTCAATTGGACCCAAGAATGCGATTCCGCATTTAGAAAATTGAAAGAAGCATTATGTACGAGCCCAGTGTTGTCCTATCCTGATCACAAAGGCATGTTGATTTTGGACACAGATGCAAGTAACACCAGTGTTGGAGCTGTCCTTTCACAAATCCAAAACTCACAAGAACATGTCGTGGAGTACTACAGCAGAACATTATCAAAGCCGGAACGAAATTATTGTGTCACCAGAAGAGAGTTGCTTGCCATAGTAAAAGCAGTCGACCATTTTCATAAGTATCTCTACGGACGCAAGTTTCTAATTAGAACAGATCACGCAGCTCTAAAATGGCTTTTAGAAATGAAAACTCCTGAAGGAAAGCTTGCTAGATGGATTGAGAAATTGCAGCAATACGATTTCCAAATTAAACATCGACCTGGAAACCTACATAAAAATGCTGACGCTCTGTCTAGACGGCCATGTAAAGAAGATTGCAAACATTGTCAAAGAATCGATATACATGAGAAAAACACTAGTCCAGCTGTAAGAAGAACGGGCCTGATCGTCGATGACAAATGGACTACCAAGCAAATGAGAGAAGATCAGGAGGCAGACCAGGACATCGGGCAAATTCTACATCTTAAAGAAAACGATGAATGTAGGCCAGAATGGAGGGAAGTGTCAAACAAGAGCTTGATTTACAAAGCGTTGTGGGCCCAATGGAACTCTCTGGCTGTAGAAAATGGTTTGCTCAAAAGAGTTTGGGAAAGTGCGGATGGGATATCCACTAAGAGCCAACTGGTTATCCCAAAAGACCGAGTGGAAGATGTATTAAAAGAAATACACGACGGAACCTCAGGGGCACATTTCGGAGTTAACAAGACTTTGGACAAAATTCGGGAACGTTTTAACTGGGTTCACTACCATGAAGACGTTAAAAGCTGGTGCCGAAAATGCGACATCTGTGCTACCAGTAAAGGCCCTAAACTAAGATCTCGGGGGCCCATGAAACAGTATAACGTTGGTCTTCCATTTGAGAGAATAGCGATAGATGTAGCAGGACCCTTCCCAGAGTCAGAGCGTGGTAACAAATACATCTTAGTTATCATGGATTACTTCAGTAAATGGCCAGAAGTTTTCGCTATTCCCAATCAAGAAGCCATCACTGTTGCCCAGGTGCTAGTGGACGAAGTTTTTAGTCGTCATAGTGTGCCACTAGAGTTACATTCAGACCAAGGACGAAACTTCGAATCTGCCATCTTTAAGAAAGTTTGTGAGATCATGGGCATTCGTAAGACAAGGACAACACCTTTACACCCTCAGTCTGATGGCATGGTAGAACGATTCAATAAGACCATAGAGGAACACCTGACAAAAGTGGTGGCAAAGAACAAACGAGATTGGGACAAGCATTTGCCTCTTTTTTTAATGGCTTACAGAGCGGCTGTTTAAGATTCAACAGGTGAAAGTCCGGCTAGAATTGTTTTTGGAAGGGAACTCAGGTTACCTTGCGATCTGATGTTTGGAGTACCCGAAGAAGAACGGAGAGAAATCCGAGATTATGCCGACGAAGTAAGGGCACGACTTCTGGGTATCCATGATTTTGCTCGGGAGCATATTCAACTAGCCAGTGACCGAATGACCAGATACGACTTGAAGGCCAATTCGGTCGGATTTCAAGAAGGTGATTTAGTGTGGTTGTATAACCCAGTAAGGAAGAAAGGAGTATCACCGAAATTGTCTTCAGCATGGGAAGGACCCTATAGAGTAATCAAGAGGATCAATGATTTGGTTTATCGAGTCCAGCGCAACACCAGGAGTAAGATGAAAGTTGTACATCTGGACAGGTTGGCGAAATATCATTGGGCATTGGTTTGTAAGTTAAGTTTTCAGTTCGAGTGTGATACGATTTAAATAGTGATTGTAAAGAGTTTAATTGTTGAGTTTGTTAATAAAGTAATTAGTGTCAGAGTGTTTTGTTAAGTGGAATAAATTATTGCTGTGTTAATTGGACTTTGATTTTTGGAATAAGCGAAACGAACAACGAACCCAAGAATTTTGTCAGCAGGCAACCCAAAGCCGCGACAGTATTATACCATTTCCTAACAAGACCAGAATAACATTTTCTCGATTTTGATGTGAGAATGTCATTATTCCCACACGCAAAATCGTTGAAGAATGAAGCTCATTCTTCAACGATTTTTAGTGATATTTAGTTTTCAATTTATACCTATTGGTACCTTCAAAATTGTCAAACCTTCTAAAATGATCAACAAAATGATAGAATCCACCTGCCAGTTGTTTGGTAAGTAAGTGTCACCAACTGACATATTTTGAAAATAAAAAATCCCCAACTAACAGCGTTCACAAAAAAAAATTAAAAAATGAAAAATAAAATCCAAAATCGAGAAAATAGTATAAAACACACGTTGCAGAAGGCTATTCTCGCACTCATTCGTTCGTCCATTCGCTCCTTTGTGGCTCGTGGCCAAATTTCGAATTCGAATTCTAATGACCCATTAGAAGATCAAATTATTAAATTGCTAAAGGAATATCGTCCACCAAATACGTAGGTATTGTATGTATTTTCACAACAAAACGTTAGAGCCTATTATACTAAGAGTTCTAAGAACATTATTCAATTCGAATTCGTTCAAGTTATGTATTTCCAATTCTTTTGTCGAAGACATAACAGAAAATGATGAACATCAAGAAAAAAATGAACTATACCATGAGACTAAAACATCTCATGGAGGAGTTACAGAAAATGTTTTATGTTTAAAGAAACGATATTATTGGCCTAATCTAGAAAAAGACGTACAAGCATATTTCGAAACATGCGAAACATGTAATAAGACAAAATATGGAAGGCAACATTACAAAATCATATTGAACCCAACTCCAATCGGTTCAAAACTCTTTGAATACCTTTATATTGATACATACGTTGTTTCGAATCAAAAATTCCCAACAATTATTGACGGCTTTTCGAAGTTTGCACAAGCTATCCCACTTATTAACAAAACACCAGTTGAGATTGCATCACAACTAATAAGATATCTCAGTGACCATGGAATTCCACAAAGAATAACTTCCGATAACGGAACTGAATTTAAAAATACAATTGCAACTTGCAACAGATTTATATTCTTCACATAAAATCGAATTTCATTATACGACGCCACGAAATCCTAATTCGAATAGTCCCATTGAGAGATTACATTCTACCTTGAGTGAAAGTTTAACAAGCTTGAATTTACAAAGCCCTAATAAAAACATTGATGACCTCTAATGGTAATTGCAATATTGAACTATAATAACAGCATACATAGTGTTACAGGTTATACACCATTCAATACATATTGAAATTTCACAAAATAAGATAAACACAGATTATATCATTGATCTTGCCGAAACTCAAAATAATGTAATTCATGACAAATTAATTTCAATAGAAACACAGAATTTAGAGAAAATTAATAAACAACGTGAGAAAGAACCTGAATTGAGGGATCCTATTTTCATTAGGCAATTTGACATAAATGAAATTAGTTCTCGATATGGTACTAAAACGCAAGTCAGATTTAGTAAACAAATGGAAAAGCGACAATATTTTGTTTCAGAAAAACCAAAATGTTCCTGGCAGCCTTCATTGTCCTCCTCATTTCCAGTAACGCCTACACGTTAACTCCATTAAGAAATCCTATTTTACCGATTTCTATAGGAACCACTTACATCCCAACAGAACATAACACTGCATGTTATAACATTAATACTACCCTTATTGGAAAAAGTATTAAATTTCTCGAAATAAATTGAGAAAATTTAAACAATAATTCAAATCAAAACAAATGGTCTAATAAAGACGCAATTGTTACTTTATTCCAAGTAAATATTGAAACTAGTCAATCACGTATCAATATATTAAAGAAATTTGTAAAACAATTCTCACACGAATGAAATAAATGTGAAGTACTCAATTTCATAGGCTCAGCACAAAAATGTTAAATGAACATCAGACGCAAATGACGGTGATAGATATGAAACTTACATTCGAACATTAAAGGAGAATCAGAAAACTATCAATAAAAATCTAAAAGATCAGACAAACATACCTACTTGAACAAGTAACGAAAACATTTCATGATCAATTTTAGAAGATCGAAAATAATCAGATATTAATTTCAGATAGGATAAGAAATATTTCAACGGATAATCAAAATATTCAAACTATCCTAATAATAAATTTAATTTTAGCAAATATTTATATGCTCAGTAGTAAACTACGCGAGTTAATTAACCACATACAAAACGCAATCAGTTTTGCTCACGCAAACATAATGCATTATACAATACTGCAGCATAATGAATTAAACTTGATCTTGAAAAACATTCCCACGAGTCAACAAATACCGTTTGACAACGTAATTAAATACTATAAGGCAATGTCCTCTCATGTAATAATTCAAAAGGAACTAAAATAAAAATGAACTAAGAAACTAATTATATTTACTACATCTACACCAATAATTGATCCTAAACCTTTTATTTTGTATGAACTATTTCCTATACCCATCCAAAATTATACAGTTAGTGTTAAGTATCCTTACCAAAGACTAAAAATATCCAAATATTGAAGACATTTATTTGTGCAAAATGGAACTATTAAAACAGGATGAGCCCTGTGTTCACGACACTGTATCTAGTAAACAACAATTATGCCCATTCACGAAAATTCAAGACGAAGAATCAACAATTGAAGAAATACCCAATAATCAAGTATAGTTTAGTCCAAAACGACATGTGACAACAATGCTGCAATGTGACCACAAGAAATACATGGGAAACATTTCCAGTCCAATCGTAATTTCCAAAGGAAAATGTTCAATAATAATTAACAATCGAACATTTTTGGAAGACACGCACTAGAACTTCAACCTAGAACTTGAACTACCCATCATCGACATTTCTGAACTTCTCGAGAATAGAGAGTTCTCGTGCCTGAGACGCTACGCTAATATCTATATATCGGTAGAGTTTTTGCTGTGGTTTTTGTTTATCCGGGCATCGCCGACAAAGAAATCTTTTTTTTTTTGTAGGAATCTCGAATATATGTGGCGGCGACTATAACCGGATTCATTACTCTTTCCAAATAGCGCCAAAGGTTCAAATTCGGAACTCAACTGTTAATCTTAGTAACTGTTGTGAATGTCTCTCGCCCAGTAAGTTTGCGCATCTTTTGAATCGATTCGCCGGTGGCACATGAAAGATATTGGGTACTCTTAAACCAACTATTAGCTCGATTAATACACAAAAGTTAATATTGAATGGAAGTTGAGTTGTTTTATTCTGTATTATTATTACCAGAAATTTACTTCAATCTTAAGCTACCATATGCGCTGAGACAAAACTACATAATATAAAATGCTTATGTTTATATGTCTGTTGTCTCCTTCTGAAGTCATGGGTGCTCTAGAAAATTGTTTTTCTTACATCAGGATAGCTGAAATGCTATTCTGATTTCTGATTCAGATCTTCTTTGTTTGATTTAATAAACGAGAAATATTTGAAAACCAAATTATTTTCATGTACCATTCCTGATAAGTGGCCAATACGCAGAAAAGACAATGGTGCAATTACTAGCGATACTAAAGGCGAAACCTTGATCATACGCAATATATTCATTTTTCGTAGATGATCTTCTGGTAATATGACAATTTGCTTATTGCAAGGCAGAGAAAGCCCAATCAACTAGTGTTTTAATATAGTAACATACCCAATCATGAAATAAATTTGCTTTGTCAGCAACAATGCGATTTATGCTTAAAAGAAGCTACAAATAATTTGAAAATATGGTTGTTTAAATTTTTTAAAAGGATACATTCTAAGCGAACCACATTTGGATCCAATTGCAAGCAATTTTTGTACGGGATCGAAGGCCATTGCAGTCGGTTGGTAGGGAAATCCATGTCGAAATGTCTGAAACAAAATAAATAAATAAATAAATATATTACTTCACTCAATTACAAATTTAATTAAGAGACTATCCATAAGACAGCTAATATCACGAAATATTATACAGGGTGTCCCACGACGTTTTACCCAGGTGATAACTTCGGAACGCTTCATTCAATATAATTAAAATTTTGAGGATCTGCGTTTTTTTTTCGTGCCGCTTCTACGTGTGTCATCCAATTTCACCACTTTTGGTCAAGTGACGGCAAATTTAGAAGCTTAACAATGTAACTTATGGTATATTATGGCATTTTTCGTTAGAAAATTAAATTACAAAATTGGCAATGCCATATTTGCTAAGGCTTTGTTTAAGAAAATGATAAAAAATTACACAGTGGAACATTCGATGATAAGTTCCGAATTTATCACCTGAGAAAAATCTCGTGGGACAAGTGTATTGCAATGGATAATAATAATGCATTGGAATGCACACTCGACAACAGCTGTAAATCTTCCACATGGGAAACATTCCTGATAGCTGTCACACCGTCAACAAGATGCACTTTGTGAATTTCTAGGAAAGCTTCAGGGTTTGTAACAAAATGAATAGTAAATTCATAATCTCGGTTCAAGTTTATCTTTCGTGGGAGAACGTTTTATTTTTATAAATAGTTGAAATGTGACCTTGAATGGATTTACAAACAGATGGAGTTCTGCGAACGATCTAATCTGTTCGAGGGTAAAAATCACTTGAAAGCCAGAAAAGTATCGAGTTTTATAGCTTCAAGATTATTATTGCTGTAACCCGTAATTGACAAATATATAGGCAAAATTTATGTTTTCCTAGATTAACACTAAACTTTAAACTAATCTGTCAACTGAACCAGATCCCATGTGGTTGTAATAATTTATTCAAAGCCAAGGATAATCTTCTGAATATCCACGTTTTATAACCAACCAGATGTCAGGTAAGTGATACCGTTGCTGAAAAGAATTATATTCGAAGCATGTGTGTGTGGAGCGGAGCAAAGACTACATGAGCTGAATTTTTAGGAAACATTAAGTAAAGTTTCAACTGTAAGATAGTCAAACGCTTAGTTATAATTAAGATAAAGGTAGGTTAAGATAGGAGTGATTACTCAATTATTTTATTATTAAATTGATAGAGGATAGTTCAATTAATTTCACACACTTGATAACTAGGTTAGAAATTGGGGAACTTTTATTTTATTTACTCGACTAGGTTAGAAATTGGGAAATGATAATAGAAAGCATAGGTAATTAGAAAAGGGAAAGGTTTTCAATTAAAAGGGAAAACATTCAAGGTTCAATTAATAATTTGATCACATGTAACCAGCGAACTCTGTTGGAGAGCCATCAAACTGGATTCCATTGTGGAGAAATATGAATGGGGAAGGTTGAATAAAATGGAGAACCAATGGGAACACCACAAGAAACAAGAAGGTACTTTCAGCGAATCGCTGAAAGCTAAGAGGGTTGAAGATCTTCGATTCTCGGAAGCCCGGTACTAAGGGGTAGCCTATGGGCTTCTAAAGTGGTACTCAAAGGGTGGTTCCTTTCGCTTATTTAAGCAGATGTTGAGGCCAGTTATCGCCAATTCGCCACTAGTTTTTACTACTAGTTATCGCCGGAAATTTAATTCGCAAAGTCTCAACGAGTTCTCGATCCATTTCTCATTCTCTAGTTCATCTGCCGCCCGGTGTTTTAGTAAAAGCTCTTCAAACAAGTGATAATTTATTTTTAATTTCAATTCCATTAAAGTATCAGATTAGAAACTAACAGCAGTATGCAAAATCCTCTTCTAGCTTAAAATCGCTTTTTAAAACTGGTCACTTTTAAAAAATTGTAATGCTTAGAATACACATTTTTAAAACTGACCAGTTTTAGAAAGCCCTTTTAAGGTAAAAGAGGATGTTACATATGGCTGTTAATCTTTTAATTGGGAAAATACTATCTTTTCATTCATTTGTCTTTATTTTTTTTTAGTTTGAATTGTTTATGGTCCAATATTTAAATAAGGTAATTTTAGTTTTTTTTTTATATTTTACCTTACCTTTTTTTTTCTTCAAATAATTAGCGCTAACTTTTCTTTTTACTTATAAATAAATTAATTTTAATCTTTTAAAATTAGTCTTTCCTTTCCTGGTTTTAAAATTTCCTTAAAACACTAGTGCCATAGAAAAATCTTACGTGCCGGTTTGTGCGATTGAAGGTGTTCGCAGCTTCAGCAGAAAAGTGGTAAGTGGTACTAATTTTTGAGTCTCTAATAACACCTTTCAATAACCACTCCAAAAAGAGAAGAAAAAAGATTTCGTTCAGATTGCCTCCGGGTCAGAAATCTCTTATTTACTGCTTCAGATCAAATTTACTTTTCAGCCTTATTTACCACGATTTTTTTTTTACGGTGTGACAGAATTATACACCCTAGCAAAATATCAATTCCTACATAACATCTCAATTTTGTCATAGGCTGTATAAGTGTAGGTATAGTGAAATTATTTAAACAGTGTATGCACGTGATCAATGACGTCGAAATTATTGCCAATTGCAGTTTGTAAGAAATTAAAATTCGTTTCAACCTGAGAGTTCATTCTCCTTTTTATTTAACCTTAGTTAAAAAAAGACAGAACACTGTTGGCATTTAACCGAATCGGCCGATAAAATGACATTTAGATTGGCACTCATGGGTTATGTTGCCAAATATTGCTGCAAATCTGCGGTTACTGATTTTAATAATTCGAAATTATTTCTATTTGTGTATCTATAAAGAGTCAGAAACTCGTTGTGCCTCTAATTAGTTTCTTTGAACAGGAACGAGATAATGGGGGCTCCTTTTTGCCATTAAATAGCGTTAGAGAGGTGAAGTATATTGATACTATCAAATATAAATTTTCTGGGGCTTTAATTGGGAATATTTTTCTAGCTTGTTGCAGCTGCACTGAATATTGGTACCTATAACCACTGTGAGTAAAATCCGAGGTAAAATCCAATGTAAAATCTCTCAAAAAGTTAGGGATAATTTAGCGTTAAATTCACCAAAGAAAAAACGTCCACATAAGAAGCGGGTTACGAATCAAGATCACCTTGATGTTAGCTCTATTCACAATCAAATTTACGACGAAAAGTGAGTAGTTTTTTTAGATTGTGTTCATAATACACTATCTATTATACATATAAAAATCGATGTTTTTTTGCTTTAGTGATAACAAATTTTACTAGACATGGTATGTCAAAGTAAAACGAAAGTTAATAGCGGCAACATTGCGACGTGCTTATGTCTGTAATTTTTATCACGTGCATACACTGTTTAATTAATTCCACTAGATATCCAATAAAAAAACGAACAACTGGGTCGCCGAGTCATGAAATGGCGGTAATTAAATTCTGCGTATTCTTATCTCTAAAAAGCTAAATTGTCGTTTTCGGTGAGTAGTTATCTTGTAGAGACGTTGCTCGTTAAAAATAATTAGGACGAAAAGGGACGCTCCCGAACGGACGTAATCAAATTTCTGTTTTATGTGTTTTTATAAGCCGCAATCTATAAAAACCTATGATTTAAGACTCATTAAAAGAATGGTCCTAATATTCATCACTCTAAGACGGAAACTTGCAATACAATTTGAATTCTTTGAAAGATGCTATTGCACGATGGTATCGAATTAATGCCGGGAGTACGATTTGAAAATAACCAAGAAGAAAATGCGGTGAGGTGGGGAAGAAAAAAGCGATTGAATATTTGCAAGTTAAGGCTCATTTATACACATCAGGAAAGTAAATGTGTATCATCATTTTCAAACCATGCGCTCAAATATTTGCTCGAGGTTTTATTTATCTGGAACTACAAAACTTCATTCAATTAGTGCGCTTCTTATCGAATCTCGTACTATAAGGATTTCATTTAACTGAGGCACAATGACACCAAAATATGTATGTAGCTTTTAAGTAACAAAGTGCACACTGCATTTCACCATCAATCACATTTTGAAATATCTTATTACACATCTATTTGAACCACGATTTTAGAGAGGCCTATTCATTCTCATTCACAAGTACTTTTGAACAGTATCCGGAATCACATGAAACATTTAACATTCATTATTAGATTATTTTTGAGAAGATTCTCTAAAACGTGACATAACGTATCCGGTTGCTTCAAGTAGACTTAGAATTTTTGCAGATGATGTGTGAAATCTAAATGGAATAAAGTGCAAACATTAGTATGTTGCAATACAAACTCCAACTCCTGTTTTCCATAATAAATCCAACACGAATACATTATTCCTAATTGCATTTGAGTGCTTGTCGGTTTGCTTCGAGCATTATTTTGACTTGTAGTGAGCATGAATTTCTTGAATTGTCATCTTCTTGTCTGAGGGTATACATATTGTGAAATATTGAGGCAAATTTAGTTTTGATCATTACGTTGTGTTCCCTGGAGCGTAGCGTTTTGCCCAGGCGTGTCTCGCTTGTAAAACGATATAGTTTGTTCAAGAAAATGAGATTTTGTATTACTTTGTATGCATTATGCATGATAGTCATCAGGATTATGCAAGCAAACGAAGTTCAATACACAAAGCTCTAGCTCTCTTTTAAAAATTTTCTTTTAGATATTTCAATAGAATTCAACGGATTGCTGTATTAGACCGTGCAATTAATGCCAGCTGCTACCAGAAGCTTTCGGATAGGCCAAAATTAAATTCCTTGTAAAATTTAATCCGTGCTGCAAGCGAAGGGGGGTATTAGAATCGCAAAATTATTTCCTAATAAAAAGGATTTCGGGCTTATTAAAATGCTCAAAAATGAGAAATGTGACTTTTATGAGCAATGCCAGATAACAAATAATTGTACTCCAATATGTACTCAAAATAATTTAGGTTTTATCGTAGGATTTGTATCATTTTCCTCGGGGAAAAATTATCCCACAGAAAGACTTTTGGAGTCGAGGTCGTGAATAAAATATAACATACATGCAATAATACTTGAAGGTGATGCGTGTCATGTTTCAACATCACTTGCGTCGTTCCTAGTACGATAGAAAAATATAGCGATTTTCTACTAATATACATACATATTGCAGACGGGAAGCTACTTAACTTAGAGTACTTACTCTATTGTTTAGTTAGGCCGAAGTTACCCAATTCCTTAATTCCTAATATTTGTCCCTAATTCTTAATTTTTAAAAAATTCAATTTATTTAACATTCGTGTTTTTAAAGATTAAGAACAAAAATTAGGAATTTGGGAATTGGGTAACCCCGGCCTTAGAAGGTGAATGGCAAGCGGTTTTATTGACGGTTTTTATTTCCTTGGGTAGCTACAAATAGAATTGTGGAGGAGGTCTATTTGCAAATGAGAGAGACAACTGTAGTAATAGTCCAAGAGCCCAGAGCCGCCAGACAACTTATTTTCTAAAGGACAGAATATGCGGGATTGAGTAGCACTTATATACAATACTATGAACGTATGTATACCCGCTAAGTTGGTTAGAGGGCCAATTTACCGACACCAGGTGCGAAAGCTGAGAAAAACTTTTAACTTTTTTTCCAACGCTTGATTTTTATATATGTTATTGGGGGCACTATACCATAACTACGTGTGATCAGCCAGACCAATCGCACCGGCCAAACATCCCCCCAGACGCAATAATAATTTTTCCGTGTGTTAGCGCGAGGGTACTATGCATGCGTTTGAGAGTGAGCGAGATATCTATGTTAACTGATTTCCCCCTCTTAAACTTACAGTCTACTCCAGGCTAGAGTAGAAATGGGAAAAAACGTTATTTTTAAATAACAATCTCAGCTGTTACTGTTATTTTCAATTGGTCGTCTACCCAACTTAGCAGGTATACATACGTTCATAGTATCTATAAGTGCTACTCAATCCCACATAATCTGTCCTTTAGAAAATAGGTTGTGTCTGGCGGCTCTGAGCTCTTGGACTACAGTTTTCATACATAAACTTCTATTTCATAAAATTAACAGAGCCTTTCTAAAAGTACTTAACCTGAAAATTCGAAATTTCCTAAACGTTACAGCCACCTCTTTTTATCCGCTAACCACAGAGTGAAATAAAATTTATTTTGTCATTTTAACATAAAACATCCAGGCAACTTAGCAGAACCTGATATCATTAATTTAATTTAAAAACTCGTCAGAAAAATCCATTTTTATAATTGACAATAGTGATGTGCTTTTTTTCTCCCTAGCTAGATATACTCTTAGCAAAAATATTCAATAGTCCTTTCCTAAATTGCAATAATAATCCATAGTTAGTCATTTAACTTGGCATCATAGTAATTGCAATGAATACTAAATTCCCAATTTTCCTACATGTACTCAATGTTTCCTTATTTCACTAAACTATTCTAATACAATAAATCTTTTGATTACTTAATAGGACGGCGGCCAAGCGCGCAAAAGCCTTCGTTTTAAGGAGCAACCCGGTATTGAGGTATAATTTATTAAGACTAGTACCAGATGATTCTGCATATTTTTCTGCATATGAAATGAAAATGGCCGACTTTTTTCATTGGTCGAGAGCTAAGTTAGGAGCGAAAAACTAAAAATATACGGAAACTAAAATTTCCAACTTCAACCTCGTATAACTTCTAAACCGCTTGAGGTAATAAAATGATTTTTGCTCTAGATTCTAGACAAATATATTCTCTTTAACATGCTGTAAATGTTGTTCGAAAAATATTAAAGTAGAGCTCAAAAAATCAGTTATTTCGTAGGCACGGCGCGAATGAGTAAAATATATGTTTGCTTTAACCTGCGATAACTCCTTTATATATTGGAGTATTAACTTAATTTTTCGCTCAAAAACGAGCAAATTTAATTGGCTTTCTTTCGTCTCAATTATATACCGACCTATTTTCAATAATAAACTAACTAGAGCCGTTTTAACACAACAAAGCGCGGTCTGGCGGCAGAATAAGTTGTGTGGCTCCCCCCTCATTCCTGCTACCTGCTGACAACCACAGGCATGAATTGAAAGACTACGTGTGATGCCGTAGACTGCATGCAATGATATGACAGTCAATTTTGCTTGGTTTGCTTGTTTATGGAACTTTGTGTTCTATTTTAAAAAGTCTAGTTTATCGGGTTCTGCTTGCATCAGGAGTTATTTATTGCACAGGTAAGATGATATTATCAGTAATTAGTAACACAAAAAGTTGACTGGAAAATATCCATAATTTTTAAGAAACTTGTAAGTACAAATGCAATTAAGTTAAAAAAGACAACGAGTACACGTCAAAACTTTAAAAATTAATTAAATAGGTAGGTGGTTGTTCTGTGAGCCGATAATAAGTTATCGGTATCTATTATCCCGTCCACTTGTCCAATTAATTGTTATATTTTACAGATTTCTCTTTTACGCTTCACGTAATTTTTTTCATTTTTTAGACGGACTAAAATTGACGTCATGGATAATTGTGTTTTATCTTGCAAAACATTTTCGGCGGAATCACCTTGTGGTCCTTGTATTAGAAAACAGGGTACTACTCCCTATACCTGTACTAATAGATATTAAGTTTTTCTTTTTATTGGTGCCGCTTTTACCACAAATCAAGCAGTCAGCTTCTATATTAAACTTCTCCTTATCACTACGACCGCTACTGCTTCATGGAAATACTTTGATTATGTTTGGGTAATTATTTCACTACTTATCAACATTATTTTTGCTGTAAAAAGATCTTCTGCAACTTATATGATATCTGAATATTTAGGGAATTTTTTCCAATTTTAATTGAGAAACGGTTAGATGTGTTTCTAAAATCGTCAAAAGTTATTGAGAATAGTTAAATGTTATTCACAATGCGTTAATTATGATTGTTAATAGTCATATGTAATTGAGAAACCGTCAAATGTAATTGAGAAAACGTTACGAAACTGTGGAACATAATTAGGCAATCCATATCCGATATCCCATAAATTTTCACGAATTTGTGGCTTCTCGTATATAAAATTTTCGAATTTTCATGATCTCAACTTTGTTTTACCTATTCTGAATGGTATTTGATGCTTTCTGAATAATTACATTTAACGTTTTTTCAATTACATTTGCCCATCCTCGAATAGAATTAACGCATTCTCAATTACATTTGACTATTCTCAATTACTTTTGACGATTTCTGAAATACATCTAGCCGTTTCTCAATTAAAATTGGAAAAAATTCCCTAAATATTCCCTCAAAAATTCATCATATAAGTTGCAGAAGATGTTTTTGCAGCAAAAATAATATTGAAAAAGTAGTGAAATTAAATAACCCAAATATAATGAAAGTATTTCCATCAAGTAGCGGTCGTAGTAGTAAGGAGAAGTTTAATATAAAAGCTGACTCCTTAATTTCTGGTAAAAGCGGCACCAATAAAAAAAAAACTTAATATCTATTAGTACAGGTATAAGGAGTATTACCCTGCTTTCTAACACAAGGACCACGAGGTGATTCCGCCGAAAATGTTTTGCAACATAAAACATAATTATCCATGACGTCAATGTTAGTCCGTCTACAAAATGAAAAAATTTACGTGAAGCGTAAAAGAGAGATGTGTCAAATATAACAATTAATTTGACAAGTGGTAGATGCTCACTTAGACCAATCAAACTTATTGAAATTACGGGATAATAGATACCGATAACTTATTATCGGCTCACAGAACAACCACCTATCTATCTATTTAATTAATTTTTAAAGTTTTGACGTGCATCCGTTCTCTTTTTTAACTTAATTGCATTCGTACTTACAAGTTTCCCAAAAATTATCGATAATTTCCAGTCAACTTTTTCTGTTACTAGTTACTGATAATATTATCTTACCATTCTTACCTGTGCAATAACTCCAGGGGGGGGGGTTTATTTGAAATGTGCAATTCAAATTCGTCTGACTAAGTCGCATTTTCTAGCATTGAAATACCGGCAAAAATTGCGACTTATGGCCAGTATTATAAAACACTGAACCGATGGTTGAGGTTCAACCTTCAGTTGACTCCATGCAAATTGATAGGATTCAACCGAAGGTTGAAGCTCAGCCATCGATTCAGTGTTTTATAATACCGGCCCTTAGTCAGAACATTTCAAATAAACCCCCCCTGATGCAAGCAGAACCCGATAAACTAGACTTTTTAAAATAGAACACAAAGTTCCACAAACAAGCAAAATTGACTGTCATATCATTACATGCAGTCTACTGCATCAAGCATAGTTTTTTAATTCATGCTTATAGTTGTCAGCAGGCAGAGGGAATGAGAGGGGAGCCTCACAACTTCTGCCGCCAGACCGCGCTTTTTGTGTTAAAACGGCTCTAGTTAGTTTATTATTGAAAATAGGTCGGTATATAATTGAGACGAAAGAAAGCCAATTAAATTTGCCAGTTTTTGAGCGAAAAATTAAGTTGATACTGCAATATATAAAGGAGTTATCGCAGGTTAAAGCAAACATATATTTTACTCATTCGCGCCGTGCCTACGAAATGACTGATTTTTTGAGCTCTCCTTTAATATTTTTTGAACAATATATACACCATATTAAAGAGAATATATTTGTCTAGAATCTAGAACAAAAATCATTTCAATACAATCCAAATATCAAACTTCCCCTAAATTCAAAAGTTTCAATTCACCACCACCAAATCAGATTTTCTCTTTGAATGTTGGGGTATTTATTGAAATTAGATTATTTGATTCAATTAAAATTTTCCAGATATTATTTGAGAGCTTTGAAGTTCTCTATTTTATTCACTTATTTGATTTGATCAATTCTAGGTTTTTCATATTTTAATATCTGTATGATATTAAGATTTCTGAGAACATATTAGGAGTTTCTTAAAGATATCTGGAAAAAACGTTCTCGTGATTAATCCTGATTAAAATAACTCTTGAAACTGCTTCTCATTGAATTCAGAATATGTATTATGCAGTTACGTCCTTTCATAAAATTACTAATTGCAAAACTATTTTCTGTGGTCTTTCCAGAAACCTTTTGATACCTACTTTATAATAAAGAATTTAATTCGAGTTTCTAATTGCACCTCAATTTACTTTTATTTTCAAGGAAACTCTATTCTGCATTTTAAGTCCCTGTAAATTAATTCTCCATTTTTCTGGAACGTTACAATAAGCTTCCTTTCATAAGAAATACAATTCACAATGGACGCCATGTAATTTAATGAAATCTCATCAATTCAATAAATATTCAAATTGTAAGTTATGAATTTAAAAATAGGTAGGTACTTATTTACCTCGCAAACCACTATTGGCTACTACTGAACGAACAGAATCAAATATTTTTTTTTTTTTTTTTTTCACTTACCATTCTGATTTTTTGTCAAGTTTAAGAATATTTCAATCAATAAAATAGAATTAGCTGTCCTGAAAGTTTCCAATTAGTCTGAGGATCATATCGAATACTTCATCTTGGTGAAGCTCCATGGTCCAAGGTCTAACTTTGAAAATAATGTAGAAAGTTACCAAGTGAACTGAAATCTGTTCATAAAGTCTATAGACTGAAGAGATATGTTTGATTAGAGATGGTCGACGCTGATTGGCTAGATTTTGGGTCCTTACTGGGGCCACGGGTTAATCCAATGACATTGGTTAATCTTTGAATTGAGAGCTGGTCGCTCAAATCGACTACCTAATTTTGGCCAATTGGAGTCCAAAATCTCAGATCACGCACTTGATTAAGTCTGTAGATTTTAGGAATGGACTATACACAAGAGAGCCTAACCTCATAAGGCCTGTGTAGTTCAAATCTCGAGCCCTCCAACATGCCAAAGTACCAGTGATGACGTAGTCAGCTTATCGTTTTTCGCCTTGACATAGGGTGTTTGCACCACGGTTTATGATTCCGCTGGCTTTTGCTCTATGAAAACTTGGTTTTAGTACATTAATTAACATTCTAAAACAATCCTTTTCTAGATCTCGTTTGCATCTTTCTCTTTGCCTATTGTGTTAATTCAATGTAGCAATTGCGGCAAAATGGGGGTCAGTCAGAACCGTTGTGCGTGTTCGGGAAACGCAATAGGCCGTTGTTAAAAGACCACGGAACAGCAGTCAATCCATTCAAAGTCTTTTCTTAAAGTTATCTATTTATTTTCAACGCGCGAAGATGACAATCGAACCTATTTGGAGATTGATGTCTGAGGTCAAAAACTGTGTAGCTAATTGGATAGCGGTGCGAATAACACCATCTTGGGGGTAGTCCTCTTTGGGAGCAGTTGTTGGAATTAGGGTTCCAGATTCAGTCCTCCAGCGTACCTTATTGTATGGTTGCCAACAACCAGTTGTGTCCAGTTCTGGGATTTGTCAAACTGCCCCTACAATTGAATAACCGTGTAATATCTCACAATGTCTTGGTGGAACCAAACCTACCTCATACTTTGATACTGGGTATGGAATTCTTCCGGGAGATAGGCTTCGTTCCTAATAGTTCCAGAGGGACTTATGAGTTTGATTTCGTTACACCTGAAGTTTTTGATGATAAGGATGTGGTCTAGGTATTTGCTGTGGATTCCCATGAACATCCTACCTCGGAGCCAATAAGGCACCGAGCGTATCGTGTTTCTCCAGTGGTTCAGCAGCACATCGATACTGACATTGCCAAAATGTTGGAATTGGGTAGTATAGAACCATCTGGTTCTTCTTGGTCTTCTCCTGTTTTGTAGGTCTCTAAATCTAACGGCAGTTGGCGTTTTGTGGTAGATTACAGTAAGCTCAATAAACATTCGAAGAAAATAGCATATCCTTTTCGATTTATTAATAACATCTTAGATAAACTTCGTAATGCTAAATATCTGAGTTCCATTTATTTGATTCCGCTTTTGGCAGGTTGAGAGATCTTCCCGAGAATTTACGGCATTTGCGATTCCTGGTAGAGGTCATTTCCAATTTAACAGAATGCCATTCGGGCTGACAAATAGTCCTGCGATTTTTCAGAGATTGATAGACAAGCTCATTGATCCTACACTTGAACCATACTGTTTTAGTTACTTAGATGACATAATCTGTACATCCGATACCTTTGAGAGACATCTTTTTATTCTGGAGTCAGCCTTTGAGCAATTGTTGAAGGCTGGGTTAACCCTTCCATGCTGAGAAATGTAAGTTCTGTCGTTCAGAGTTCAAATAAACTGCTGGACACTCGAACTTCCACATGTACAGATTTTTAATAATTTTTTAGAGCAAATTCAAAATTCCATATTTTCGACACGAATAAAGTTTTTTTAACGCAGTTTGTGGAAATAGTTGTGAAAATAGCTTGTTTTTTGCGGATAAAGCTTGACGTAAATTTCTCATAGGACCATAGGGTTACGATATACGGGGCGATAAAATTCAGTTTTGCTTTAAAATCTGTATGTGTAAGTTCAAGTGTCCAGCAGTTTGTGGATACTGATAAGGTTGGGGCAATCGTAAGCATTCTTACTCCAAGGAATATTACCGATGTTCGAAGAGTTATGGGTGCCGCCCATTATTATCGGCGATTCATCCCCAATTTCTCTACCGAAGCGGCTCCCATGACAGACTTATTGAAAAAGGGTCGTTCTTGGAGTTGGTCTTCTGAGTGTGAAGGTGCTTTCAGATATCTTGAAGAGTGCCTCTTTTCCGCATCCATTTTGAGTTGTCCAGACTTTTTAAAGCTTTTTATAGTTGAAAGGATGCTAGTTTATTCGGTATTGGTGCTGCTCTTCTTCAGCAACATGATGAGGATACTAAAGTCATCTGTTATATTACCCGCTCCTCATCGCTTGCGCGATTAACACTAGTGTTAGCGAGGTCACTAATGTTACTCCAATCTTTGTCGTATTTGGTAGGGATCATATTTTGTCTGGGGAACTGCATAGAAACGGTATATCGAAGACTGATCCAGTGAATTTTGCTGATTCCAGTCGTGGCGATCTTTTGAAGGTAGTGTTTGTAGACATCGGTCGTAGAATCAAGCAGGCGTCCGATAGGACCAAAGCTCGTTATAAGTTGCGTTGGCGGTCTACTAAATATACCGTGGGGGACCGTGTATATCATAAAAATAATGTTTTATCAAATGCTGCCAATGCATTCACTTCGAAATTGGCATTTAAATACGTTGGTCCTTTCATTATACCTACATCGTAAGGATTCGCCATTGGCTTGTGAGCTCAAGGATTTTAACGGTAGAATGGTTGGTATTTGGCATGTTCAGGATTTGAAATCGGAACCTCCTGATGCGTAGGATTCAGTCTATAATATGGGCGTTCAGTTTGGCTGTGGGCATTCTCCTAAGAAAAATTCCATGGAAATTTTCCACACGGGGGAAACGGGGGAGTTGTTACGTTATAATTTTTCGTTGGGGGTGTTCTGTCTTTCTGGACGATATGCAACTGATAAGATAAGTAACAAAGACGGAACACTCGTTCTCCTGGGAACGCTGCTCCCCTGTTTCAAGAATAAGGACAGGTCGATTAAAAAGATGCAAAAACACACAGTGCGCATTGAAACTACCAATCGGAAACGCCATCACTGTACCCTACTCTTTTCTCTGTCATCGTTTGACTATTTTGCACTGGAGTAATGCGATATTGGGTTTTGATTGCTTAAGCATAAAGCCTATAGTACTCATAACCGCGAATTGCGGATTTTTGTTTGGCGGATTTTTTTCTATTGGTCGAATATGTCAAATTTAAATATATTCGACTAAAAGAAAAAAATCCGCAAAATAAAAATCCGCAAATCGCGGTTATGAGTACTAGGCTTAAAATCGAGCAGGTATGAATCGTGCTTGCGCTAATGGTTGTTTGCCCTGGGTGGTACAATATTGTTCTGGTGAGATTTTGGATCTGTTTTTGAAAGTGTTTCTTCTTCGCCAGGTTGACGTCGTTATCAAATTTTGGAGGTTTTGCGGGGTTTTTTGACCTTTATGAAAAGTCTTGACATTTTTCCTGATGGTTTCTTCCGGTGCGGTGGCTTAAGCAAATTGGAAAATTAAATTCCCGTGTGATCCGTGTCAGTTTATTCACCTTCTGATAAACTGTCAGGTATGCAATCAGACGGATAATAATGCAATCTGTAATCCCATTGGTCAGCCAGTTATCCGCCGACCAACAGAATTATAGAACGATATATTTATCTTGCAGATAGTAACCAGCAACTTTATCTGAAGATGAATGAACCGGAACTGAATCAAATAATCCACATTAGTGGGATCTATTGGAGTTGGTATTGTTATTTTGTTATTCCGTTTCGCCTGCTGTTGGGAAGATATTAACTTTTCAGTTTTGAATATAGGTAGTGTTGATTGAATGTAGTGTGTGGAATCAAAATTTTAAAACAAGCACAGGAGCGGTACTTAATTTAACCTTCCATTAGTCGCGCGTCTATCTCAGAGATACATGCCTATTATTTTTACAAATAAATCAAAATGGAAAAACCCTATAATATTATGGCTTTTAGTAGTCCTTAGGTACCCTATACTAATTATTTTCCCAAGATTACATGGTCATACCTCTACTTGGAAATTTAGAATTTCCAAAAATCTAAGGGTGCCCTCGACTTTGTACCTGACTGAACAACGCGACTTGTCTTGTTACCATCGGTGCTCCTCAATTGTAACTGGTTTTTTGTTATTTTTTTTTATATAAATATTATGGTACAAGAGGCTGTTCATCTTAGGTGAAGATGGAACTCGATGAGACAAAATTCCTCCCAAGCTGACTCGGAAGAGACCACATAATAGAGTCCGCGTCAAGAGTGAAGAGTACGGTGACGTCAAATGCGCACAAACCCAATTTGGAGACTAACCGAACTATCGTATTGTTCGGTGCTGCTGCCGAACGCCAAACACGTGGATCTACTGTATTCCTTTTACCCGTTGAGTTACTCAGAGCTGCTCAATGTCAAAAGCTTGAACGTTCCTTTTAAAAGTGCGTTAAGCACTCTAGTCGCTCATAGTGCATCCCCTTTTCCCCTGATGCACCAAATTTACGGGGGGTGCAAGAAGCCCTTTTAGGTAATGAAGGTAATGTTAATTTTAAAATATAATGATAAAATCTGAATTGTATGTTTTGGAGTCACTCCGAGGAGCTCGTTCGGTGCAACTCGATGTATAAAAGGAATACAGCAATTGTCGTACGGCCAGCAGGCATATTTATTTAGTTTATTTTCTATCCAAGTTTTGTCTAAAAAGATACCCCGCTGCTGGTTTCAGCTCACGGCCGAGGTCACTGCAGACAGCGAGAGATAGACAAGGGAGAGAGATCCGACCCGCTTCGCGCAGCTTTCCGTGTCGTCACCGTACTCTTTACTGCTGACGCGGACTCTACTGGTGGAGCTGCCGAGCGTTGTTGGCCAAAGTGCAACGACTGCGAAAACAGAATCCAACTTCTGGAATCTCTTTTCCAGTGAAAAGCGATTGTTGAGTACACGAATAAATACATAGAAACTGTAAAACCAAAATTTATCAGATGGTTCAATTTTTTTTATCAGATTTAGTACATGTATCTCTGTGATACAGCGCGACTAATAATGTTATAAAAACTCGCGCGCCTAATGAAAGGTTAAACTTTTATCATTGACTTAAATTATTGATTAATGACTCACAATTATCACTGGAATGACACAGTATGTTTTGATTTTTGAGGAATGTTCGATCGAGGGTTTCTCTGCCGTTTTCTTTCCCCTCGAGAATTTCAAGTCGAGAACGGTACTATTTACTTTAATAGAGTAGTCGTTTCACAAATTTTTCGTTTCTTTTATGTATCACAACTTCCCTTAAATTTCCCTAATTTTGCTATGTCGGGCATATGTCAAGTAAGTAAAATTGAGTAGGTAAGTTTCCACAACGTAGGTCCTATTTCGTTTTTCAGAAGATTTGTTGTTTAAAAGGTAATAAAAATTCACACCGTTCAATCTTGCTGAACGAACCCGTGTATGTTATACTACACTACTTACAATAGGAAATCGGGAATAATTCCATATTATGTAAGTATTATAGGCATATAAAATCAAGCAAAACATTGTGAAGTTATGTAGATAAGTCAGTAGACCGTAATTCACCAATCGAACCTTAAATATTTGAAAATTATACTATCGTGGAACATTTATCTGGCATTAAATATCCATGAGAAATTGCAAATGCAACAATACACGGAGTGATTTCACTGAAAAATAAAATAAAACAAACCCAATTAGTCATAAGTCCACCAAAAGAGCATTTCAAGCAAATTTATTACAGCGTAATTATTTTAAAAGACCGGCAGAAAAAAGGAGGCGCTGAGTAATTAAAAAGCAGCTTAGGTTTTTGTTCGTCTTTTTCTGCCTAGGTGTCCGTTTTAATTTTTGTAATTTTCACGATTGATCAAAATTAAGCGAGGTTCAAATCAGGTTACATAACTAAATAAAATATGTTGGTCATTTTGTGATAGTAAATTATGTTTATGGTCACCCGATAAAAGCCAGGTTATAACTAAAATTTCAAAAGCCCTAACGTAATTTACTAAATATAATGAAAGGCCATAAACAAAAGTGTTTTGTATTAACATAACAACAATCGACTATTATCAACCATAATTATTGTTGTTAATCATCATACATGACAATATCTTTGTTCTGGATAATTGCAATTATCTGAACAATTCTGTGATTGTGCAGGACTGAATATTGTCCATCTTATTCGAAAATGCGTTTAAGTATTTCCCAAAGTTTTTATCGATCCCCACTTCTTAGCCTAAATATACAGAATCTCCAAATTCTGCCAAAATCACGTCTAAAATCTGCCACAAACACTACACAAAGTTCCTGAAGTCATTACCAAACATGTCAGACAACCATAAATCTTCTTGTGATGTGTCCTTTACCTCGAGAGGACACCCTAATCTAATTCACAAAAGAGGACTTTTCGCCAGGGAGATAACAGCGGCAAATGCTTTGTCTGTTGAAAGGTGATTTTGAGAAAATAATAGTTCTCACTTGAAGTTATGATGTCATACGTTTCAACACGCCAACTTCAATTTATTTGATTTGAGATGCACAAAATCCTCCAAAAGTAGAACAAAGCTTGCAACCGTTGTATTAAAGTTTCATAAAACAGTTTCGAGTTTAACTAGTTATCTAACAAGTTTCATTGTGATGAACTTACTAATTACTGAGAATGTTAAGCTCAGGCCATTAATTACATTGGCTGCCAAACAACAAACACAGCAATGACTTTTTTATCAGTAAAAAGTAAAACTTCCTCCTGTTGTGCAACGCGAGAACGTTACTTACAATCCTGTATTACATTTCGTTGGAGTGCATTTTTATAAAATATACAGAAAATAATGAACAAAAGACTTCTCATTATACTAAAAACGTATTTGATATTTTATTCTCTATTCCTCACATTTATTTTTCTAAAACTACGTAGGTACAATCCATTTTAATTAATGAAATGTATCAAAAAGCTAATTTTCATTATATAAATTAGTGAGCGCTAAGGAAAAATAGACCGTTAGATTGAAATAATTAACATTGAAGCAAAGTAATGGCCATAATTTATTATGGTGAAAAATGAAATGATAATTAGATGAGACGTTAGCTTATTTTGATTTCCCAGTTAGTATGAACTTGGAAGGTTAGCTTTCTAGCATCAATTATACTTGATTAAACGTGCAATAACGAAAATTAATCAATTTTAAAACTTCTATAAAAAGCCAGTAGAAAAATTTCAAACTTTATAATAAGCTCCGGCATCTAACAATAAAGAAAGTTCTTTATGTTAGGGAGTATAATTTAGTTGAAAAAGTTTGAATAATAATTTCCGTTCAATTATAAAGACGAAGTAGTTTGAAGGCTCTCCCAAACCAACGCGAATTATTCGCAGCGGATTCGTGACTGAGAATCCGCAGCGAATTTCATGGCGGATTCCGGAGAAAGTCTCACACCAAAGCGGACATAATCGCATCATTTACGTCATATTTTCAATCCAATTCGCTTGCTGAATGCTTAGTGCTAAAAAAGAAAGACAAATTGTTTCTTTGCCTAAAAAAATGTATACATCATCGGATGAGGAAGAAGCAATATTCTTCCTTGCAGTGGAAGAAGAGAGTTTAATTTTCACCTAGTTCTTCTCCTAGTTAAGTCCAAACCTTATCCTTTTTGCGCACATTTTTATAGTCGTCATGAGGTAGGTCATACATAGGGTACTTTCGAACTAATTCAATAATTTGTTCCATTTTGAATATTTTTCACTTTATAACGTTGCAGAATTACTGCAAATCGGACAAAAAGCGCATTCGATTGCGAACTGAGTTTCCGTGCGGATAAAAACGCAGATAAATCGCAGCCAAACCGGAGAAAACCGCACCAGTTTGAACTTGTCTATTTACGGCAGTGAAAACAATTTGTTGCGAATCGTCTGCGGTGCAAATATTTGTAGGTGTTGCGAATTTTCCGCGTTGGTTTGGGAGAGCCTTGATTCTCCAAGTTTCTGTAATAATCCACATGTAAGTCGAACTTTCGTAGAAGTTAAGTAATTCTACGTAATACCACACAAAATCTAGTTTTGGAAACAACCGCCAAACTTAATATGAAATTCGGATTGATGTACTTAACTCGAAGTTCGTCTTTGTCGATATTGGAAAATGACAAGCTGACACTATTTAGGATGAACCTATACAATCAGAATTGTTAAAGGATAGTTTGAAGTACTTATACTTCTCAAATTGATCGCTATATAGTATAGTATACGTAATGAGTGCTTCGAGAAGCAAATTAGCCCGAAATTGCTTTACTATTTATATAATAAGGAACGAAACAATTTGTATTTCATGCAAAATTCAAACTTATTGAACAATCAGCGTAGTAGAGCGCTTTGGGCTTTCGACATCATCAGTAACTACCTGCAAGCGAGCAAAAGAAGATAAAATTATAATAGAGTAATTGTAAATATGTATACTATAATAAATTATGGTTGTAAAATTTACTTTTTCTGTTTAACTCAGTTGTCAGATTCCGACGCAGAAGTTAAAATGAAAAACATTACGACACGACGAGAATCACAAATCTGTACAGGATGAAAGGTCAAAAACAATATGAGCTTTTTAAAAAATCTAAAACTAGTTTAAAATAATTCTCTCGAGGACCGCCAGAGAGTCAAGATTTCAAATATAAAATTTATTTTTATTTTATTTCAAAAATTGTGGTATTAAAATGTTCTTTAAATAGTTATTTTTGTCACAAGTACCTAAAATGAAGTTTTTCAGGACGAATCATTGCTGTTTCCGGACGAGGCGTTAGCCGAGTCCGGAATAGCAGATGAGACCTGAAAAACTTCGTTTAAGTACGTGTGACAAACACTATTTTCTGTCACACGCTTTTCAGAATTCTTCCGAACGTTAAAATTTCCAAATTTTCCTTAATTTTGGAAATCATAAAGGTGCATCCAGATAGAAAAAAAAAATCCTAAAAAGAAGCATTTTACGGACTTGAATGAGTCCGTAAAATAGATGTTTTTGGGAGTGTATGACAAAATAGTATATCGTGTATTTAGGTGGAAAAGTGACACATTTTCGGCCGACGGTGTAAGTTGACGGGCGAGGCGTAGCCGAGGCCGGCAAACACCGAAAGCCGAGAATGTGCTTTTTCACCGAAATACACATACTGTTTTTTCTGCCTTCGGTTCAATACCTGTTAAATGTTTGTCTTTTAGTTCCAATAATTCGGCAGTACGAGAATCACTTTTCCGGCCTAGGCCGGAAAAGTGTTTCCTGTATTGTTATTCATTGATTCCTTAGCAACTATTGAAACTTAATTGAAATACCAGAATAATGAGTTTTGCGACCTGTCAACCGATCAAATATGCTGACATTTCTTGTCAATCGTAGAAAAAGATTTTTTCGGTCAGCGTTTCTGACCCTAGGTGTTCATTGAATGAGAGATTTTAAATCCCAAATTTTGCAAGTCATCGCATTTTTTGGGACTTGGACGTCAAGTATGATAGTGGAGAATAGCTGTTTGTGAAAATTGCCAACTCTCAAAATACAGAGCGGGTGGGTTGTGATTTTCGAACCTGTACCTAAACATCATTGATAGATGTAGTAAATGAGATTGTGCTGTCTTGACCAGGATTATGCAATTTGGAATTTGTATCAATTGATTATGGAACTAATCAAGTAGTCTACCATGGAAAGGTATGTAATTTCTGTTGAGGTTGACCTGGATGTTAAGGCAACGGTTACTATCCTTAAGTTCCTTATTAATCCGAATGTCCTCGAAGAAGTCGAATCTGTTGAAATTTTTGCAAGAAACTGTCCGTACTTATAAGCTGAGTTAGACTGTGCGGATGTGCTCACCAAATGCTGAGTTAGTTCTAAGCATAGACTCTAAGCATGTGTTCAATAATGCGAGTTTTCAAAGCTGTGCAAGTCCTGCCTATATAAGAGCAATGGCATGTAATATTTACAACTGAGTTGAAGAGGGCGCTTCTTCTCTTCAAACTTTGGCGCGTGAATAATTGAATGTAATTTTAACCTCAAAAGTCAAGTTTGATGTGTGGTTTCAAGACAAGCTGACGCGGACATTTTTGAATATATTCTTTAAGGGCCACTGAACGTTTTGGAAGACATTTTAATTTATTCACTGTTCATTGTTCATATATAGTCATCAGTGGCGTACCCAGAAAAAACATTTGGGGAAGGGCAACAAATGCCCGCCGCAGGAGGGAAACCGACGTAGCCGAAAAAAATTTAGTAGTGCCACGCCCAATTTTTGCCAAGAAGTCGTTAAAATCGTTAAAAGAAGAAGAACATTCGTCGCCCTCTTAAACGGCAAAACCAGAGCCGTAAGGAGCGGGGGTGAGGCCACCCACCTCCGCTCCCTACGGCTCTGGTTTCGAAAATAAAACAAGGATTTAAATGTCACCTTACCAATATTTAACTGAACTTAACTACAAAATTAAAACAATACATAAATATTTATATTCAATTGGCACTTAACTGTAGCTAATTTGTCTAATACCTCATCGGGAGATACCGATATTTCGGTATGAATGTTGAGGAGGGCAAGGCCATTAATGGCCGTTTCCACCAACTATTTTAGGGAAGCCTTAACGATAAGTATTCCCTAAACTGACAGCAGTGGCGTGTTTACTATGGAAGCTAGGGAAGCACAGCTTCCCCTCGAGGATTTATTAAGAACACTAAACTAAACTTCATGTAGATATTTTCAAAAAGAAATATATGAAACTTGTGAATGGCTGACTGGTTCTGAAATTATAAGTCTCTCCTGTCCTGTACTTTCACCATCTTTCCCCACAGCTTCCCCGTCTGTTAAAGTCTGGACACGCCACTGACTGACAGTCATATTTCCTCCTAGTCATTATAACGGTTCAGGGCGAATCCCCACGGGCGTAGTTAGCGCAATCGGCGTAAACGTCAATTCTACGCGAATTTTGGCTTAACGTCCCGCATGTAGTGCATCAAAACCACAACAAAAACATTTTCTAACACAAACATCTTGTTTATTTTTTGCCAGGTTGTAATGAAAATTTACTTATTTGTTGTTGTAGTCCTTCTTTTATTTTCTGTGATTGTTCTGTCATAGGTGAGTAGGTGAGTTCGGCTTGGCAACTCTTTTGACTCCTTTGACACTTTTCACTGCAAAATCGTTCGGGTCAGGCCACTGGGAGCAAATAGTGGAAGCTCCACATCGTTTTTGTACAGCCAAGTAGAGTGAGAATAATTAACTCCATATCCATAAGCTCCACCTCGCGAGATGAAGCTCGAGAAACGAGCATGCGCACTTCCTATATTCCCAAAAGGCGGTAAAATTTAGGTTTTCAATAATTCACTATCGTAACGATCCTAACCTAAAGAATTCGAAAAAGATTTTTTTTGCTTAGGGCTTGATTGCCCCCTGGGGATCCTGGTAGAAAAAATGGCCTCGCTCCCCAAAATATCCGCAGAAAAACATGTTCCGGTTTGTAATGGGAATAAGCATTCGGGGGCCGCGGCATTTCTTCATTGGCAGCGGCTCGCCTTGCTCCTAATGCGTTCGACTAACCATTTTACTCTTTTCGCTCTGTGTTCAGGTTACTATGAAACTGCTCTTTATCCGCTCCAACTCCGTTCTGCCAAGCTGAACTCACCCCATATATTACGTCACAACTTTGCCACGATTACGCCGAAAAGTTCAACAAAACCCAACTTTTTGCGGTAGCGGCAGCGTAATATCAAAAATTCAAGATGGCTGCATTGCCGCCAATGAAATCGTACAAATTAAATCACATGATTAGTTACGCTCATGTTACGCTTACGTCAATTACGCCCCTGGGTTCTCGCCCTTAAAACTATTGACATTTACCGCCAATATTCAGCGTACCAAGTTCACTCGCGCCCTCTACAAACTTTTTGTGAACTTAACTGGATATTTGCTGCCATTGCAAGAACCACAAAAAAGTTTGTAAATTCCATTTTCAGTGAGTGGGTCTATTTTATCTTTCGTATTAATCAGCTGAGAACCCAGTTGGTTTGTGGATTTAAACCATTTTTTCACATTATCCACATGTTGGCGGACAGTTATTTTTTATTATTTTTTTAAAATTTTTTGACAGTTCTAACTGCCAGTTAAATTTTGTTATTCATTGTCATGTGACACAAATCACCCTATCATGTCACAATTATACTTAAAACAGCCCCAGGGTTGTTCTCACTCTATGACATTGTCTCGGACATTGCTGTCAAAAAAATTTCTATCCGAATAACCCTCGAAAACTCTCAAGCTTGTTGCTTATAGAAAACAACAAGCTTTCGAAATCTGTTATACATTTTTTTCGGACAATTATCAATGTTTTTGGGCTATTACTACTGAAATTTTTTTGACAGTTCTAACAGCCAGTTAAATTTTGTCATTTATTGTCATGTGACACAAATCACCCAATCAAACCATGTCAAAATTATACTGAAAACAGCCCTAAAACAGCATCAACATGGGGTAAGGAAACAAATTGAAGTTGTCAGTGTGTTAGGCAGGGATTGAAGGGAAAAGTTCTTTCTTAAGTTAATCATGTTTTAATTTTGTTAATCAAAGTGTTTACATGTTTATTTGGGATCATAGTCGCTAGCTGCTTTCGAAAATGTAAATCCGGGATCGAGTAGGTTAATATCAGCTGATCGCGGTTTAGCTCGTTTTCAGAGTAGATTATTCAACGTTTCCAAAAGATTGGGATCGACGATCGCAGGTCTTTACCTTTGACTTTTCATTAGTTTTCAAAGACACTGCTTGTGTTGTTTTTGGTTAAGTCTGCACTTTATCTGTAATCCCGTTAATTCAAACACAAAACTTGACAATACGGAAAGAAAACATAAAATAAACATAACGCATAACAAAAAAAACTGCTGATAGATTAATTTTCTACTAACGTCAACAGCAGAGTTAACGAGATCACAAACATATGAGGAAACCGAGTCAACAAGATCACTTATCGAACACGACTCCTCTACTTCGGATCATTTCACGAACGATGAGATTACTAATCCGATAGAACCGATTAATCGGATCACACTTTTCGAAAGCGGCTATTGTTGTGAGCCAATTGTTTCAAAATTTTAACTTAGTTATCAGTCGTGCAGTCGATAGAGGGAGGTTTAGTAGTCTGTGTATGTAACAATTGAAGGCCGCCACGCCATTTTGTGTTGGTACGGATCATTGGAAGTGTTCTGAATAAGATGGTCGGTTTGTGTTGGTTTTCTATAGATGGACAATTTGAAACCCTCAGGTGATACTTTAATGCCGATGCCGAGGAAGTTAATATGTCTGTCTCTCTCGGCTTCCATCGTGAATGAGATGGTTGGGGTTTATGTTGTAAATTTTGTTAGGTAAGTTTGTTGCACCGACTTCGTCACATTTTCTTTATTATTATCATTTACAATTGGTTCATGAAGACATCTGCCAAGAAAGGCAACAGCTACCCATTGCTAGGCCATCAGGTTGTTTGTAGAACTTGCTAGAAGAAAAGGAGTCCTGTGAAAGGCAAAGGTTAAATGAAGAAATAACTTTTATTTTGTCTGGGTCACTGACCCGATTTTGTGAATCTCCCACTAAATTGACTGTTTCAGATTTGATATTTGTGGTGAAAAGATTGGAGACGTCAAAACAGTTCAGAATAGATTCCCGCGGTATGTTGAGGGAATTCATTATGTCCACAAGATAGGAGGAGTTGTTAATACCATGTCTAGAACTGAAGTCTGTTAGCACCTTTAGGAGATTGAGAATGAATTTTGCAATCAAGCAAAACGGTGTGTTAGTGAAGCTGACCACCGGTCTAATTGGTTTTCCTTTATTGTGGATTCTGGGAAGGCCGTAGAGTCTGGGCATGCTAGGGTTGCTGGATATTAAGTTTTTGGGGCTATCGTTTTTATCCAGGAATTCCTTGAAGTGTTTTAACAGTCTGTTTGTTTTTGTAATGGAAGTATTGAGTGGGTTCTTAGCGTTTATAGCTAAGATAATATACCTTTCTATTTTCTTATCGATTTTAAGTATTTCCTCCTCCAACGGAGAATTTCAATCCTTCCAATCAACATTGATTTCCTATTTTGTTTTTCCCACTTAAAGTTCATTTTCCGTGGAATATGCCACAACTTATCTCTTTCAATTTACGGCACATTTTCATGTTTTTTAATGTTTGCCAGAACTTTATCCATAAGGTCGGGATGTTGTTATTTAAATAAAATGCATATACTTTCTTTTTTTGGTTGGGGATTTTAATGTATAGTCGGACACTGATCCTTTGGAAAATCCGAAACATGTTAATCTTCAAGAAGCATTCTCCTCCTCCGAAGTCAGTTTTAATGAAGCTAGAGATATATTATACCAACTTAAAAATAAGAACTGTCAAGATAGATAGATAGGCTTGAATGTGAAAATTATTAAATCAGTAAAAAATCTGATTCTGGCACCTCTCACAAAACTCATAAATTTGTGTATTGGGGAAGGATCCTCCCCACAGTGCACGAAAAGAGCAATTCTGGCTCCTCTGTTTAAGAAGGGTTGTCCAGACGAGGCAGAGAACTATATAGACCAATATCGTTGCTACCCATACTGTCCAGAATCTTTCAGGAATCTATGTCTAGACACACATAGCAAGTTTTTTGAAAGTGAATGATCTTTTCAATGAAAATCAGTTTGGATTTAGAAAAAAGAAAAACGACATTTTGAGAATTTTAAATCTCATGTCTGATACTATGGATGCTTTTGATATACACTGCTAAAATACGGTTTTGTTTTGCGATCTCAGCAAAGCTTTTGACTGTGTTGACCATGGAATCTTTCTGCGCAAGCTAAAATCATCAGTAATGGTAGCTTTCAACCCTTAAAGTCCTATCTTACAGGTAGGCGTCAGGCTGCGCTGTATAGTGGAGTGACGTCGACAGGGCAAAGGCATGGCTCAAGGATCCATTCTCATGTGTTAACGATTTGCCGTTAATAGATCAAAAGTCTAATTATACTCTCTTTGCCGATGAAACAACGGCCTCTGTGATAGCGGACTGTCTTGAAGCTTCTTTGGAGGCACAAGGGTAAGGGATGGCTGAGAAATGGCTTAATTCAAATACGCTAGTGTTGAACAGGAGCAAGACACAGAAGATGCTGTTTGCTCTAAGAGAGATTGGGACAGTAAATGAGGAGGTACCTCAAGCTAAGTTCCTTGAGGTTCTTATTGACCCAAAAGCACAATGGGGTATATATATTAAGACTGTAGCCTCAAAGCTAGACAGAAATCTGTATCTGCTAGGTCGTCTTGCAGAAAATGAATTCCCGATGGTACTAAGAACTGCTTATTTTGCAACTTTACAGACACAACTTTCCTATGCTGTACTTGTATGGGGTCATGCCTCAGGTTCTTAGCGTTTGTTTTTATTGCAGAAAACGGCAGTCAGAGTGGTGAGCAGTTTGGGTTACCGGGATGACTTCAGAGCAGTTCACAAACATTTGGGAACAATTACTTTGCCTTCTCTGTATATTCTGGAAAATTTGCTCTAGAAAGAACAATACTCATCTATTTTCGACTCACGGAGACATACACCACCAGAAATAGAAGAAATTTAATACCAGGTTACAGGCGACTGATGAAGAGGTGTCAGAATGGCCCGGGCTAATGGGCAATAAGGTATTTCAATGTTATGTCAATGGAAATTGAAGAACTGCCAATTTAAGGAAAGAGTGAAACAAATTTTAATTTTAAATGTGATTTATTCAAATGGAGAATATTTTAGGTATTTTTGTGATAATCAATAGTGTAATACTTAGGTCTAATGTGCGAATGAATTGTCATTTTGTATTTTATTATTTGGATATTTCTGTTTTACATTGCTTCTTTATGATCTCAACATGGAATAAAGAATTTGAATTTCTTATTTTGTTTTAAGTCAATGCCCATATTAGGTCTTCCTGGAGCCGTTTTCGGTTCTTCCAAATTTTCACACTTTGCACGTAGAAGTCTATACATATATGGTAGATTTACCAATCCTCATGTTTGAAGTGATTTCCACTAGACTTTCAACACTGCTTTCATGTCCTTGAAATTTAGGAGCATTGTATACGTTAACTATTATTATTTTCTCGTTAATGGATAAAGAACACTTTCTCCTCCCTTTCACTCGAGAGCAACTTGAAATATTTTCCATTTTCGAAAATGTAAAAAAATAACTTGCTAATAATAGGAAGACGCAACGTGACAACTCTAAAATTAGTTAGTTAGTAGATTGAAGACTAGAAACTTTATACCAGGTAGCCAATCAAAATAATAATCCCCTATTTCTGGGTCTAAAATTTCAGCTGGTATTATATTAAAATTAGGTGGTTATGGATTGTTTCGTACTATAAAATTGAAGAAACATTATTTTCGAATCGATAATTATTACACGTCTATAAAAGGAGCCTAAAAATAGTATATTGTTGTATTAGGAGTAGAAGCTTTACTTTTTTGTGCGGAAGCGGTAGGTTTGCGAGCCGAACGTAGTGAGGCTCGCAATGCTGCTGAAGCATAAAAAAGTACTGTTGCATACTCCGTATGCAACACGCTATTTTTTCTCCAAACGAATGGGGTAAGCTCGGGGGCAAGTGAATGGTTGAGCGGCAGTAAAAGTACGAGCGGCACTAAAAGTACTTTTGCTGCCGCTGGGGTTGCTTAGCAGCATAGAAATTAAATTTCTACCACCTCGACAGGTGTTAACCCGCTGGATTTGCTTAGGAGCATAGAAATCAAATTTCTGACATCTTGACAGGAGTTAACAAAGTGACGTTTTTCTGACGTTTGGAGAAAAAATGATTTATCTCTCTCTGTCATTTTCAAATGGACTATAGTTATAGGAGATCAGGGGTGCGATTTTCGAAACCATTCGAGTACATTTCGTACACGAAATTTGACTGACAGCAATGTTAATTAAATGGAGAGCAGTCAAATTTCGTGTACGAAATGTACTCGAATGGTTTCGAAAATCGCACCTCAGCTGATTTGATGATTTGATGCAAAAAAACATTCGTGGACACAGATGTGCACAGAATTGCACAGATGTGCACAGAATTGACCCGTCATTGTTACTTTTTTTAAAATTTTAATAATTGGATCAAGTTGTAAAGACCCGGAGCCAGACAAAATTCTGGAGAGTCCGACTTATCTGTCTTGAGTCGGTGGTGCCCAAAACATAACCCACCCCTACTCTCCGAATTGTTCAATTCTGAGCGAAGGCTCAATTTGCACGAGCTTTGACCTTCAGTCCTGCAATCTTGGCAATGTCTTCAATTGGTTGGCAAAAATAATAAGATTTCTGAGTTATCCCGTATTCATCATCACTTTTTGAACTCCACGAAGAAGACTCGGCAGATTTTAGTAAGCGAGAAATCGAATGCAATATGTGCGATCTCTGCTATATCTATTTATCTCATTCAATTTTTGAAATTGCTACACCTATTTACCACGGGAATGATTTCAAACCTTTCACCAAATTTTGCAAACGCTCGCTACAGGATTAAAATATTCACTTTAGCCCCTTGCTTGGTAGATTATATTCCTACTAATAAACAACCTCCGAAGGATGGACTAGATAAGATGCCATAAAATATTAACAGTTTCTTGGAACAGTGTCAGCAGTTCACAGTAAGGCTATATTGACAAGTTAATTACCCAACTTGCCAGCTGTCTGGCTTGTAGGACCACATAAATTAGGAACTTAGTTTGGACAAGCTAAAAGGACAAATATCGGTTTAGGACTTATAACAAATTGATTGGCTGCTACCCTAGAAAATCCTCTTCGTTTTGTTGTTAAACACCCTTCAGGAATGTAATTAACATGAGTGACAGGGATCACTTAGGTCCAGTTGTATGTACATTTTAGGTTCAAAATAATCAAATAAATAATGTCGGAATAATAATTATATTTGTGAGTGGCACATGTAGCGATTAGCTGGATGAGAGATATTTCACAGTGCATAGCATTGCGAATTGCAATATCGGAAACAAACACATAGTAATTTATTCAACGTGAATTACTATTTTTTGCAAACCTCTCCAAAAAAACATTAAGTGTCATTTAATCGACTCATTAAAGGAACAATATGAATATAAATTTTCGAACAAAATACAAGTTTGATGGCTTTGAAATTTAAGGATTAATACAAAGTCAACTAAAACCCTTTATTGTCTAACCTAACTGGCAATTTAAATCCAGGGTAAAGTCAATATCAAGTGAAACCAAACCATTTATAAATTCTGGTGGCTCCAGAAACTGCTGTCTTAAATTATATCCGGGTCCGGCATCAAGAGGCAAGAAGCTGTTAAATAAAACATGAGTGAAATAATTGAGGGTTTTGCTTGAAAATTTATGAGCAATTTGGACATTATCCTTTTGAGGTCGATGAACTAGGCTCAAGAATAGAAGCTTAATTTTCTTTAATCAGCATTTTTATGTTAATCAATTTAAAAATGTGAATAATTTAAAAGAAAAAACTTTGTAAAATTAAGCTTCTTTTTTGTTAAAAAACTTGTAAAAATTTCACAAGTTTCCTTTTAAACTTTGTTGATAATTGAATAATAATTTTGCTTCGAGCTTGTTTTAAAATTTCTCATCTTTGGGCAAGTTTCTTGAATAAGTAGTGGATTTCAATTACCATCTTTAAATTAAATAGAGATATAAGCCGCTTGTTTTATTATTTCGGTCTATTCAATTTATATATTTATTGATTTTTCCATTATTATAATATTACTAGCTGACCCGGCGAACTTCGTACCGCCTCTGAATTATTAAATACCTATTAAATGTTGTGTTAACGTATCTAGTAGCTGAATTAAATTCAGTTTTTTCGATGGTGAATTTGGTCTTGGTTGAAGAAAAGTAATGTTTACTCTCTGGATCAGAAATCACCTAAAATTAAAATTTTATATCATCCCTTTTTACGCACCTTGTAGGCATTATTCTTGTAAAGTGTACCACCAAATAAATAAACTCTGGCACAGGAATGTTCAAAGAATGTAAAGAAAACAAAAAAAAAACATCTGAATCGTCAATAACCACTGATTCAAAAATTCATATTAATTAACACAGGATCAAACGTAAACAAAATAATGTCGGCCTGCACTGCCATATTGAATTACGTGATTTGGATTGCTTAATAAAATAACATAAACATAAACTATCACAATCTTCACAAATTTGTACTCACCCTTTTCGGGATCGAAAACTAAATGAAGGTTTCTATCATGTATCATGGATGGCGTCATATACGGAATGGTATTAGAGTGCAAATGGTATTACAACAGTGACTAAATAAGCCTTATCTACAGTGGCGACAATAGAGCTCCCGCCGCCATTTTGCGCCCTATCTATTGCTACTTTCAAATATGAATATATAGGATTTAAATGGAAGTCCATCATAAAAAAATTAAAAACAACGTATTTGATGCACCTCATAATAGTCATCAAATACGTTGTTTTCAATTTTTTATGATGGATGTCCAATGTCCATTTAAATCCCATATATTCATATTTGAAAGTAGCAAGAGATAGGGCACAAAATGGCGGCTTTTTAATATGAATATATAGGATATAGAAAACCAATAAAAAATACACAGACAGCAATTGTCGTCACTGTGAATGGTATGTGATGAAAGAAAAGGACCGCGCAATCTGACGATAGAAGATTTATTATATATACAGGGTGTCCGTTTTAAGTGATACCACTACTGCTATCTCGGAAACGGTAAGAGATACGAGGTCGGTTAAATTAGAAAAAAATTGCCTTTTTTGATGCCCATTCAAGAATCGTTTACAGTGTTGCCGAATTCCTTTTAGTTTAGGAAATATAGGGTGATTTCTAAGAAACGCCTGAAACTATTTCATCAATTATTTTGAAAACTATTGATTTTCGGGACACAATTTGAATTTGAAAGTTTTATAATTTTTATCGCTTTACAACATGGCATCTTCAAATTTCAAATCCGACGTTTCGTGATCGAGCTACCATCATCAACTTAATTTTTTTAAATACGGACCTGAATTTTTTATGTCATTTTTAGAAAGCTCCCTTTATTCCCTTTTTAACGATATACCTCTTGAGTATGATTGGCCGAGGTTTCTGCTTTTAAAGGTGATCATCAGTGATTTTTACCAAAATTTTACCTTAATTCGGCCCTGCAATTCGTTATTTGTAACAAAAGCGGTCTAACAAGTACTCTTTTCCTTTTATTTAGAACACTTAGAATTATCTAATATCTAATTATGAACAATATCGAAAATAATGACTTAGAAACTAATTATTATTGTAATTGAAGTCCATTATTCCTTAAGCATCATCTGCAATTTTTCACAATTTTTTTTTTAAATATTATTTAATATGTATTGTTTTTCATGCAACTGTCCGCTTGAAAAAAAAGGGTTGTCGTAGATTAGTTATTGATATTATGACATTCAATTTTTTTGACAAATTATGAATGACTTCTGGTTTAAGAACCGACGAACGTTTTTGACGTCATTGATTTCTTTCAGTCAATTTCTATTTGATAAAAAAAAAATTATGTCAAAAGTATGAACCCTGGTGAAACAACGTTTACATATCTATTATTTATTCTAGCACATGCAGCCCTTATCCTCTCTTTGAATTCTTCCAATGTCTCTGGTATTTTCGTAAACTCCATAATGAAAATCACTGTACTCTTATTCATTTAACAATTATTATAAAATGAATAAATAATAAAGAAATGTTTGACATGTTGTACAGCTGTCAATCTAATTTTTTTCAAGGCATTCTTTGATGAAATTTATTTATATTCCATATCACTGATGCCAACCAGAATTTGTGAAATTACAGTAATACGTATGTACGTAATTAGTTTTTAAGTAATTATTTTAATTATTGTTCACATTAGATAATTTTTAGTGTTCATTCAAAATTATTTTGGTAATTTTGTTCTAAATAATAAAGGAAAATAGTACTTGTTAGACCGTCTTTGTTATAAATGACGAATTCCAGGGCCTAATTAAGGTAAAATTATGGTAAAAATCACTGATGATCACTTTTTCGGGCAGAAACGTCATACTTAGGTATATCGTTGAAAGAAGAATAAAGTGCGCCCTCTAAAAATGACATAAAAAATCCAGGTCCGTATTTGAAAAAATGAAGTTGATGATGGTAGCTCGATCACGAAACGTCAAATTTGAAATTTGAAGATGCCATGTTGTAAAGCGATAAAAGTTATAAAACTTTCAAATTTAAATTGTGTCCCGAAAATCAATAGTTTTCGAAATAATTGATGAAATAATTTTGGGCGTTTTTTAGAAATCACCCTGTATTTCCTAAACTAAAAGGAATTTGGCAGCACTGTAAACGAATCTTGAATGGGCATCAAAAAAGGCAACTTTTACCGTTTCGGAGATAGCAATAGTGGTATCACTTAAAACGGACACCCTGTATATATTTAATAATAATAGCGCTTTCAACTTTTGTCTCAAAACTGCTCCCGATTGATCAAAAAGCGATCCGACCGATCACGTGTTCGACTTGAGCAATAAACACTCTCAAATCTCGCACGGAACGCTATTCCTTGCTCCGTCAAATTCGATAGATCAATGATTGATCAAAACAAAACAAGTAAAGTACGTTCGGCTATTGATTTCAAATAGGGTCCCCTGGCTTGGATCATAATTGCTCTTGGAGCCCTTCGCAGAGATCTGTGACGTCACCGCCCAAATAGAGAGCGCTTTTGGAACAGTAAAGCCGAAAATGCTATAAGATAATACTGTTACGTCGGTTGAATGCGCAAACAAAAATAAGTTATGTAGTGGTGAGAAGCAAAAAAAAATTAAAAAAAATTGGGGTGGACCACCCTTATCACTTAGCTTAAGACCTACCGAATATACATATAAAATTTCATAAAAATCGGTAAAGCCGTTTCGGAGGAAGAAGGTAACTGAAACTGTGACAGGAGAATTTTATATATTAGTAATGATAAATAAATCCGAATAATTTTTGCTGTCTTGAAATTTCTTGATTAAAATATTAAGAGAATTTTTTTTTAGTATCCTGCGTGCACAACAGCACTAAAAAGTCGAATAATATTTAATTCTCAAAAACAAAGTTATTTAAATTTTTTATGGTAAAAAGAAAATACCCGCAGTAAATTTTAAAGTGCTCCCAATCACATAGGGAATAATGCATACCAGTAATTTAAAATAGAATTTTCCAGTTTTCTATTTTATGCAGGCTAGACATGTTAGGTGTAAAATGCCTATTACACACGCATATTCCATAAATAGTTACTTTTACGTAACAAAATCAATTAGAGAATCAATTTATGTAAATTCATCATTTTGTTATGCAAAATACTCTACCATTTTGCCATGTAGAATTTCAAGCGAATGAAACATTCACTGGTTATTATCCGAGTGCCATTGAATAACAGCTAAGTTTCCAGAACTTCCAAGGACCATTCCGCTTGGATTGGAAGTTGTAAGTAATGGAAGAACATATTTTCAAGTTTATTTTACTGAAACTATACCTGCTCTGGCTCCAATTGTACACCCTCCCATAGAAAACTAATGACGTTATTATTTAGGCAATTAATTTAAACAACAAGGGTAGAAGCGTACAGATTATCGCCCACATCTATTTTACAAACTAATTTATTACGCCCAGTTAATCACACATATGATTTAGGAACCGCTAATATTTTAGTGGGATTCGTATACAAATCTCTGTGGTTCTGCTATATGAGCGGCGTTTTACCAGATTAAAGTTGGGATTAAATAAAAATATTATCGAGATGGCACAAAAAAAACCTTATAAAAGTCAAACCAATTCAATATGGGGAGTTCTTAAAGCACGTTTCGGCAAAATGTTACCGAGCAACGTGCTGTCGTAATTTGAGTCAAACTTTTATTATATGTGGATATAAGTGATGGAAATTATATTAACTCACGCAAGGAAAAATAACGTCCACTTATGATTTAACTAATTTTTTCTTTTGAAAATCTTGAACACGAAAAAAATTACATAATTGAGTGGGATGACAATTATTGTTGATATGCAAGACCACAAACAGCCGCGTGTGTCTTATGATAGCATCCTAAACTCTATCAGAAAAACACACATCGGCTATCTGTAACCATGACAAATTCCTCTTCTTTTAGTAGTAACTGGCACTGGAGTAAATAATTAAATATTTTCTTTCATGATTGGGCTTTTGAAAACAAAGTTCAATAACAATCAAATGCCTATCTTATCCAGCAAAATGTATGGAAAAATATAAAGGAGGAGCTATTCTTTTGAGGGAAAATTAAGCAACTTTTCTTCCATAAATTAATAAAAAAAGAAAAAAGAAACCGCTATGAGGTGCAACAACGGAGCCAAAGGCAGTAAAACTGGGAATTTCGCTCGACTTTGAAAATCACTTTTCACCAGCTGACCATAAAATTCGGTGCGACTATAATTTCTATTTGGGATAATTTAATCTGGGATAGAGATTTCGATGCAAATCGCCCGCTCTGGGGAAGCACATTCTCAAACCCAAGTGGGAATGTGATTTCCAATATCTAAAATATAACTATCTCAGACCTCGATGATCGAAGCCGAACTCGTCTCAACAATTCTAGCTTTGCAAACAAAATTCATAGGAAAAAACCTGATTTTGGAAATCACAACCATTTCACAATTCCCATAAGTTTTATCGGAAGCCAACTTAGCATACCATTGAGTTGGTAAAAATAATAAATGATTCTGCAGGAAAATCTATTTGGCTGAGGGTTTTTGAGAATCAAAAAAACATGTGTGGTGGGATGGAGAATCCTCTGATATACCTGCCAAAAGACACCAAACAGTTCCTGACCTGAAATGGAACCGTTGACTGGAGCACAGCTTCCTATCTCAAACAAAGTATAATAGTACAATCATGACACAACGAAACGTAATACATCAGAGTATTACGGTTGATTGGTATTACTTTCAATCATAAGTCAATCACAAGTCATTTGACTAGCACGGGTGCTAGTAGAAAGAAAAAATATATGAATACAAAAATATAAAAGGTGAAATTATAAAGTATAAGGAGTTAAACACATGTATACAGACCAGAGAGACAATGGGGGTGATGGAACGAGCTCAGACAAGAACTTTTATATTTTGCTTGATAAATTACTTAAAGTTGTAATTAGAGGTTGTTTTGTAATCAGCAGGAATTTTCTTGTACATTTATGATATTTGGAAGCTAAATTATCACGCATACATGGATTTAGCATACATGGGAGGAGTTATTGTAAATTTATGTCTAAGCTCCAAGTTATGGGCATCATACCGAAACCTAATTTTATCATATCATACAGATAGTCAGGACATCTTCCACAAATCAATTTGTTAAACAGAACCAAACTATGCAGGGCGCGTCTTCCATTCACTCTTAGCCATTTAATTTCGCATAACTTGGCAGGTAGCAAGCACTCACACCCCTCTCATGGCCCCTAATACTACCTTTCAACCTGACACACGAATTCTGCATAACATGAATTCTTCTGGCATTGGAAACCAGCAAACAGGACCCGTACAATTTATCGTAGTAGTTAAACTGCGATAAGATAATGGAATCGCACAGCACTATCTTAAGATTCTCATAAAGTAGGAATCGTTGGTTAAATATTGGTTTGAGGTTGGCAAAAGCCCTCTTGACACAGTTACTAATATGCCCCGAGAATCTTAGGTCAGTGTTCATGAGCAGTCTCAGATTTTTTGCTGGACCACATAGTCCAGCAGGCAAGTACTTTCTGCTGGAAAGTATTCCGAAGTTAATGATATTTTGGTACCTATGTCATTTGTGGGCAGTCTGTGGAATAAAGTCTGAGTTTTTGACCTCAAGGACCCTGTGCTAGCTTGGGGGGAGTCGAAAAACCACGAAATTTTCGGACTTTTTCAGTTTTCTGCTTTCATTTTCTAAACCATGCGTTGTAGCGGAATACACCTATTGTTTGCCCAGCGGATCTGAGTCTACGGAAGCAATTCGGACGTAAATGTGCGATGTTGCCACGTTCAATTATAAAAAAGCGAAAATACTAGGCATGAAGTATAGTTCATTTGAAAATCCATTTTTTAATAACAAAATATAGATACCTATACAACGCTTAATATTGCAACGTGGTTGTTAGATCTATTCTTATCTTGATAACTGATTTCTTCAATTTTGTCCATTGTAAAAAATAAACAGATGGCATCATTTTTTGACAATTTGGCAAGCATCCGGCCTGGATGAACTTGATTGGTGGAGTTTTTGGCAGGATCGCCGTTGCCATGAGGAACCATACGGTTGTCAATGTCTAACGTCACCTTATGTCTCGCTATTGGCCAGGGCTCACGTCATTTTATCCTCCCATCTTGGAATATCGATTTATATTGAAATATCCAGTGGCGGAGGTTTGGTCATTGTTGATTTTCGTGTACGAGTTGCAATACGATAACACTTTCAAAAAGTTTCGCACGCAGCTGGGTATTTTATGAATGAAATCAGCCATTTTTTTTTACAACTGCATTCCCCTTACCGTTGCCCCGTAGACACAGAGTCGCTGGGCAGACATTAGTTATAAAGTTGAAGAACATTGAATTTTCTCCAAATTTCACTAGTCAAACGTATCATTCAACGCAATAGATACAGTAGTTCAAAGATAGAGAAAAATTTTCAACTTGTCAAAAATTTCTTCCGGCCGACCACAATTCAAACCAATCATGGGATAAATATTTTATCCTCATCTCTTTCACGTGCAACCACAGACGATATATGTCTACTGTGCACCTGAATTATTTTCCGCGTTAACGGCAACTAAAACCTAGAAATTTTCGAACTTTTCCAGTTTTTTGCTCATAACTGCTAAACAAATTTGAAGAACTTCAAATTTCCTTTAAATTTTACTGGCCAAAAGTATTCGATCCAATACCTGGTTACTGAGATATAGTGGTTGAAAAATTCAAGTTATTTCTCAGATTATCAAAAATAAGATAGAAATGCAACTTTTGCTCTATAACTTTGAAAAACACAAATTTTGACTATAAGTGCAGCAAAGATCGTCGATATCGTTCTACTGCTTTGGTACCTTATGCCAACAGGATATCCATCAAAAACTCCCGAAGTGTCTTTGAGCTTAATCTACGTAATTCTAGTACACCAACTCAAATGTCGTATCTCTTGATTTGCTCCACACAACCAGTAGATATAAAACAAGAGTTCAAGAACGGAAGTGACGTCACACTTGTTCTGGGGCCCGCGCCCGTCATCAGGGACCTCATTGAAAGTGTCTAACCTAGGTGGGCGTGTGCCCCATTTCGGGGACCCCATTTTTTCGTGGGCCCCATTTTTCGGCAAGCCCCAATTTGAAGAGGCCTAACCCAAGTAGCAAGCCCCAATTTGAAAAGTCCTAACCCAAGTGACGTCAGCAAAGGAGCCACATGCTTGTCCCCGCTGTTAGACCCGTGACCCCATTTTTCGGGGACCCATTTACATGAACTCATAACCTAAAATTTGAAGATGACAGATGCGATGTTGCCAAAACTGATAATGTGCGACGTTGCCAATGGACGTGGGTTCCATTTTTCGAGAGCCCCATTCCAGTGACGCCAACAAAGGGTTACATGCTTGTCCCCGGTGTTAGACCCGCCCCCACATTTACATGAACTCATGACCCAAAATGTGATACCCCATACAAGATGACAGGTTGTTATTCGTATATGGAACCAATACAAGTCCCAAATTTTGATGCGCACGTAACCTGAAACTCATAACCTAAAATTTGATACCCCGTATCTCGTGCTGGTAACCTGAAATTTGTACCACGTACCTAGAACTCGTAACCTGAAATTTGGTTCCCCATATAACTCGTGACTTGTCACAAGATATATCATACTGGGCCCCAGTGGCGGCTGGTGAGAGGAAAAGTTGGCGGTGCACACACTCAGGGGGGAAGCCCCAGAGGCGCGCAAATTTTTTTGGACTGACTCAAACTAACCCAAATTTTGATCTAAAAGTTTTAAAAAAAAACACGCCTCGAAGTTTTTTTTCATTTATTCTCAATTCAAACGTGGGCATTTATTATTTCTACAAAATAATAAATCAAGCACGGGCGGAGTACGAGAAATTTATTAAAACAGTTTTATATAAAATAAAACATAAGGCACCATACAAATCAAATAGGAATCAAATTTATAAAAAATATCTACTGCACTGTCTTTCCAGACGAAACTGATTTCTTTGCGGCAGGCGCTTCAAAGAAATATGCCGCCCTATGGCGCCAGAGATGCCGCCCTATGACGCCAGAGAGACGCCGCTAAAAAAATATTAGAATTATTGTCAAAAAAGCGTGGGGTGCTCAATGTATGAGAAATGTGGAACAAAGCACCCCACGCTTTTTTGACAATAATTCTAATATTCTTTGTTCATTAATATTTTCTGTTTATATTAAAAATTATTTTTCACTTTTTAGTTCAATTTACTATAAAAGCGTATTTTTTAGTTTTTTTAAAATATATTTATTTTTCACCTTTTAGTTCGATGTATTATAAAAGCGTGTCAGCCCCAGAGGTTTCCAGACTTTTCCAGACATTATCCAGACTTATTCAGAGCTTTCCAGAGTTTTCCAGATTTCATCCAGATTTATCCAGACTTGTACAGACTGATTCGGATTCTGGAAAATGATCCCCAGTTCTTTCGGGACCTTTTTCAGAATTTTTCCAACCATTTCCAGAAATTTCCAAGTCTTTTCCAGACGTTTCCAGAGATTTCCAGACTTTTCCACACGTTTACAGAGATTTCCAGAGATTTCCAGACAATGTCCAGACTTATCCAGAGTTTTTCCAGAGTTTTACAGACTTTATCCAGACCTTATCCAGACTTGTACAGACTGATCTGGATTCTGGAAAATGATCCCCAGATCTTTTGGGACCTTTGGCAGAATTTTTCCGACTCTTTCAAGAAATTTCCAGGCCTTTTCTAGACGTTTCCAGAGATTTCCAGACATTATCCAGACTTATCCACAGCTTTCCAGAGTTTTCCAGGCTTCATCCAGATTAATCCAGACTTTATCCAGAATTGTTCAGACTGATCCGGATTCTGGAAATTGATCCCCAGTTCTTTTGGGACCTTTTTCAGAATTTTTCCAACCCTTTCCAGAAATTTCCAAGTCTTTTCCAGACGTTTCCAGAGATTTCCAGACTTTTCCACACGTTTCCAGAGATTTCCAGACAATATCCAGACTTATCCAGAATTTTTCCAGAGTTTTACAGACTTTATCCAGATTTATCCAGACCTTATCCAGACTTGTACAGACTGATCCGCATTCTGGAAAATGATCCCCAGATCTTTTGGGACCTTTGGCAGAATGTTTCCGACCCTTTCCAGAAATTGCCAGGCTCTTTCCAGACGTTTCCAGAGATTTCCAGACTTTTCCAGACTTCATCCAGATTTATCCAGACATTTTCCAGACTTGTTCCAGCTCACTTGGCTTGTTCCAGGTTCTTGTTGTGTGTTAATATAAGCGTGTTAAAAGTGTCGCTTTTTCGTTTCATCGAGACTCAAATCACTCGCAATGATTCTAAAGAAGTTTTCACTTCAAAATCTAACCACTAAGATATTCCTGGAGTCAACGTTGACTGTCTATCGATAGTCAAATGAGACAGTAAAAAAAATTAAATTCCTTTGGCGTTTTCTTTAAGAAGCACGGGCGGTATAAGAGAAATTTATTAAAACAGTTTTATATAAAATAAAACATAAGGCACGATACAAATCAAATAGGAATCAAACTTATAAAAAATATCTACTGCACTGTCTTTCCAGACGAAACTGACTCCTGTGCGGTGCGGCAAGCGGCAAGCGCTTCAAAGAAATATGCCGACAAAGATGCCGCGACGCCGCACAGTGTAACGAAATCGAAAAAAATGGGACATTGAGTCTTTTTTTTTTAAATATCACTACCTATGATGATTTTCTTTAACAAAAAACGAATAATACGACAAAACTTCTCTTCTGCAAAGAGAAAGGGGTGAAAAGTATATTAAAATAGAAAACATAAAGTACATACCTATAGATATAAAATTTTACAAACAATAGTTAATTTTTTTAATAAAGTTTGTGAGGCTTTCGCGGCCAGGGTTTATCGATAAAGTGTTTTTATTCGGGCTTAATGGCCGTCGTAAGTTGGAATTTCTTCCTGACGTTTCGTTAGCACGCGTGGCTGGCTTCTTCAAAGGTGCTTCCATGTTCGGTTCTGGTAGCAGACTGACTGCTAGTTAATTTTTTTGTTATGAAGGGAAGCAGCAACAAAATATTAATAATAGGAAAATACTATTCCAATTCATAGACACCAATTCATATGAAGTTTACCAGCTAAAACACCTTTTTAAAAAATTGCCTAAAACGCAACATTTTTTCGGGTTTTGTTAAGATCGCATATACTATGGTCTGAAATCACATGTAGGTACTATGGTCACACATACTATAGGTATATGGTCTGGACTGAAAAAAAGATAATATAATTATCAAACGTCCTCACAAGATGTATTTTTTTTTCATTAAAACAACTTTTAAGTATTATTTTTATACCACCAGGAATCAGTAAAAAAACATAATTGCTAAAAAAAAAAAATTCCAAAATCGGATCCAGGTGGAAGCAAATTATATATGACAGAATACTAGAAGGTTCAATCTATAATACGTTATGTATAAAACATTATCCAAAGTTATCCATTTTTTTATAAGTCAACTAAAAAAAATTTTTTTTAAAAATTGCTACCACTCATTCAAAAATTAAGGTAATTATCCCTAGGGATACTGAAGAAATATCTTAATGGGATTATGGCGGCAAAAGGTCACCCTCCAAAATAAAATTATCGAAATTCAAAAATATTGCGAGACCACTAAATTATGTATTTTTTAATATGGGTGTTATTTTTTAAAGGATTTGGTAAATTAAAAAACCACAAATTTAAACTGCCATATCTCCTTGAACAGAAGGGCAAAATGAAAGATATCTCACATAGTGAAGCTCTGGGGTGTCCTCTTATTATCCGTGTAAAAAATTGTATATAAATCCAGATTTTGATATATAGGCTAATGTCCCGTTTTTTCCAATTTCATTACAGTGTGCGCCGCTAAAATATACGCACAATGTCCGCGAACCGACTCTCAAATTAAATTGCCGCAGAAACTAATCCGGGCCGTTCGATCAGGTGGCTCCGTTTATACGTATAAAAATAGCTGGTTACCGTGTTGCAGCGGGGCCGTTGTGAGATGGGCTCGGACGGATAGTCCGGCGAGTTTAGTTTAGTCAGTCGCTTGAATTATTGTCTAGTAAATTTAGGAATAATAAAGACAGACATTTTTCCGTCGAGATCAAATTATAAAATGATAAGTAATTTGATCTGACGTTGTAATAACTATTGAACTAAAAAAAAAAATTTTAAAAGGACCGGGACCGACATATTTTGCACCAGTGCCACGGCCCCTTGGCCCTTTAGGGCCAGCCGCCACTGCTGGGCCCCCATTTTTCTAAACTAAAATCTGACCACGATCAGACAATAATTAATGTCTCGTCACCTACCAATTTATTGCGACATCATCATTCAAAATTTGGTTTCTCGCCGCCAGGACCCAAACCATAGAAATGCGGGGCCCCAATTTGGGCCCCATTTTTCGCAAGCTCCAAATATTATTTTTAAATAATAATAATTTCTGCCGCTGATAACAAGTTTTGCGAACTTGCTTAATTTATTCGAAATCCTCTTATCTCATTAACGGAAACCACATTTCCTGTCGATAATACTTGTTGTTATTCATTCATTCAAAGTTTAGTTAGTTAGATTCTAGCGTCCTTAAGTGACACAACGTTTTTTCAGTGCCCCAATTGGAGTTTTTCTACGAAAATTTCATTCAAAGTTGGGCGTTGGCTCATTTATAGTTAATTGATTGTGTTTAGTGCTAAAAAACTATGTAAGTATTTTTTTCATTATTCTTAAAGACTCTGATAATAATACTTTGTTCTATTTTTTTTTTAGAGACAATCATGAATTTAGATAAAATAAACCAGGTGGCCTGTATTGAAGAAAACCCCTATTAAAATTGAAGGACCTAAACCCAAATCATCTGTATCCCATTAAAAGTATGACAATTGTTAACTTCAAATTTGGAGAGATAGCAAAAGTAGACTTGGAAAAATGTATCACATTTCCATCGCAACGTTCAACCGAACCGATTTAACAAAATCTTGACCATTTCGAGGCCGGGAAATTTGCACTCGTTTTCAAGTCTATGAAAGAGATTCAGGGACAAAATCCAACAGCAATTTTTGAAATTGTTGACTTTTAAGTTTACTATAATATAAAGTATTCAATTGAAACTAATTATTTTAATTTTAGATTTGATGGAAATGAGAAAACAGCAACAACAAAACGTCGCAACAACACCACCAACAAATAAGGATTCAGAGTGGAATGTATTTTTTGTACAATTATTTGAAAAATAAATGCGTTTTTAGTATCTAATAATTGTTTTATGTATAAAATTTTGGTTTTACTATATGGAAAAGAAATAGATCAGTTTAAATTTTTATTTTTATTTAAGAAAAATATCATACAAGTTATATTTATGCTCTAAAATTGAATCAAGATGATTTTCATTCCAATAAATGTTTTCCATTGTTCGCTTATCCACCATAGTCAAGCCTTTACTTTCTTCCTCATTCCAATTGCTAACGTAAATGAATTCGCCGCCAATATAGAATTTTGTATCATTCCATCCATCATTTATATTATCGAGAAACTGTAAAAATTCTTCAAATTCGTTGTAGGTAAATTGAATTGAAGTGTCATTCTTGTGATGTAAGACAATGTACGTTTTTTTCTCAGGATTATAATTAATTTGCACAATGTCTCCAATATTATATTCTTGATAAACTGGTTTTGGGATAATTTTTCGATTGCATGTTGCTGGTCCATTTGCAAATCTGGAAGTTGATGAAAATACTCCATCCCATTTCGAATCTATTTTTAAATTTTCAAAATTTTTGAACGGTATAAACTGTTTTTCTTGGTAAAAGTTTAAGTTTTTTTTCAATTTAGAGAGATTTACTAGATGATTTTGAATTCTCTTAGCAAGTGGCAAAAATAGGACCCCCGAAATGGGGCACAGGCCCACCTGGGTAAGGTCCCTTCAATTTGGGGCTTCTCTGATGACCGGCGTGGGCCCCAGAACGAGTGTGACGGCACTTCCGCCCTAGAACTCTTGTTGTATATCTACTGGTACCCACCACCAATAACTGCGCATTTGCTGCTGCCGAAGTTTACTGGTTGTTGTATAGGAGTGAATGCCGCATACAGCATTGACTTTGTGCCCTTGTACATACCTCCCTCTGTGAAGAGAGACATCGGGAAGGGGGCTAGCTCGTATTTGAACAAGTTTCTAAGGTGATGACCATGATCAGATGATGATCTGCTTGTTTCATTAGGCAAATACGTTGAAAAAGAGTGAGAGGGTCTATTGTGAACTTTTTGTCATTAATTTTCACACAGCAGGAAACAGATGCTAGAGGAACAACAAACAACCTTATCTTTCCGCTTCAATTTCATGTCTTGAAAATTCTTTTTTTTCAGCTCTTCATACCAATAGTTCGAGCTAAGTGGCAGTTCACAACATCAGGAGCAACAGCTCCTGTGCCTATTGAGAATAGCTCTTTGGTCTCCAGGAAAGGTGGATGATCAGTAGATAGGCGAGTTCAGCACTGATGATGATTTTCCAAAAATAATTATTAAAATAAAATACAATGAAAAAATTAATTCAGGGGCACAGTAGACTGTGAGTGCACGTGAAAGAGATGAGGATAAAATATGTTTATCCCATGCTTGGTTTGAATTATGTTCGGACGGGAAGGAATTTTTGATTTTTTTTGTATCTTTGAACTACAGTATCGCGGTTATTATTGGGTTAAAGAATACTTTTGACCAGCTAAATTTAACTTTCTTCAACTTTATAAATAGGTGTATTCCGCTAAAAATGCATGGTTTAGAAGTTATAAGCAGAAAACTCAAAAAGTTCGGAAATTTCTAGGTCTTACTACTTCCCCCCAAGTTAGCACAGGGTCCTCGAGGTCGAAAACTTAGATTCTATCCCATAGAGTATCCACAAACGATATGCCAAAATATCATAAGCTTCGGAATAATTTCCAGCTACCCCCTCTATTTATTACTTAGCTGCTGGCCTATGCTTCTAGAACCTAGTTGCCACGACCTAACTTTAAAAAAATTCGGTTTTGGTTCCGGTTCCGGGTCCGGCCAAATAGCAGAAATTGCGACTTAGCGGGATGTATTTCTAGGCAGTGCGCTTCTGAGGCCCTCTTAAGCGCATTCAGATCGTACGTCAGTCTGTCGTCGGCTATCATTATTTGATCAAGCTTGAATGAGGGATAAAGCTGTGTCGTCAGCATAATAGTGAACAGTCGAGTATCGCACACATGTAATAAGCTGTGATGTATAGATATAGGAAAATAGCCACCCAAGAAAATAACCCTGAGGCACACCACATGTTATCCCCACAGGCCTCGAAAGTTGTTTTGAGAAGAATGGATTCTCAAAAATCTATCTGGCAGATGGTTGACTTTAGTATGAAGAATGATGACAATTACCTCCTATTCGCTCAAATTCTTTCCTGAGAGAGGGAAAAATGAACAATTATGTGTGGGAATATTTCGTAATATGTATATAGAACAGCCGATAATCCGGTCAATCCTTATTATCCTTACAAAAGTCCAAAACTTGGCATGGGGGCAACGGCTCCCCTGTCAACTTTCATCATTTAATTTAATTACCCGAAAGTACCTATCAAGCTGTAGCTACAGCGCTCTCGCACTATCTTATTTGACTAGATAGTTGGAGAATAGTGTCGTGTAGTGATAGATTTTTTGTCAAGCGTGTGTTTATATTCGGCAATCAAAATTATTTCGATGAAACAGCTGACAGCTATGCCCTGTTTTAAATTTTATAAATTTACATTTTTTTATATTTTCAAATCCTAATCAATTTCAATGTAAAATTTTGGTAGCAGTCTCGCGATGTTTGTCTAGTATCATCAATCATATTTCTATTTAGTTTACCTGCCGAAAAATGCAAATTGAGCTCAATTTGTTGTTTCGCAAATTTTAAAGTTTAAAATAGATTTCAATAGAATACTCTATTTATGTATTATCCATTTATTTAACTACTAATACTGATAAATTAATTCCCCTGCAATGTAAATACATAGTATCAGAGTAGTTTCAAAAATTGTTTCGTAGAAATTTTGCTTTGAATAATCTTCGGTTACATAATCCGATTCAATATTTGCTTCAAAGATAAAACCAGAGAAAATATGAAAGAGAGAACTTGGCATGCTCGCCAATTAGTAACTTTAGAGAAGCTGGAGACAGACCCATTAATAAAGTTGAAAAATAGTTGGAAACTGTCTTAAAACATTTCGAGCTACTTTCAAAACATGCCAGAAGGGACAGGGGCTTAAATTTACAAAGCATTTTTTCTTGAAAATTATCGTCTTTGGGAAAGTTCATAGTCAAGAAATTAGTTTAGTTTACTTTTCAGATTTTTACTATACTCACTATCTTCTTAATTATATCATTAATATTTTCTTTAGTGTCTGGATCTTTCAACAGCATCATTTAAATTGTTTCTTTCTACAGTTTAGTGATGCCCTCTGGAAACTGCCAAATTACTTTAGATACTAGGCAAAACAAATAACACTAATACCACATCCGTACTTTCTCTCCTAAATGTTTGCCTTTCACAGAATTTATTTATGCAACAATAAATTTTATTAAAAACCTGATGGCTTGGCCATGGGTAGTTGCCTCTCAATGTACTGGTATAGATACAGGGTGAGTCGCCATATTTTGACACCCACCTGCAGCCGTAATTAGCATTTTTTATCTGAACCGCCAGAATTTTTATTTAGATTAAACAAATGAGCAATGCAAAGTGAAAAAAAACAGTCGATGTTCACTTTTTTCAAATGAAATGCCCTTAATTTTCTTTCAAATTCTTAAAGTTCTCGTTTTTCTGATTCAGATTATACCTACTATGTTAATGTTTCTTTCAATAATTTTGGAAATATCTGAAGTTTAGTTATTCAAAGACAGTGGTTTTGTTAATATATTTTACCTTGATTTACCTGTCACCTATCACAAAATATTCTGCAGCGGGACTCTGTGTCATGTAGAATTCTATCAGTCGACAAGATTCTACATGGTTTGCACTCTGTGCATCAAGAATATCGGCAAAACGCGATTTATTTTATAGTTTCATTTCTACATCTCAAGACGTATCGAATACTACTGACGCATGTGCATTGTGTGTGAAGTTTCATGAATGACACTGACAATTGCGAAATTGTTGTTGTTGATCAGGCCCTGCGATCTCTCATTGCCAGTGATAAACCACATAATTAGTTTTTTCCCTTTTTCTAGATGTCTCTAACAACAAAAAAAAAATATGTCAACATATGACAATATGCCAAAATATTCATTTAATCATAACTACTTAATAATTCATAATGTTTTTCGTTCGGTATTGCATTTCGTTTTTCTTTGTGTTGTCAAGTGTTTTTAGGTGATTTTAAAGTTGTTTTGTGTGTTTCACGAAAACCTTCAAACTTTATAGATTGGAATCTTTGTTGATTAAATAAATGACAGGTTCAATTGTACATCAAACATCAATCAGAACTTTCAATAAATATGTTAAGGATACCCTTAACCATCGATAAAGAAACTGTCTTTTGATCTAATTAACAAAAAATCAATTAATTTGAGCAAAAATTAATGTCCCAAAGTCTAGAATAAACAAATTTGAACAGCCCGACAGTAATGCGAACAGGGCGCCATCTATCATGAAAATGTCTTGAAGCACTATGTAAAGTAGGTGACTGTAGCGTCGATGCAAAAACAGTAGATAGTAATTTTTCCAATATAGTAGATGGCGCTGGCTTGGCTCAATTTTGTTGACAAAAAAATTTACACTGTTTATACAGTGTGTATCAGCCAAATGGAATAAATTCGATAATAAATAAATGGGGAACTTTTCGGAAAAACGCTCGAACACGTCAATTTTATTTTTTTGCTTGAGATTTTTTCACATCAATTTTTTTATACAGGGTGTTCCGAAAACAGCTGTGAGATTGTTTAGTGGAGTCATTTTTTTTTGTCTGGCATTTTGAGGGCTGAATGTGGCTAGTTAGCTGATGAGAATATGGGTGATTTTAATGCCTGCCGTCCGTTCGAAAATTTTGAAGAAGAAAAATTGATTTACATGAAGTTTTTTTTTTTTAATGATCTCAAATTTTCTGGCATTTAAATAAAAGATTGACATTGATAAATAACTCATCCATAAAAAATACCAGATGCTTCTCAATAGCTGGAAAAAAGGGAATTGGTGACAACTTCCAAGAGAAAAAAAAAGAACCTTCCGCGTTTACTTTTTGTCTGGCAATTGGGAGAGTAAAAGGTTTTGTTGTGAAAATAATGCTGAAAAATTGCCAGACGGTAATCACAGTTCGAAGGGGCGATGTCTACGGCAAACTGTTGCCGATAAATTGGAAAGTTTAGGATATGGGGTGATATTATTTGAACAGTTTTTGTGATAACTAAAATATCAATTACTAGCTTTTTATTGGGTATTGGGTGAAAAATTAAATTAATTGAAAATAAAACCCGGAATAAAACACATATTATGGTTAAAATCTTTATGATAACATTTTAAAAAATCAGTGCATAAAATGACAACGAATCAAATCGTTTCTTGCTTGGACTCTTGCTTGCATAACGTCATATCATATGGTACCTCGGTACCTGAATGTTATTCCTTCGGATATTAGGTTCGGGGACCATTCAGCCTCCCTTCTGAGCAATTATTATGTTAAATAACACAAACAATAACAACGCGCTCAACTTTTTCTGGGGCAAGCCTCAACACTTTTGAAGTACACACAAATCTTTTTTTATACACATAAATTTTAAACGGCCCTTATGACCACAGACGGCCCTTGATCAAAAAAGTCTTCAGATAAACATTGTAGATCAAATAATTTTGCACATCTTTTATTTGAAATATTTTTTTGTAAAATCAATAGGTACCAAGTAATCGCCAATGGCGCACTTTCAACCCCTATAGCGCAAAACGCCAGAGGGGTGAATGTGTGATATCTTCGGTTTTATGATCACCCACCCGCTCCCTATCATCCCTGAAAAGTTCATTCGGGTAGGATTTTTTTTTTTTGCAATGCATGTATTTTTCGACAATTTTCCTAGACTATATATAGTCCGAGATCTGGTTGCAAATTTTTGAACCGATCGCGTAACCACTCGAAATTGCGAAAATATTATATAAAAGTTTTGTATAGACTTTTGAAAAATGTCATGGTGCCAGTGAAGTTTTGGCCGAGAGAGCAATAAAAATATTATTTATTGCTCAATTTTTCAACAATGGTTATTTTTGAGGGTAACCAAAAAATCCCTGTTCCGAAATATGCGCAACAATTATGCGATGCGAGATATGTATTGGTGCCACCTCCCATCTGGCAGCGTCGCCGCGGCACCAGCAAGTGGAGGGGTAGTTTTTTTCAGCAAATCATCCCCATCACGTAATCACTTGATCGAGGTATCAAATGAAAGGTACTGATCTTCCCAATAAAAAAAGCGAATGGTGCCACTTCAAATCCGGCCGCAAGTGCCTGGCACCAACTATTTTATGCGAAATTATCACGGGACAATATCCCGATTACTTTCCAATTTTCAACCGAAGCCTGCAGTATCAAAGTTGTAGAGGATTATGTTACTGGAAATTTTTTTTTTGATGATTAGTTCCTAACTCCGGTTTAACTAACCGGGTTACAAAACGGTTAGAGAAATGACATACCGTTTTCTAACCCGGTTACAAAGTGACGTGATGGATACCTACAACTCGAATTTGAGCGGTATGTTGCGGTTTGTTTTACCGGAACCACGTGAAAAGGGTTATGGTGTTTATTACATTACAATCTAGTCAGTAAGACTAATTAGCAATTTTGTTTTAACCTAATTTACTATATGTAGTGTGTATACTTTGTAGTATAACATACCCGGGTTCGTTCAGTAAGATTGAACGATGAGAATATTTATTACCTTTAAACAACAAATCTGAAAAACGGAATGAAAAACCAATAGGACCTGGAAACTTACTAAATTTTACTTAATGGACATGCGCCCGACATAGCAAATATTTGGGAAATTCAAGGGAAGTTGTGATATGTAAAAGAAACGCAAAATTTGTGAAACGTCTACTTTATTATTAAAGTAAATCGTACCGTTCTCATCCTGGAAGTAACGATGGGAAACAGCACGGCAGAGAAACCCTCGATCTAACATTCCTCAAAAATCGAAACATACTGTGTCATTTTAATAATAATTGTGAGTCAATAATTCAATAATTTAAGTCAATAAAAGTTTAAATTAGGTACCATCCTTTGTCTTTGTGCTAAAATTTCAATTACACACACTACATTCAAGCAACACTACCTATAATCAATACTGAAGAATTTTTGGTAAGTTAGCCAGTTTTCCAGCAGGTACCATACGGGAAGCTACTCAGCTATAGTTGTTTTTGAGCCAATATCTCTAGATTGATTATTTCAATTTGCTAGGATATTCTCTCGTCAGGGTAGGAAAATGTTAGTAAATTCAACAAGGCCCTAATGCACGCTCTAAATCCACAAATCAAAATCACAGCACAAAAAGACAGCACATAATTTCTTAAGCTTAATTTATTCTTTATCTGTGTTGTTTACAGTATGAAACGATTTTTGTTAAATACATGAACAATGTACAGGGTGGGCCAATTTGGACACTTCATTATGGAAACACCCTTTATTTTTAGAGATTGAAAAAAATGAACCCCTCACTCTGAGGCTCAAATGTCATGAAATTTTGATTGGTGCAAACCGCTTTTTGATATCTCCAACCGTTTAGCCGCTAGAGGGCGATTCTCGATTTTGAGCAATATTGTGAACCCTTCATAACTTTTTTGCTTATGAAAATAATTGATTTCCATGGAAACTTTCTGGAAGCACTTTTTAAAACAGAATTCAGGGACGTTCTCGTTTTTTTTTCTATTTGGCGCCGATTTTGAGATATTGACCAAAGTCTGATTTTTTTCAATGGGAAACCCTTTATATTAATAGCTCATTGCAAAGCTATGATTTTTCTGACTTTAATGATATAAAGTTCGATAGGGGTATCTCTAACCGTTTTCGAGAAAAAAAATAATTTCGGTTTTTCTCATAAGAAGCAATGTGTTAGAAAAGGACTTTATATCTGTAAGGAAAATGAAAAAGGTCTCTTTCTAATACATTGTTTCTTATGACAAAAACCAAAATAATTTTTTTTCTCGAAAACGGTTAGAGATAAACCTATCAAACTTTATATCATTAAAATCAGAAAAATCATAGCTCTTCAATGAGCTAATAATATAAAGGGTGTCCCATTGAAAAAAATCAGACTCTAGTCAATATCTCAAAATCGGCGCCAAATAGAAAAAAACTGAGAACGTCCCTGAATTCTGTTTTAAAAATTGCTTCCAGAAAGTTTTTACGGAAATCAATTATTTTCATAAACAAAAAAGTTATGAAGGGTTCACAATATTGCTCAAAATCGAGAATCGCCCTCTAGCGGCTAAACGGTTGAAGATATCAAAAAGCGGTTTGCACCAATCAAAATTTCATGAAATATGAGCCTCAGAGTGGGGGGTTCATTTTTTTCCATCTGTAAAAATAAAGGGTGTTTCCATAAGGAAGTGTCCAAATTGGCCCACCCTGTACATGTTATAAAAAATGTTATAAACAAACAAAAAATACATAAAAATGAACAAAATAATGGGAACTTGTATAAATTGAACTCTCAAAAACAAAATAACATTTAATCCACTAACCTGTGAACGCTCCTTACACACACACTAATAACAAATTGGATTGAACAATCAATTTTAATGCAAAATAGAGATGAAAATTGAATAATGAATAATTACAGACACGCGACACGTTTTCTAAGGGACCAGTCCAGCTCGTTCTGTAGTCTAGTTACATATTCTCTTGTATCCTCTTTGGTTTCGGTACCTTCGTTTTCTGTGGCGCGCTCGTTCAATCCTAAACTTGAGGGCGCATACATAGTTGCAACATTTACTTTTATTCAGTAAAACTTTTTTTTTAAAGTTAAGATTTTAAGAAATAATATTTTAAATAGGTGGTTTTCCTCAACTTCTACCGCTCTTTCGTTATGTTTTCAGAAATAAATTTGTCTTGAGCAATTAGCCTGTTCAAAGCACGTGATTTTGACAAACAATATGGCCGGCAGAAGGCACACAAACCATAAACCCACAAGGCCATTATGTTAAATGGTCCACATTGGGGAGTAATATAAAATTATTTTGACAGAAAATTGGAAGTTACCTTATGGAATCACTGTGAAATTCCAGAAGTTCACCTTCAGTTTTTTGTAAAAACAGTTTTATAATACCCGCTCTTAATAATACAACACGTTATAGGCATGCGTTTCACGTTTTTAAGATCTATTTGCTACTATTTGCATATACTATTCAAATACACTATTTCTAACAATAATAAAAACGACAGTTTCTAGTATTATAAAGCAAATAATTCACAGTTAGCACCATTCAAAACTCATAACACCATTTAATAACACATAAACAACGGGTTTGTGTGCCTCCTGGCGGCCATATTGATTTTAGTTTGACAGCATCCTGAACCGTATAGTTGCTGAGTGAAATTACTACGCTCTTGTGCTCAATGATTTTGTTAATGAAAATGAATAAATGTTTCGTGTGTGAAAAAAGTGACACCGAGGTCAAGAAGTTTTCGGATTCGAATGGAGTGAAGAAAAAATGCAATATATCATCAAGTATCGAAAACTAAAGCATTATTTATACGGAGATGTACAACTTTAGCAAGAATCACCAGACAATATCGGATATCACGAGACCTGTTATAGAAAAATTCGAATTGTGAAGGCAAAGCAAAGAGAAGAGTACGAGAAACTTTTCACAGAAAATGCTGTACGTTTGGAGCCAGAAGCGTTGAATGCTTCTGTCGATGATGCTCCACTAATTCGGACCAGATTTCCGAAACCGCCAAGACGCAAAAATGCTCAACAAGGTGACGAAAAAACGCCTGCCACTGAAGACACGCTCGATGCCGAAAAAATAAAAATGATATGACCTTCACAATGGTGAAAATTTTATGGCTTATTTTGAGCGATTTTTTTTTTATAGACTAGAATTTTTTATATAACTTCCAATTTGAATTTCACACTTTTTCAATAATGACTTAATTTATCACAATTACCTATAAATCTTAAAGTTTTAAAATTCACAAATTTTTTAGATGATTAGTTCCAATAACATAATTCTCTACAACTTTGATACTGCAGGTTTCGGTATAGTCTAGGAGGCAGTGACGATTTTCAGTAAGGCGCAAAATGCGACAGAGCTTACGCATAGTGGTGCCGCGAGACGGGACTAGACGAGACTTAGGATTGGTCTCGTCTCGTCTCGTCTCGACATCTCGAAACGAGACCGTGATTTAGTCTCGGTATCGAGTACCAGTCTCGTCTCGTCTCGAGTGGTCTCGTCTGATCTCGAGTTATACAGGGTGTCCAAAAAAATAGCGTAAAAACTCTTCTCTACGTGGTGGAGGACCCTACAAGGAACCCCAGAAAAATACTTTAAAAAATCTATATAGTGGCATTCTTAAGAAAGTTATTTGCATTTTATTATTTATTAAAATTGCCATTACTGAAAATATCCCGTTGACAATATGTCAGAGAATTTAAATAAATACCCATGTAACTACCTGAAGAATTGGAAGGTGAATTTTCACATCTACCTCTTCATATGACCAAGAATAATGCCGGAGAAGGATTTTTTTAATTTAATTATTTTTCTAAGGTTTCTCAAAAAAACAAAGTATTTAATACACATCAACTAGGAAAATTAGTGCTAAAAAATTTCACTGGGCTAGTAGAAAATTGGAAAATAATCGAAATAACGTCCCGTGATAATTGTGTATAAAATTATTGGTGCCAGGCACTTCCGTCCGGATTTGAAGTGGCAAAATTCGCATTTTTTATTGGAAATATAAGTACCTTTCATTTGATACCTCGATCAAGTGGTTACGTGATGGGGATGATTTGCTGAAAAAAAACTACCCCTTCACATACTGGTGCCGCGACGACGCTGCCAGATGGGAGGTGGCAGCAATACATTTTTCGCATCGCATAATTGCCTCGCATATTCCGGAACAGGGATTCTTTGGTTACCCTCGAAAATAAGCAATGTTGAAAAGTTGAGCAATAAACAAATTTTTTTTTATTGCTCTTTCGGCCAAAACTTCACTGGCACCATGGCATTTTTCAAAAGTCTGTATACAAAACTTTAATATTCTCGGAATTTCGAGTGGTTACGCGATCGGTCCAAAAATTTGCAGCCGGATCTCGGACTAGTGTTTTCTACATAAAAAAATTGAAAAGCATTCATTCGAAGCTAAAATTGCATTCACAATCAAAGGCAGGTGAATTAAAGCTGCCACCCTGAAACGGCAGTCGGTCAGTTTAGGTATGTCCAGGTAACTTACAATCATGATTTATTAATAAAAAAAAATTGATAAATATCGTTTATCGAAAAACCTGCCAGCTTCTTTACTATTATCTAAATATTCTCAATATATTATATTGGGGATCAATGACCTATTAACACAGATAGACAGAACAGTAAACAATAATCTAGGTTGACTACATCCCAGGAACCGCATCTCTCCCCACTACTTATTAATCCTTGTGTTATTTTGTATCTTTCTCTAACACGTGGAAAGCGATTATTTTCCAATGAAAATTAGCAACGCTGCAAAAAAATAAACTCCACCTCGAATTCCACCTTTCGACCAATCAGCGGCTTTAATTAAATTGTCATGTCAAAATGCGACCTACCTGTATTTTATGGCAATTTCCATTTGTCAATCAGTACGCACTGCGTGTATCTGCATTTTTTTCTAAAATCATGTAAAATATAAGGATACACTTTTGTAGCACTGATTCTGATTTCATTTTCAGAGTTGCCAATGGCCGTTTGCACCGACCATTTTAAGGGAGGCTTAACGATAAGGATACCTTAAAATGACATTTTTAAATGTAAAAATGTCACTTTAAGGAACACTTATCGTTAAGCCTTCCTTAAAATGGTCGGTGCAAACGGCCACAAGTATGCGATAGTTAAGTGGGGGCGGAGTTAGCGAAAGCATTTGATACCCTACTCCTAGCCGCCTTCACAGCTCACCCCCAATGGCCCATAAACATGTAGTCAACCAAAACAAAGCTATTTTATTTACGACTGACATATAATGTGAGTATTATATTTGTGATTTTGGCAGTTTAATGCCCTCTATTATTCCCGCAGGGATTAATGGTCATTATTCCCGCTTGCACACCAATCACAGAATTTTTCAAATTAAATAAGTAGGTTGTACCATGGAAACACTATAGAACAAATTTAAAAATGTCAGTGTCAAACGCGTAATACTTGTGTATTTGTATTGAGATGGATGAGCAAAGAGCGTTTTTAGAAAGAAAATTTCAATTAAATTAATTTGTCATAATTAAAGTAGAGTATACTACTCGCAATAATGTCTATTATAGCTATCATTATTGACTCGTGGTAGAATCTACTATTATCAATGAGATGTTCTGTCTATCTGTGTTAATAGGTCATTGTTGGGGATCATTAGAATCGGGAGGATTATTAATTAACAAACGAGTACCTACTGTTTTTTTTTTTTTAGTTTTTTTCACGGAACCTTCTTAAACAAGCCTAATTTAGTTAACGGGATACAATGTTGTTTTGAGTGAACAAGAAGCTATCGTTTATTAGCAAGTGAAAATTACAATAGCGAAAGAACTAGGTACTTAGGAAATCATTATTACAGCAGTGGACTTTCCTCAACGGGGAGGGACTGTATTTATTAGTGGTTCACTGAGTGATTACGGTGTGTGTCAGTTCTCTATGAAACTTCACTATCAGATAATGGATTACAAACAGATCAAGCCTAGTTGCACACGATCCTGAGGTCTTTTCGTTCAACTCTTTCAGCATTTGGAATAACTTCAACATGTATAAGAGACATAGATCTTATTTAAATTTATCTGACTGTGGTTATAATAGAATGAAGGCATAAGGCATTGAATTTCCCATCCCAAACTTCAGGCTCGTAAAAAGTTACTGTTATGTAAGTCGTCAAAGATGTTCAACCATCTCCTGGATGTTATTATGTACCTATGACAAAGTTTTGAAACTAATGTAAAAAATCTCTTACTAGAGTAGATCCCTCAAGTTTGGTATTTGTTTTATTTTCATAATTTTATTCGTTTTTCCAACTTGATATGTCATTCATTTTTAAGGGGTTTCACATTGTTCTCGTTAACATTTTAAACCTTACTAGTTTATTGGTATAGTGTTTTCACTTGATGGTTGATTATTTGTTCACTTTGATTACGAGCCTTTGATTTGAGGATTTTAATTTTCTATTTTTTCCTTTATATTTTTGTTTTGTCAACAACAGCTCCATGTTGTATGCCAATGAAACTTTGTTTGATTTAAAATAATTTTCACTCTATTTTCATTTATGTTGCCAATAAGCACTACTTGAAATATAATTACAATTAAAAATAAACTGCAAGGAGAAAAATTCTTGCACTATCTTGAACTAGAAATCTCTAGCTGCAAGAGAATTTCAGCATTTAAAGCGTCCTTAACAGAATATTATTTATTAGGAGTGTGTAGTTGCTGTGGAATATGGGAAATTTTCTTTAGCAAAAAATTTAACATTTGTACAAGTTCAAGAATCATATTTTAGAGTAGTTACTCCAAAATGATAAATCACAAAAGGTCATTTATATAAAAGGCGCAGTTGGCAAGAAAACCTAGAAAGGACTCACGAGCGCGATAATTTCAAGCGAAGCTCTTTTTGCTGATTCTCCAGCAGGAAATGTCAGTAAGCGCCCGAGAAATACGTCAGATAATGCATTAAGTAGAAAATTTGTCGTTTTCAAGATGAGCAAAAAACTTTGAGAAATATGGTTTGAATTAGGTAAGATTAAATTTATAGTTGGATGAGACGAAGAAAACATCTTTTAAAATATTTCGCTCCAATCACAATAAAGTGTGCTTTAATGAGAACAACAAAGGGAGAATTTTTGTCGGTTATAGGTACCGAAACTAGTTTTACAAAGAAAATTTGTGGAAATTAAAGTCAAAGGAAAATTGAAAAAGTTGGGGTTTGTGCAGGATTTGAACCTGCGACCTCCGCATTGCTAGTACGACACTCTACCAACTGAGCTAACAAGCCCGCCTGGTAGAGATCGGCGAATACATGATCACTTTCATTCTCCTCCCACTCACCCCAAACGTTTTTCAATTTTCCAATGGCTCACGAATGTGGCATCGGTCCTGCTAGGGTAAGTCACCTATACCACTATGTGCAGGTTTCGTCCACGATGTGTTAAAATTTCTTATGTACGCCATGCGACGTAAGCATAGTTGAACAAAGGGAGAATTTTTGTCGGTTATAGGTACCGAAACTAGTTTTACAAAGAAAATTTGTGGAAATTAAAGTCAAAGGAAAATTGAAAAAGTTGGGGTTTGTGCAGGATTTGAACCTGCGACCTCCGCATTGCTAGTACGACACTCTACCAACTGAGCTAACAAGCCCGCCTGGTAGAGATCGGCGAATACATGATCACTTTCATTCTCCTCCCACTCACCCCAAACGTTTTTCAATTTTCCAATGGCTCACGAATGTGGCATCGGTCCTGCTAGGGTAAGTCACCTATACCACTATGTGCAGGTTTCGTCCACGATGTGTTAAAATTTCTTATGTACGCCATGCGACGTAAGCATAGTTGAACAAAGGGAGAATTTTTGTCGGTTATAGGTACCGAAACTAGTTTTACAAAGAAAATTTGTGGAAATTAAAGTCAAAGGAAAATTGAAAAAGTTGGGGTTTGTGCAGGATTTGAACCTGCGACCTCCGCATTGCTAGTACGACACTCTACCAACTGAGCTAACAAGCCCGCCTGGTAGAGATCGGCGAATACATGATCACTTTCATTCTCCTCCCACTCACCCCAAACGTTTTTCAATTTTCCAATGGCTCACGAATGTGGCATCGGTCCTGCTAGGGTAAGTCACCTATACCACTATGTGCAGGTTTCGTCCACGATGTGTTAAAATTTCTTATGTACGCCATGCGACGTAAGCATAGTTGAACAAAGGGAGAATTTTTGTCGGTTATAGGTACCGAAACTAGTTTTACAAAGAAAATTTGTGGAAATTAAAGTCAAAGGAAAATTGAAAAAGTTGGGGTTTGTGCAGGATTTGAACCTGCGACCTCCGCATTGCTAGTACGACACTCTACCAACTGAGCTAACAAGCCCGCCTGGTAGAGATCGGCGAATACATGATCACTTTCATTCTCCTCCCACTCACCCCAAACGTTTTTCAATTTTCCAATGGCTCACGAATGTGGCATCGGTCCTGCTAGGGTAAGTCACCTATACCACTATGTGCAGGTTTCGTCCACGATGTGTTAAAATTTCTTATGTACGCCATGCGACGTAAGCATAGTTGAACAAAGGGAGAATTTTTGTCGGTAATAGGTACCGAAACTAGTTTTACAAAGAAAATTTGTGGAAATTAAAGTCAAAGGAAAATTGAAAAAGTTGGGGTTTGTGCAGGATTTGAACCTGCGACCTCCGCATTGCTAGTACGACACTCTACCAACTGAGCTAACAAGCCCGCCTGGTAGAGATCGGCGAATACATGATCACTTTCATTCTCCTCCCACTCACCCCAAACGTTTTTCAATTTTCCAATGGCTCACGAATGTGGCATCGGTCCTGCTAGGGTAAGTCACCTATACCACTATGTGCAGGTTTCGTCCACGATGTGTTAAAATTTCTTATGTACGCCATGCGACGTAAGCATAGTTGAACAAAGGGAGAATTTTTGTCGGTTATAGGTACCGAAACTAGTTTTACAAAGAAAATTTGTGGAAATTAAAGTCAAAGGAAAATTGAAAAAGTTGGGGTTTGTGCAGGATTTGAACCTGCGACCTCCGCATTGCTAGTACGACACTCTACCAACTGAGCTAACAAGCCCGCCTGGTAGAGATCGGCGAATACATGATCACTTTCATTCTCCTCCCACTCACCCCAAACGTTTTTCAATTTTCCAATGGCTCACGAATGTGGCATCGGTCCTGCTAGGGTAAGTCACCTATACCACTATGTGCAGGTTTCGTCCACGATGTGTTAAAATTTCTTATGTACGCCATGCGACGTAAGCATAGTTGAACAAAGGGAGAATTTTTGTCGGTTATAGGTACCGAAACTAGTTTTACAAAGAAAATTTGTGGAAATTAAAGTCAAAGGAAAATTGAAAAAGTTGGGGTTTGTGCAGGATTTGAACCTGCGACCTCCGCATTGCTAACCGACAAAAATTCTCCCTTTGTTCAACTATGCTTACGTCGCATGGCGTACATAAGAAATTTTAACACATCGTGGACGAAACCTGCACATAGTGGTATAGGTGACTTACCCTAGCAGGACCGATGCCACATTCGTGAGCCATTGGAAAATTGAAAAACGTTTGGGGTGAGTGGGAGGAGAATGAAAGTGATCATGTATTCGCCGATCTCTACCAGGCGGGCTTGTTAGCTCAGTTGGTAGAGTGTCGTACTAGCAATGCGGAGGTCGCAGGTTCAAATCCTGCACAAACCCCAACTTTTTCAATTTTCCTTTGACTTTAATTTCCACAAATTTTCTTTGTAAAACTAGTTTCGGTACCTATACCCGACAAAAATTCTCCCTTTGTTCAACTATGCTTACGTCGCATGGCGTACATAAGAAATTTTAACACATCGTGGACGAAACCTGCACATAGTGGTATAGGTGACTTACCCTAGCAGGACCGATGCCACATTCGTGAGCCATTGGAAAATTGAAAAACGTTTGGGGTGAGTGGGAGGAGAATGAAAGTGATCATGTATTCGCCGATCTCTACCAGGCGGGCTTGTTAGCTCAGTTGGTAGAGTGTCGTACTAGCAATGCGGAGGTCACAGGTTCAAATCCTGCACAAACCCCAACTTTTTCAATTTTCCTTTGACTTTAATTTCCACAAATTTTCTTTGTAAAACTAGTTTCGGTACCTATAACCGACAAAAATTCTCCCTTTGTTCAACTATGCTTACGTCGCATGGCGTACATAAGAAATTTTAACACATCGTGGACGAAACCTGCACATAGTGGTATAGGTGACTTACCCTAGCAGGACCGATGCCACATTCGTGAGCCATTGGAAAATTGAAAAACGTTTGGGGTGAGTGGGAGGAGAATGAAAGTGATCATGTATTCGCCGATCTCTACCAGGCGGGCTTGTTAGCTCAGTTGGTAGAGTGTCGTACTAGCAATGCGGAGGTCGCAGGTTCAAATCCTGCACAAACCCCAACTTTTTCAATTTTCCTTTGACTTTAATTTCCACAAATTTTCTTTGTAAAACTAGTTTCGGTACCTATAACCGACAAAAATTCTCCCTTTGTTCAACTATGCTTACGTCGCATGGCGTACATAAGAAATTTTAACACATCGTGGACGAAACCTGCACATAGTGGTATAGGTGACTTACCCTAGCAGGACCGATGCCACATTCGTGAGCCATTGGAAAATTGAAAAACGTTTGGGGTGAGTGGGAGGAGAATGAAAGTGATCATGTATTCGCCGATCTCTACCAGGCGGGCTTGTTAGCTCAGTTGGTAGAGTGTCGTACTAGCAATGCGGAGGTCGCAGGTTCAAATCCTGCACAAACCCCAACTTTTTCAATTTTCCTTTGACTTTAATTTCCACAAATTTTCTTTGTAAAACTAGTTTCGGTACCTATAACCGACAAAAATTCTCCCTTTGTTCAACTATGCTTACGTCGCATGGCGTACATAAGAAATTTTAACACATCGTGGACGAAACCTGCACATAGTGGTATAGGTGACTTACCCTAGCAGGACCGATGCCACATTCGTGAGCCATTGGAAAATTGAAAAACGTTTGGGGTGAGTGGGAGGAGAATGAAAGTGATCATGTATTCGCCGATCTCTACCAGGCGGGCTTGTTAGCTCAGTTGGTAGAGTGTCGTACTAGCAATGCGGAGGTCGCAGGTTCAAATCCTGCACAAACCCCAACTTTTTCAATTTTCCTTTGACTTTAATTTCCACAAATTTTCTTTGTAAAACTAGTTTCGGTACCTATACCCGACAAAAATTCTCCCTTTGTTCAACTATGCTTACGTCGCATGGCGTACATAAGAAATTTTAACACATCGTGGACGAAACCTGCACATAGTGGTATAGGTGACTTACCCTAGCAGGACCGATGCCACATTCGTGAGCCATTGGAAAATTGAAAAACGTTTGGGGTGAGTGGGAGGAGAATGAAAGTGATCATGTATTCGCCGATCTCTACCAGGCGGGCTTGTTAGCTCAGTTGGTAGAGTGTCGTACTAGCAATGCGGAGGTCGCAGGTTCAAATCCTGCACAAACCCCAACTTTTTCAATTTTCCTTTGACTTTAATTTCCACAAATTTTCTTTGTAAAACTAGTTTCGGTACCTATAACCGACAAAAATTCTCCCTTTGTTCAACTATGCTTACGTCGCATGGCGTACATAAGAAATTTTAACACATCGTGGACGAAACCTGCACATAGTGGTATAGGTGACTTACCCTAGCAGGACCGATGCCACATTCGTGAGCCATTGGAAAATTGAAAAACGTTTGGGGTGAGTGGGAGGAGAATGAAAGTGATCATGTATTCGCCGATCTCTACCAGGCGGGCTTGTTAGCTCAGTTGGTAGAGTGTCGTACTAGCAATGCGGAGGTCGCAGGTTCAAATCCTGCACAAACCCCAACTTTTTCAATTTTCCTTTGACTTTAATTTCCACAAATTTTCTTTGTAAAACTAGTTTCGGTACCTATAACCGACAAAAATTCTCCCTTTGTTCAACTATGCTTACGTCGCATGGCGTACATAAGAAATTTTAACACATCGTGGACGAAACCTGCACATAGTGGTATAGGTGACTTACCCTAGCAGGACCGATGCCACATTCGTGAGCCATTGGAAAATTGAAAAACGTTTGGGGTGAGTGGGAGGAGAATGAAAGTGATCATGTATTCGCCGATCTCTACCAGGCGGGCTTGTTAGCTCAGTTGGTAGAGTGTCGTACTAGCAATGCGGAGGTCGCAGGTTCAAATCCTGCACAAACCCCAACTTTTTCAATTTTCCTTTGACTTTAATTTCCACAAATTTTCTTTGTAAAACTAGTTTCGGTACCTATAACCGACAAAAATTCTCCCTTTGTTCAACTATGCTTACGTCGCATGGCGTACATAAGAAATTTTAACACATCGTGGACGAAACCTGCACATAGTGGTATAGGTGACTTACCCTAGCAGGACCGATGCCACATTCGTGAGCCATTGGAAAATTGAAAAACGTTTGGGGTGAGTGGGAAGAGAATGAAAGTGATCATGTATTCGCCGATCTCTACCAGGCGGGCTTGTTAGCTCAGTTGGTAGAGTGTCGTACTAGCAATGCGGAGGTCGCAGGTTCAAATCCTGCACAAACCCCAACTTTTTCAATTTTCCTTTGACTTTAATTTCCACAAATTTTCTTTGTAAAACTAGTTTCGGTACCTATAACCGACAAAAATTCTCCCTTTGTTCAACTATGCTTACGTTGCATGGCGTACATAAGAAATTTTAACACATCGTGGACGAAACCTGCACATAGTGGTATAGGTGACTTACCCTAGCAGGACCGATGCCACATTCGTGAGCCATTGGAAAATTGAAAAACGTTTGGGGTGAGTGGGAGGAGAATGAAAGTGATCATGTATTCGCCGATCTCTACCAGGCGGGCTTGTTAGCTCAGTTGGTAGAGTGTCGTACTAGCAATGCGGAGGTCGCAGGTTCAAATCCTGCACAAACCCCAACTTTTTCAATTTTCCTTTGACTTTAATTTCCACAAATTTTCTTTGTAAAACTAGTTTCGGTACCTATAACCGACAAAAATTCTCCCTTTGTTCAACTATGCTTACGTCGCATGGCGTACATAAGAAATTTTAACACATCGTGGACGAAACCTGCACATAGTGGTATAGGTGACTTACCCTAGCAGGACCGATGCCACATTCGTGAGCCATTGGAAAATTGAAAAACGTTTGGGGTGAGTGGGAGGAGAATGAAAGTGATCATGTATTCGCCGATCTCTACCAGGCGGGCTTGTTAGCTCAGTTGGTAGAGTGTCGTACTAGCAATGCGGAGGTCGCAGGTTCAAATCCTGCACAAACCCCAACTTTTTCAATTTTCCTTTGACTTTAATTTCCACAAATTTTCTTTGTAAAACTAGTTTCGGTACCTATAACCGACAAAAATTCTCCCTTTGTTCAACTATGCTTACGTCGCATGGCGTACATAAGAAATTTTAACACATCGTGGACGAAACCTGCACATAGTGGTATAGGTGACTTACCCTAGCAGGACCGATGCCACATTCGTGAGCCATTGGAAAATTGAAAAACGTTTGGGGTGAGTGGGAAGAGAATGAAAGTGATCATGTATTCGCCGATCTCTACCAGGCGGGCTTGTTAGCTCAGTTGGTAGAGTGTCGTACTAGCAATGCGGAGGTCGCAGGTTCAAATCCTGCACAAACCCCAACTTTTTCAATTTTCCTTTGACTTTAATTTCCACAAATTTTCTTTGTAAAACTAGTTTCGGTACCTATAACCGACAAAAATTCTCCCTTTGTTCAACTATGCTTACGTTGCATGGCGTACATAAGAAATTTTAACACATCGTGGACGAAACCTGCACATAGTGGTATAGGTGACTTACCCTAGCAGGACCGATGCCACATTCGTGAGCCATTGGAAAATTGAAAAACGTTTGGGGTGAGTGGGAGGAGAATGAAAGTGATCATGTATTCGCCGATCTCTACCAGGCGGGCTTGTTAGCTCAGTTGGTAGAGTGTCGTACTAGCAATGCGGAGGTCGCAGGTTCAAATCCTGCACAAACCCCAACTTTTTCAATTTTCCTTTGACTTTAATTTCCACAAATTTTCTTTTTTAATGAGAACAGTTCAATCTCTACTGGAATATTTTCTCAGTTGTTAGAATCGTTAAATGGTAAAATTCAAATACGCCTTTAGATGCTATAAAAACGTCTAATATTTACTCAGTTCCGATGGGAATTTGCAATTCAAATTTCAACTCAATGTTTGTACAGCGCACAAAAGGAAGCCAAGTGCCTTGTTTGTTATATCAACGGGGTAATGAAGGCAATTTTTGCTTTTGTAATTAAGGACGGCACAAATTTCGATTCCATTAATATTAATTTATGCTGTTCCCAAAAGCTTCTCTATTACTTTACTCTGCCTAGAATCCAACGTGGAAAAAAAAGGCACAACGTACCTATATTCCAATGTCGAAAAGAAAAAACAGGCACAGCATACCGCAATCCCTTTCATAAAAAGGTCCTATATCCGTATTTTCGTTTTGATTTTATTTTGGGGCGCAAAAAACTCGATCCGGCTGCTAAAGGAAAATCCATAGAGGCCCCATTATTAAAACGTTGTCATAAGGCTGTTCTTGGACCCTGGGGACGTTGGATTTCTAAAAATAAAAGAGTGCCTTAAGACAGTCAGATCCTCTCAATTTTCCGGCGAGAATTTTTTCGACTTTCCGACACGGCTTTATTAATCTGTCATAGCTGGGTAAATATTGGACTAATTTTCTTATGTGATAATTCGTTGGTACTATTTTTTCTTGAGATTTTGGATGGGATAGCTTGACTGCCATTCGACAGATAGACGTATTGTTAACATTGTCTCTTATTAGTGAGTTCGCAACATTTCGTTATATATAGTCGTGAAGACATGTAAGTTTTGACATACAAAATTTTTCACACCAGCGTCACTGTTAGAAAAATCACTGCCTGACCGAACTACCCTTCTCCCAATCGGTGTGACGGACTTATTGGAGTGCTGGCTACGAAATTCCCACTTACAGGTAAAATATAGGTTGCACAGAATGTAGGCCTTTCAATGGAATCTTTTATCCCTCCGGTAATCGTTATCATCTACATGAAATGGTTCGAAGAATATCCCATTGAAACGTTGCGACATAACCCCAAAATGTGGCTTATGAATGACACCTCCATAATTTGGACAAGGAGCAATGTTTGGACAAGGAGCAATGAGCAGCTTGAACAATTCATAGAACAGAACATATCAACTGAAACAATAGTATATTGTGTATTTAGGTGGAAAAGTGACACATCTTTGGCCGACGGTGTAAGTTGACGGGCGAGGCGTTGAGACCAGCAAACATCGAAGCCCGAGAATGTGCTTTTCCTGCGAAATACACATACTATTTTTTTCTGCGATCGCTCAAATATGTGTTAAATGTTTGTCTTTTTGTTCCAATTATTCAGCAGTACGGGAATCACTTTCACGGCCTAGGCCGGAAAAGTTATTTCCGTATTGTTATTTATTGATTCCTTAGCAACTATTGAAACATAATTAAAATATCAGAATTATGAGTTTTGCGACCTGTCAGGCGGTCAAAAATGCTGAAATGTCTTGTCAATCGCAGAAAAAATCAATAGCAAATTCATAATCTCGGTCAAGCTCATCTTTTGTGGGAACATTTTTATTTTTATAGATAGTTTGAATGTGATCCTAATTTACAAACACATGGAGTTCTGAGTTCTGCGAACCACCTAATCTGGTAAAAATCACTTGAAAGCCAAAAAAGTATCGAATTTTATGGCTTCAAGATTATTTTGCTTAATCCAAAATTGACAAATATATAGGCAAAATTTATGTTTTCCTTGATAAACACTAAACTTAAGAGACTAATCTGTAGATTGCACTAGACCCCATGTGGTTGTAATAATTTATTCAAAGTCAAGGACAATCTTCTGAATACCCACGTTTTTTGACGAACTCAGATATCAGGTAACCGATACCGTTTATGGAAAGAAATTATATTCGAAGCGTGTGTGTGTGGATCGAAGCAATAAATACATGAGCTGGATTTTTAAGATGCAATAACAAATTGTATAACAATATAATTTCAAGGGTTATTACTTGGGTGAAATGTTAATTGTAAGATAGTCAAATGCTTAGTTATAATTAAGATATAGGTAGGTTAAGATAGGAGTGATTACTCAATTATTTTATTATTAAATTATTAGAGGATAGTTTAATTTATTTCACACCCTTGATAATTAGGCTAGAAATCGGGGAAATTTTATTTTATTCACTTGATTAGGTTAGAAATTAGGAAATAAGAATAGAAAGCGCAGGTAATTAGAAAAGGGAAAGGTTTTCAATTAAAAGGGAAAACCTTAAATGTTCAATTAATAATTTGACCACATGTAACTAGCGAATTCTGTTGGAGAGGTATCAAACTGGATCACAGGGTCGAGAAGTTTGAATGGGGAAGGTTGAATAAACTTGAAAACCAATGGGAACACCACAAGAAACCAGAGGGTACTTTTAGCGAATCGCTGAAAGCTGAGAGGGGTTGGAGATCTTCGACTTTGTTGATTCTCGCAACCCCGGTAGTAAGGGATAGCCAATGGGCTTCTAAAGTGGTACCCCGAGAGTGGTTCCTTTCGCTTATTTAAGCAGATGTTGAGGCTAGTTAACTTCAGTTATCGTCAATTCGCCACTATTTTTAACCACTAGTTATCGCCGGAAATTTAATTCGCAGAGTCTCAACGAGTTCTCGATCCGTTTCTCATCCTCTAGTTCATCTGCCGCCCGGTGTTTTTGTAAAAGCTCTTCAAGAGGTGATAGTTTATTTTTAATTTCAATTCCCTATCTTTTCTTTCATTTGTCTTTAATTTTTCTTTAGTTTAAATTCTTTATGGTCTATTAATTGAATAAGAACATTTTAGTTTTTTTTTATATATTTTACCTTACGTTTTTTTTTTTATCTTCAAATAATTAACGCTAACTTTTCTTTGTACTCATAAATACATTATTTTACTCTTTTAAAATTAGTCTTTCCTTTTCTGGTTTTAAAATTCCCTTTAAAAAAAAGGTCTTATATGCCGGTTTGTGTGGTTAAAGAAGGTGTTTGCAGCTTCAGCAGATAAGTGGTAAGTGTTACTAATTTTGAGTCTCTAATAAAACCTTTCAGTAACCACTCCAAGAAGAGAAGAAAGAAAATTTCGTTCAGATGGCCTCCGGTCCAGAAAACTGTTATTTACTGCTTCAGATCAAATTTACTTTTCAGCATAATTTATCACGAAATTTTATGATGTGACAGAATTATTCACGCTACCAAAATATCAATTCTCACATAAGATCCCAATTTTGTCTCACAACAACTCAAGACCGTTCATGCAATTCACTATGAAATTGAAACAAAATCATACTCTGGAGGACACATTATATAGAATATTGAAAATCAAGTGAATAAGTTGAAGAAACCATTCACGAAAAAGCAGACTGGGACTTGCTGAAGGGGATTGAGAGAAACATGAGAAGTTCCAAATGAACTGAGCTCCAAAAGCGATAGATAAGGAAAAACAATATAAATAAAATTGTTACAGCAGATAAGGAATACTAGAAGACCCCAATAGAAATTATTGGTAATGAAACAAACACTTTTCCAGTATGAGGGTCAGCCTACAAAATAAAATAATTCCAATACATGAAGATGACTTTAAAGACGAGGATGTTTTAGAATAGAAAAAATCCAACTTTTCAATCGCCTTTCATATTCATCAGAGATTGTTGATATTGATTATGAAACATAAATCGTGTCTATAAAGAAAGAGAGAACGTTGGAAATTACAATTTTCATTTAAATTAAAGAGTTCGCAGAAAACATCATCTCTTCAAACTAGCTTTTACATGAAATAGTTTTCAACATGATAAATTTTACACTCTTCGAAACAATCTTCATTTTATCGAATAAATTCCCAGACAGAAAATGAATTCTCGGAGATATCTTACACAAGATGATTTTAATAAATTATTATCCCCAAGCGTGTTATGGAAATTTAGCTCTAGCTAGTATAACAATTATGTTAATTTATCGACTGATTAATATGCATCCTGAACGAGCCTGATTTCTAGTTTAAATTGATTGATTACCGATTCAACGTTACATGGTTTAAGTGCCAATTTGTGTCCACTATCAGTAATAGATAAATAGATGGAACTAAACATTTTGATAAGGTAATTAATTAGTACCAGGCAGGATGACGTACAAAGACCTCATACTCTAGTCACTATATTTTGACCCCCATCTGCAGCCTTTACCTTTACAGGTAGATCATAGGTGTAAATACAAAAGTTGTGCAGTTTTAGCAACATTTTTAGAATCCATCATCAGAAACAAAAAATTATTATCAGAAATTTGAAATTTTGCGTACTTTTAACTTTTTTCAACTTGTCATATTGTCAAATATTTCTCTCAATCCCCTTTAGCAGTTCCTAGTGTGCTTTTTCGTAAATCGTTTCTTCAACTTATTCACTTGATTTTCAATATTCTATGCAATGTGTCCTCCAAAGTATGATTTTGTTTCAATTTCATAAACGGTCTTGAGTTGTTGTGAGACAAAATTGAAAAAAGTCCCATATTTGATTCTATATATTTGAAGAGCATAATTTTCCGATTCCAAAAATATATACCTAGTTTGTCTATATTTGTTAAGCCGTCTCCAACATTTTTGGCTCTAAAAATTATAAAAATACTATCAGAGGAATCAAGTGCCTCAAATTTTACCTGCAGTTTTCACCTTTACAGGTAGAATGGTTCACAAAATCTAAGTCAGTAGTTGAATTCAGTTGTAATATATTCTATGTTACCTACCTTTTTGTTACCTTTATTATTTTATTTGGTATTTTATGATTGTTGTCTGTGATTTTATTGAAAAGTAATAAATTGTTATACATACTGCAAAACATAATAGTGGCGACGAGGACGAAGAAACCCTGAAATTATGGATGCTGAACAATTTGGATTATTATTAAAAACACTTACCAGAACATTACAAGCGTCATCGAATGTCTCAAGCAATAATCTGGACAGTTCGATACATATGGAACTCTTTTCAGAAGAAAATGAGTCATGGGACATTTTCATACAAAGGTTAGAGAATTTTTTTGATATGAAATTTTTTTTTGGGTCAATTCAAGAAAAAGGAAAAAAAAAGAATGGCTTATTCATTCCATGGGCACAAAAACCTTACAGTTACTTATATCTTTAATTAGTCCTGACGAACCTAAATCAAAATCATACACTGATTTGATCAAATTAATAAAAAATCATTTACAACCTCTTTCAAGCATCATAGCTGAACAAAATCGTTTTGCCAAAAGAATTCAGCAAGAAAATGAGAGTATTTCTGATTTTGTAGCCGATTTGAAAAGACTATCAAAAAACTGTATTTTTTTTTTTTGCCTTTCTTGCAAAACTTCAAATGCGGATACTCATTTAAGACAAAAATTTATCAGTGGTATTAAAAATCCGAATATGATGAAAAATTAATACAACTTAAGGAACCAGAAAATAATTTTCATCACTTTGTTAACTTTACACTTGCTGTAGAATCTGCTCATAAAGATTCAAACGAAATACAACATTTACAGTCCACCACAACATCTACCTACCCATTCTTTTCATAATCAAGTAAAGTCTCCTAGAAGATCTAATGAACCTAAAATTTCCAGAAGTATACCTTTTCGAAAGCGGAAATATTTTTGATGCGGAGAAGATAATCATTTGGCTTACACGTGCAGATATAAGAAGGCTCAATGCAAAAGCTATAATTGTTTTAGACAATTTTTTTCTTCCAGAAATTATCATGAAACCGGGAAGAATATGGTTAAAATTTTATTTACATGGTAAAATATTACAAATGGAGTACGATACCGGTGCAGCAGTTTTTTCAATATCACATACCCTTTGTTAGAATTTATTTCCCAATAAAAGAATGATGAAAACTAATTTGCCTCTGAAAACATATACCGGGGAAATAATTCAACCAGAAGGGTATTCGACATTTGAACTTCAATACGAAAACAAAAAAAAGTTTTCGTAAATTTATATATTTTATCTAGTAAAATTGAACCAATTTTTGGTAGAGAATGGATGCAAAAGAATAGGGTGAACATTCCTAAAATTCATCAGATAGATGATAATACTTCACAAAAATAATTATACAAAATCTTAAAGCAGACTTTCCAGAAGTGATCAAATCAGATCTTGGTAAAATTAATAATTTTGAAGCAAGATTATATATTCCAGAAAATAATAAACCTATCTTTTTTCCACCAAGAAGAGTTCCCTATGCCTTGAGAGATGAAATTTTTCAAGATATAGATAGATTAGAGAAACTCGGAATTTTGTCCAAAATGGAATATAGTAAATTACACCCTCTTTACTGCCTGTTTCAGAAAAATGTTAAATTCTATTGGTCACCAAAATGTGAAGATGCATTCAACTTAATTTAAAAAAAAAAGTTACCTCCGACCAAATCCTTTGTGCTTACGATCCTGATCTACCTTTACTGTTAGCTACAGATGCTGGTCCGTACGGTTTAGGAGCTGTCTTATCACATACGTTTCCTGATGGTAGTGAGCTTTAACTCGTGCTGAGAAAAATTACAGTCAGATTGACAGAGAAGCTACAGGAATTTTCTGGGGTTGCAATAAATTTTTCTAATACTGTTATGGTCGAAAGTTCAAATGAATCCCTGATCATCAATCCTCAGTATCAATTTTTCACCCTTCCAAAAATTTACCTAGTATGGTGGCTACCAGAATGTTACATTATGCTCATTTCTTACAAAGTTTCGATTATGAAATTCAACAGAAAAGCATGCCAATGCCGATGCATTATCCAGATTACCTCAACCCATTACTCCAGAATCAAATATTTTTTTTGATGCAGTTGCATGTTCTCAATGAGGAATTTGCAGATTTTTTTTTATTCTCTTATCAAATTTTTCACATTGTAAAAAGTCACTTGCCACATAAATTTTAAATTTTCAACTAATAGTTTTTCTGTAAAAAATTATAGAAATTCAAAATAATTCTCTTCGCGCCAAAACGCGTCACATAAATGAATGACGTCACAAGACGGTATCCATCAAAACGAGTCTCTGTACTCCCTCTCTCTCTTACCCACTGTGTTTTGTCGTTGGTTTATGCGACTATGTCGCTCATTGTCATTTTCCATTCACTAAACAAAGATAGTGTTACGTTGATTTTGGAAATTTATTCTCTTCCAGTGAACTCACACGCTATACATTAAGAGAGAGAAAGATATAGTGTAGTAATGATAACAAATATATATGACTAATTAATAATTATCATAACAATAGCTTACTCATCGGTGAAGTCGCCGATTAGAATAAAAACGAGGGGTATCTTTGTTTAGTTAATGGAAAATTCACCTCAAAGTCATCGACCAAGTTTATCTGCTGCCTCTACCGACCGCCAAGTAACACCGATTACCAAAACTTTTTCGCGACATTATCCGAAAGCTGTGATAGTATACAGTCAAACTATCCACAGGCGGAAATTGTCTTTTTAGGCGATTTTAACGTCCACAATATACCCTGGCTGAAACACCACAACAAAACAGATAACGAAGGCAGAGAAGCAGAAGCTTTTGCCATAAGTTGTGGTCTAACGCAGCTTGTCGATGAACCTACCCGTATCTCAGAAAGGGGCGAATTTGCAGCGCTTTTAGACTTGTTCCTAACCACCAATCCTGACTCGTACACAATTCAAGTAGATGCTCCACTTGGTTCGTCCGATCAAAAACTTATAATAACAAAGTGCGAAATGCTCATCCCACCAAGCCTACAACCACTTCCTCGTAAAATGTGGCACTATAAATCGGCAAAATGGAATGACCTAAAACAGTTTTACCTGGATTTTCCATGGCAAGAGGTTTGCTTTAAAACAGCTGATCCCACTATTTGCTGTAATGAAATAACACAAGTAATCTTATCTGGAATGGACGCATATATCCCACATACAACTAAACGTAGAGCTAATGCAAAACCTTGGTTCAACAGCCAGTGTCAAACGGCTGTACAGAAAAAACACAGAGCATATAACCTTTGGAAACGACAACAAACCGCTCAAAACCACACAGAATTTATAGAAGCCAGAAATAGTTGCAAAATTACTATTGACTCCGCTAAAGAAAAATACAATCAAAGAATAAAAAACAGGTTGCTGAATTGTCCAAGTAGTTCTAGGTCTTTTTGGTCTCTTGCAAAAGCTGTTGGATCTAACTTCACCAAGTCATCCATACCACCACTTACAGATAAAAATAATCACTTAGCCACAACATCAGAGGAAAAAGCCAATATGCTTGCCCAAATGTTTTCCTCCAACTCCAACCTAACAGTGCCAAACGGAAAAACTCCACCGTTTATTGAAAGGGTTTCCCATAGTATGCCAGAGGTACCCTTTTGTCACAGAGAAATACGAAAATCCCTAAAAAAGCTGGATACAAACAAAGCAATGGGTCCGGATGGCATTCCCGCAATAGTACTCAAAAATTGCGCCAACGAACGCACCCCAACTTTCGCAAAATTATTCAATTTGTCTTACAGGCAAGGAGGATATCCATCATCATGGAAGTCTGCCGCAGTACAACCCATTCCAAAGAAAGGAAAAAAGACAGATCCGTTAAACTATAGACCAATTGCTCTACTTCCGGTGATATCAAAAGTAATGGAAAGAGTTGTGAACAATCACCTAACCAAGTACTTGGAAAAGTACAAAATTATCAACGATAAGCAATACGGATTTCGAAAATATAGGTCAACTGGCGATTTACTTACATACGTCACTCACTTATGGCAAAAAGCGATTGAGTTGCGGGGTGAAACAAGAACAATTGCCTTAGATATATCTAAAGCATTCGACAAAGTTTGGCATGAAAATCTGCTCAACAAGCTCAAAGCAATGGGATTATGGCCGAAACTTTGCACTTGGTTTGAAAGTTACCTAAAGGACAGATCCATTTATGTTGCACTGGATGGCCAGAACTCCAACTCTTACCAAATAAATGCTGGTGTGCCACAGGGAGCAATCCTTCCGCCAACTCTTTTCCTGATTTACATAAATGACCTCATAGACAAAACAATAAATCCACTTTATTGCTTTGCAGACGATGGCAATGTAGTCTCCTCACTCATACCACCCACAGGTCTTTCCGCACGTGAATTCCATCATCTTAGACTAACTCAAATATCGCAGATGAATAACGACCTGGAGATAATAGAGGACTGGGGTAACAAAAACCTTGTACAGTTCAACGCGCAGAAAACCCAAGAAGCTCTGTTTTCAAAAAAGACCAGCACCGGTGAGCCAAACATCATGCTATCTGGAAGTGCTGTCACATTACAGAGTCAGTTGAACATCTTGGGGGTTACTGCAGAGACCAACATGTCTTGGCACAGTCACGTGGCAGATGTTGCTAAAAGAGCGTCCCAAAAGCTGGGGGTGCTATTTCGTACAAGGCATCTGTACACACCAAGCCAATTGCTGACACTCTACAAAGCCCAGATTCGACCAACTATGGAGTACTGCTCACATTTATGGAGTGCAGCACCCAAACATACCTTAATGCTTTTGAACACCGTGCAGAAATGAGCTATCAAGCTGATCAATGACCCCGCACTTACTCGTAACTTGGATGGTCTCGAACATCGCAGATCTGTGGGCGATTTATCTCTCTTCTACAGGTACTATCACGGAAAATGCTCTGAAGAGTTGGCACGTATGATTCCACCGAGAGTAGCACCTACCAGGCGAACCCGTCAAACAGACGGTAACCATGAATTTACTGTCAAACTAGAGGCACCAAGAACCTCATTATATCAGAATTCATATCTCTGGAGAACAGCATCGCTGTGGAATAAACTCCCTGCGACGGTTTTCCCTGCAGGTTACAACCTGAACCGTTTCAAGACCAACATACATCGACATTTCCGCGCACTTGCCGCTTCTGGAGCGTGATAGGACATTTCCTTGCGAGCGCGCATATCCGTAAAAAAAAAAAAAAAATAATAACAATGACCAACATAAAATGCTGAACCCATCGGTAGAAATCGATGTAAAACACAAGCGTCTGACGGCTCATGTATCACGTTAACATAACCACACTTTCGTTTGTTTACCGCTCCATGACGTCATAACCAATTTGAGTGCGTTTTCGCGCCCTTTTGAATAATTAATTATTTATTAGTGGTTCAATATAAAGAGGATTTGAATATGGAAATATACTTCTAGAGTATTTTGCTTCACTTTAAATATATTTTGCATCAAAATAAAATTGTATGCAACTTCCTCATTACAACAAATTCTCGTACTACCAGTCACTCATACAGAAATAGTGAAGAAATCAAAACAAAAAAGAAGATCCTGTTTTGAAAAATGTCTACGACTGTTTGCGATGGTGAGCAAGAATTTTGGAACCGGGATTTATTGGAAAAGAATAGATACAGAATTATCTCTAAGTGAAGCGGTTATTTTAAAAGGTTTAAGCTACTATTCTTCCTACTAATTAACGAAATAAAATTTTACAAGAATTACATGAAGCCCATACTGGTATAGTTAAAATGAAAGCTTTGGCACGTTCATATGTTTGGTGGCCTCTCATCGATGAGGATATTGAGCAGTTAGCAAGAAAATGTAGAAACTGACAGTTTTTTCTTGATCAGGCTGCCAAGGTTCCAATTCATCATTGGGAAATTCCCAAAAGCCCTTGGCAACGTTTAAATTTAGATTTCGCTGATCCACTTATGGGAAAATACTTTTTAATACTGTCGATGCATTTTCAAAATGGCCGGAAATAGTTCCTATGAATTTTATTACATCAACCAAAACAATTGCAATATTACGAAGTATTTTTGCTAGATTCGGAATACCGATTACTCTAGTAAGTGTCGAACTTTTCGTTCCCAAGAATTTGAAAATCTTTTTAGCTAGGAATGGAATCAAACTTTTTCCGCTCCCTAGCATCCAGCTACAAATGGACAAGCAGAACGATATGTTCAAACAATGAAAACTAGTTTAAAAAAGATGGCAAATGATGGTGGTGATTTGGATATGAAGCTTCTAAATTCTTTGATACAAAATAGGAAAGCACCACATGCTACGACTGGTTATTCTCCTAGCATTCTTTCAATGACAAGAGAACTAAATTGGACTTACTGAAATATAACGAAGATACAAAAAAACACGAAACAGTTCAACAAGTAAAGAAGAATATTCCATCGTATACACCTGGTCAATTAGTTCGAGTACTCAGTTATGATAAAAAAAATCGTGTAAATGGAATTTTTGAACAGTCATTCAACAAATTGGATTATTACATTATCTGATAAATTTAGAAGGTAAAACTATTTACAGACACATAGATCAAATAGATGAGACAGAAGTGAATTCTGGAAAAAACCGTGGAGAGACCGACTCAAATTTTTCTTTTCTCGAAGAAAGGAATAATACCTCTGAGTCTTTTTCAAATATTGAACCAAATTTAAATGTTCCACCTTCCGTTCAGAATCAACAAGAACCTCCAGATCCAGTATTAATAGCTCCTCCTGAGATTATTTCTGAGGAACTAGATGAGTTGACTTCAAAAAATACGTCAAATCTGTACAAAAATCCCATGTCAAAATCAGATTGTCTGTACTCATCAGGAACTATCGCAGAATCGGCAGAAGTGAGACGAAGCTCCAGAATAAAAAACCCTATTCAAAGATTTATTCCTTCTTGAGAGGGAGGAATTGTTATTTATTCTTAATAATAATAATAATGATAATAATAATAACATTTATTTCAAAATTGGTATAAAAAGAATAACAATTGAAATTACGTCAATAAGCCAATAAACTTAATGTTACCTACCTTTTTGTAACCTTTATTATTTTACTTGGTTGAGATTGTTTTCTTATGTCTAGTCTTTATGTCATTATATTGAAAAGTAATAAATTGTTATACATACTGCAAAACATATTATAGTTATTAATGATACTAGTTCGATATGAATAGCATAATGAAACGCGTGTAACGTTAAACCACGAGGCGTCAGCCGAGTGGTTTAGTTACACAAGTTTCATTAATAAAGTTCATATTGAATGTGTATCATTCAAAATTTAATCTACGATGGTCTAAATAGATTTGATTTGCCTTGAAATAGCAAAAACTTTTCAAATTAAAATTCAAAATTTAGCAGGTTCCTGTACTAGTCGGGAACCTGCTTGTTGATTTTTAGAACTTTGACTTTGGCAGCTTCAATATTGGAGTCAATTTTTGTGCCATAAATTCTGTTTTATGGTGGAAAATAATGTTAATATTGGTGATTCTGAGGTCAAATGTGTCCCTTCGAATATCAAGACAGCATCAATGAAAAGGATCTTTTGGTAACTAGCTTTCTATTTGTATATTTTTCATTTCATAATTTGGGTGTTTTTATGAATTCTTAAACGCACTAGTGCTATTATGAAGGACCTTATGACATTCAAATGACAATTCTATATGTGTCATAATGACACCGACGTAGATTAATAGTATTTTTACAATTTTTAGAGCCAAATATGTTGGAGACGGCTCAACCAAATAGTATAGACAAACTATATATTTCTGGAATCGGAAAATTGTGCTCTTCAAGAATACAGAACCAAATATAGTAGTAAAAAAGTAAAAAAACGCATTTCATTTGAAAAAAGTACAAAAAATTTCAAATTTCTGACAATAATTTTTGGTTCTGACAATGGATTTTCCAAATTTAGCTAAAACTGCACAACTTTTGTATTTACCTACACATATCATCTACCTGTAATGGTAAAGGCTGCAGGTGGGGGGTCAAAATATAGTGAATAACCCGGTACATTGAAATAATTGAAGAATTTTTCTACAATTATTGTATTTTTAAGAAAATCCTCATTTATCAAAATAAAAAGTACTCTTGTATTTACCATCCTAATGTCACTTTGCTCCTCGTTAATAAATCCCTCGTTATTTCCTTAAAAGCGGCGCAGTCTTAATCTTGCTTTTATTTTCAAGGCAAGTCCATCGCAAAGTGCCATTAAAAAGGTCCCTTGCGGAGTCAGTTTTTACCGCACTAAGCTCGTTGTCGTGTTTTAATCTTCTAATAATACAAAAAAAGCTGATTGTATACCTTTTTAACATGGCAGAGTTTTATTTGAAGAACTTCGTTCTACACTGATTTAAGATTTTATTTGCTAAGAGGTACCTACATATTTAAGTACAAAATTTCAATGCGAAAAGCCCGCTTGATTTCGTGATTGAATTTCTAATTTGAGAATTCGCGACCACAATCCGATGAAATATTCCGAGAGGAAACATACTACTAGAATCACAATTTTAAGTTTAAATCGATAATGAAAGCTACATTTGTCAATGCAGATAATCAATAAAAAACAATATTTCGGAATTGATTAGTGGGGAGACGTAAAAAAAAGTCCTTCACCTAATTAAAACAGAGTTTGGTTTAAAATTTACCGTTCTACATGGATTACAGGTTTTATTCCTCAAGGGTTACTTATTCAAATCAGAAAATTTAATAATTGATTTCTAAATTAAGCCGTTGTAAAAACTTGCCCTTCCATCAAAATGGTAAATCTCCCTGGATAACTTTCCCAAAATTATTTCCACAAAACCGAGACAGAAAGGCGTTGTTGCCCGTAACCCTTTTGCAAGTAAAAAGATCCCTTGTTGAGGTCTCATTAAGAAATCTTCGCCGGGAATTATCAAGACTCAAAGCAGAATTAGAAAAGATTACTATTCTCTCTGGGATTTATCAAATGGATCTGTGAAAAGAGTCAAAATGGGTCATTATTTTCTCTAAATTGCTTTAAAAAATGCCTATCTTAGCCAGAGCAATTATAAAGAAATTGCTGTATTTCGTGAGTTATCACTTCGTCGGCATTACTTATGTTATGAACGAAACCGTAAAATTATTATGAGTAGAGTTTTAAATAACCATCCAAACCTACTAAATAATGAAAAATATACTGCACAAGTTTTATGTTGCATCTATGGCACATACAGTCGGCAAGTTGTAAATAAAAGCCATATATCATCGAATTCGTTTGGATGTTCAGGCAGGATCGTTTTCCAGTCACTTCTACTTTCGGCACAAAGGTATTAAAAAAAACACACAGGAAATACTAACAAAATGAATGGACTGTGTATAAAATGCTTACTAATTCGAAAAAAATCTATTGTTCTTTTCAATTCGTTCCTATCGTTCTCTGTTAATTGGAACTATTTTTATTTTGTGTCTGGCATATAGAAAAATGATTAGAAACAAACCCAAAGGGTCCCTTTGAAGCAGCAATTAAAATGAAACGGGAACTCGCATTGCTGGTAAGTATTCTCTCAACAAAGTGCAGGGTAAAGAGGTTGCATTTAGCAACTCAATTTCATTATCATACGTACAAATTGTGAAATAATTTTAATAGAGAACACTGTATAAAAAAAGCCATCATAGATTTATCTCCATCCCAATCATCCCTAAATCCAGTATTTAAAATGAAATATACCGAATAAAATGGATAAGTTTTCTTTGCAACTTCCAAGTTAATCTAGCAAAAGGCAAGTTTACAGATGGGTTAACTTCTTTTGCAAGGAATACATTCGTGTTTGCATTCAATAAATTCTATCCGGTCACGTAATGTGTTAAATTGGAACTAGGGTAAAGTTTGTTTTGCCTGTACAATCCAAACAGGACCAGAATTCGGAAAATTAACTGTTCGCTTAATCGGTCATAGTTCAGTTATAAGGTATCTATATATTAGATATTTATTTTATTAGGAGTATAAGTGATACTTAAAGTCTGTTTTTTTTTTAAAGATAATTCCCCAAGTCAAAAATTTAGTAACTATGTTGGCAACACAAGCCTTTTCTACATAAAAAATTTGAAAGCATTGACAATTTTACATTGTATTGCCAACATAATGTCATTTTGACTTTTATCTTAAAAAAAAAAAACAGATTTTATGTGACGCGCGTGGAAGTTTGAACGCCCAGCGCAGCGAGACGAATCAAATCCATGCAAGTCACATGAAGAATACTTATACTCCGAATGAAATACAATATTTTATATTCAAACAATTTTTATCCCGAATAGTGCAGAATTTTTAATTTAAATTGTGACATTCATATTTGGAAGGATCACCATTATAAGCACCTATAATACCTGTATGTACAGGTGAACTACCTCAAATCGCTATAGGAAAACATGTGTAACGGCGTATAAGTCGAGTCGTGTTATACTCCGGCGGAGTCACTTATACGCCGCTCAATCTGAAAGTCATTGAAGTGACACTTATACCTTGTCAAAATGATCACAAAAATTGCTGTTATATGACATTTGAAAATAAAAAAAATTAGAAAGTAGTCTCAACTACCAAAAATTAGAAATGCTTTATCAGCATATCAAACCATCTATACTATACCATATGAAGACGCATCTAGTGAGTGATCTGTCTCTGTTTCTCTAATTTGTCTTGTCTTCTCTAAAACTTCACTCCTTCAGTCTTTTAGTTCACCCATATAACCCTCAACATCGCTCTTTTTGTTGATCTCTTGATACCAAAACATTGGTATTTGCTTCTTCCTGGTTTTGCATCTTGCCAAAAGCTAGAACTTCGAATACGCCAGTTAATTTCGCAGCTCTAACTATCTTTACCTGTTTTTATTCCATGATTCAAATATACTCCTGGACAAAATTATCGCACCACTGCTTATGGTGATGCTTATGTGCAGTGGTGCGATAATTTTGTCCAGGAGTATATTTGTAATCATGAACCTCTCATACTTCATTCCCAAAAACTTTCCTTTTGGTATTTGGAACTAAGGCGTTCATACATTTTGTATTTTGTTTATTTAAAGGTTAATTAATTAGGCCGATGTTTGTTGATTCTTGACTCGGCTACAAAAGCCTTTGCTTGGCTTCACTAAAATTGCGCGCTTCAATGACAATGTCAACAGTAAACCGTAAATTGCTTATAGATGTTTTCCATCCATATTAACATAGTTTCGGTCCCAATTCAGTTTGCTTGAATGTATATTCCAATACGATCGTAAAGAGAAGTGTCGACCCTTGTCTAATTCCTTGTTCTATGTTGTATGCTGTGTGGACTCTGACAGATGCTGGGGTTTCTGTAGTCTACTTTACTTTGTTATAACGCTGATAGTGTTCTCATAGTAATTCGCTAGTATCGGACGCTTTTTTTGAAGTTTATGGATTCTAGTACAAGTAGTCTATATAAAAATTTCTTCATTACCCAGGATTTTGATTGTTGTGAATAGTCATCATCTGAATCAAATCCACCATCGAAACTAGCTTATACACGTAACTAATAATAGAAGTAAGTGAAAGTTAATAAATACCATATTAAATTTATACCCACCCAGTTCAATGATTGTTCTTTGATTCTGCAGTGTCTCCAAATCAAACAAAAAATGCCTGGCGCCCTATTGATATTTATTTTTTTTTGCAAATTCATTTAACAGCGAATTCGCAAGGCTCTCGTCATAAAAAGCTGTCGCCAAAAATGGTGGCACAATTTTTTAGATAGGTATTTTAATAATTTCCATAATTGTTCTGATTTCCTATAGGGTTTTTCAAGAAACCCAAGCAATAACCCCATTGTTGAATACAAAGAACCAAAATGATTAATGAAATTCAAATTTTATAGGGGAATATGGTATAAAAAATGGGCGCAGAACTTTTTTTATTATAAATAATTAAATTAAATTTGATTTATAAATTTATTATGTTGGATGGTGGACATTATGAAATTGCACTACACCAGATGCATATAAATTTATAACCTCGTCCTTTACAAAGCACATCAAATAATTAAAAATTATTTAGTAATATTTTTAATTATTTGGTGGGCCACGTAAATGAAAAAGTACCCCACCTTAGGGATTTATAAAAATGCTTCACCATTCAAACAAACAGAATGGACTGGATAATATATAAAGAACTTGGTGAACTGTGTCTAATGAATATTTCGTAATGCCACAGCGGGTTCGGAGCTACCGACTGGCGCCTCTACACGCTTTATTGAAATAGAGACTGAGCCACAACCTAGTGGTGTTGATTTTTCAATACAAACTGCACAATCTTCGGAAATTATTAATCTTTGAAGAAAACTATTGCTGGAGTTATTATAACAACCTGGATAAAATATTAGCTTTTTTTGAACAGCAAAAACAAATAGTCCTCAGTACATCGACTTTAAAATTTTGTAACTCATGTACACGCCAAACTTCCTGAGCGGCTTCATAAAACCAAGTCGGATAATTTTGTTCATATCTTCAACCTGGACGATGGGACATTGTCGCGCTAGCTCTTCGGGAAGTTGTCATTCTGTGTCTTGCCGATGTTCTGTTATAGCGTTGTTTTCGAGAAGAAACGGAGTTAGTTCTTTGGCAATTACTTTCTCGAAGCATTTACTTATATTGGATGTTAGGCTTATTGGTCTGTAGTTCGAGGGTAACTGCTTATCGCCCTTTCTATATAATGGGGTTACGATTGCATGCGTCCATATATGCGGTAATCTTTCATTAATGAATACAGGGTGTCCCACGGTGGATGGCGTATTAGACGTTCATGGAGAATTAAAAAGCGGATCATTTTGAAAATTTGGCAACCGGGATAAGCGACCATAAGCTATACTTTTAAAAATATTTTTGTTTATGCGGTGTTGCCGCTTCTACTCTAAATCAGTGGCACCATCGCTATTTTAAATAGAACACCCTGTGTGTGATTGCATATTTGGATTCTACATATAATTTTGAGCCAATTTCATGTGATATACCCTATACCTAAGTTCAACTGTTTTGGAAATATTGACAGTTGAAAATTGACTTTTTGCAACTTTGACAGGCTGTAAAACCTAAACGGTTAATTTTAGAGGAAAACAGATTTTACATTCCTGTCTTAGATTTCTATAAACTATCATTTGCCACCAACTTTGAATTTAACCGGAGATTAAATTTAATTGGAATTTTTAATCATGGATTTAATTCACAGTTGGTGTCATATGATAGTTTATAAAAATTTAAGATAGGAATGTTTAATTGGGTTTCCTCTAAAATTAACCATTCAGGCTCTACAGCCTGTCAAAGTTGCAAAAAGTCAATTTTCAACTGTTTATATTTCGAAAACAGTTGAACTTAGGTATATGGTATATCACATGAAATCTGCTCAGAATTTTACGTAGAATCCAAATATGCAATCACATACAGGGTGTTCTATTTAAAATAGCGATGTTGCCAGTGGTTTAGAGTAGAAGCGACAACACCACATAAACAAAAATATTTTTAAAGTGTAGGTTACGGTCGTTTATCCCGGTTGCCAAATTTTCAAAACGATCTGTTTTTAAGTTCTCCATAAACGTCTAATACACCATCCACCGTGGGACACCCTGTATTTCATTCATTGCTTCTGCCAATGGTTTACTGGTACAGTTAATACATTTTTGAAAAAATATTACTGGTATGTCATCGGGACCAGGGCTGGTGTCCGTTTTTAGGCTTCTTATGGCTACAGAAATGTTTTTTTCAGTAAAGAGAATTGTTCTTAATCTGTTACGATTTTTTATACTGTCTAAAAGCGAGGAAAGCTCTTCATATTGCGCTGAAAGTAAACTTTTGTGAATTGTTCTGAAAAATTTTCAGCTATTTCAGAGTCATCAATTATTAAAATATCCGAGTTTTTTAAGTTAATTTTGGAAAAATTTGAATTGAGATTGCGTTTGACATATTATTTAAAAAACTGCTTATTGTTAGGGAAGGAAGCAAGTTTTTTCTCAAATTCACTCCTAGAAATTCTTATTTTGTAAGTTGATTATTGTGGGTCCTGTAGATCCTATATTTTTCCTCTGAGGGTTCGATTATGTCAATGCATCTGTCATACTTATTTGCTGAATGCTGGTTAGAGTTGAAGTTCTGCTGGCCTAGAAAAAAGGTTAATTTGATCATGGTCCGCCTTCCAGATGTTTCTTTTTGTGATTTTTTGCGTTAATCTTTCTTTGCACTTCAATTGAGATTTTGCAGTAATAACTATATGATCGCTACGTCCCAATGGTAAATGCTGTTCAATGTCAAAGAGTAGTTTTCTGTCGTTTACTAGGATGAGATCTAGCAAGGACCTCTGCTCATTTCGAAATCTCGTTGGGAAGTTGACTAGTTGGCAAGCATTCATTTGATGGTAGTTATCAAGGAAGAGTTCATTTAGTTTGTCTGATTTTGTTAGATTTATGTTTTTCCAGTTTATCTGTGGATAATTGAAGTCGCCGACTATGTACACAGGTATTTCCAGGAAACAGGCTTCTGTTAAAGTTATCATTTCAGTGTCAGTTTGTTCGGTTGAATAATCAGTTCTGTATACACAGCAAAGTAACAGCTTTAGGTTGTCAATTTTTAGTTCAACCCAAAGAGATTCAACTGGGGAAGAAGTTTTAATTTTTTTGGATATACATGCATGAATTCTGTGGCCACAAACTTCTTTCCTATTATATATACATGTCTTCCCTCCAGCCTGTCCTCTGTCTCGCCTAAATAAGGTATACCCTGTAACGCTAACTATACTGTCATTGATTTGGCTGTTAAGCCAAGTTTCTGTTATACACATAAAAGTTGGTTGGTGTTTTTGTATTGATGCCATTCATTCACCGATTTTTTTTTTGTAAATGACTGTATATTTGTGTACCACAGGCAGACTTCAATTGTGTTATTTTTTAGTTTTTTGTGGCGTTTGTGTTATTAACAACAATTCTAGGGATGGAGTAAACATACTTTATTTTAAGATTAAATTCACCCCCTTCTGTTCGTTTTTTTTAGCTGTTCAAGTGTTTCTTTTAGAAAGTTTCTTTGCCTCCAAAGAAGAAATATTTGAACAAGCATTTTGGGCAGAAATTATCAACACGTCTGTATAATATCCTAGACAGAACAAGAGAATCTGGGGTGGATCAAAAATTTCCTTTCAAAGTTTGAAATCAGAAGAAGCCTAACCTGAAACATCTAAGAGATAGGTAGTACTTCTTCTTCTTCTTCTTAGCCTTTTCCAAATTCGTCCATTGTTGGATATAGGCCTCTTCCATTTGTTTCCATGATTTCCTGTCGTTCGCTGGTCTCATTCATTATTTTCCTGCTACGGTTTTAACATCGTCGATCCATTTCATTTGGGGTCTTCCCGTGCATCTTTTAGTTTCCCTTGGGTTCTGACTATGCCTTGCAACGTGGCCCACCCATTTCCATTTGAGGCTTGCAGTGCGTTCCATGATATCAGTTATTTTGGTTTTTATTCGAATTTCGCTGTTACGCATTTTGTCTCTGAGGGTGACAACTAGCATTGCGCGTTCCATGGCTCTTTGGGTGGTTCTGGGTTATTTTGCCGATTTTTTAGTTATTGCCATGGCTTCTAATCCGTGGGTCGCAACGGGATGATGCAGCTGTCGTATACTTTATGTTTTAAGTACAGTGGGATGTTTTTGTCTTTCAATATGAAACTGAGTTTCTCGAAGGCAGCCCAAGCTAGTTGGACTCTGCGTTTTATTTTGGCAGTTGCCTTCCGTAATTGAGTGGCCGAGATTTATGTATTTTTCCATATTTTCTACATTCAGGCCGATATTGTCCCATGCCAGTTGTTTAAAGACATTTTCTAAGGCCAAAATAAATAATTTGGGAGAGAGTGTGTCGCATCTTTGTATATATCCTTTATTAGCATAGAGTTCCTCGAGTCAATTCTCGCATCTTCCATGGCAATCAGGAATGACCAAGTATCGATGCTATCGAACGCCTTCTGATAGTCTATAAAGGCCATGTGTATGGGGATATTATACTCTACTGTCTATTCTTTGATTGTTCTGATTGCAGATGGTCCGAACCCTTTCCGGAGCCCTGCTTGTTCCTCCGAGTTGGTAGGAGACCATTTTTGCTATTAGTCTGTTGTTGATGATTCTACTCATTAGCTTGTCTAGGTGTGATAGAAGACTTATTAGGCGGTAGTTGCCAATATTTGTGTAATCTCCTTTCTTGTATTCGGGGCGTTAATAAATAGTGGGATCAAACTTCTAGGAAAAATGGTACTCTTTAAAATAAGAAAAAAGTTGACAGAAACATGGGTCCGCGAATGCTTGGTTTCCGAGAGACCAGTGTCTTTATTCTTGAAACAGAGGAGCAGCGTTCCCAGGAGAACGAGTGCTTCGTCTTTCTCAATGATATGAAAATGATAATATAAGGAACAAAGACGGAACAATCGTTCTCCCGGGAAAGCTGCTCTCCTGTTTCAAGAATAAGGACCCGGGTGTCACAGTTGGAAAAAAAAATTGTTTTTTTAGCTCAAAAATCCCTTTCCATTTTTTTTTTTTTTCAAATTTGGCAGGTCTGTTTGTGATAACAAAAGGCTGTAATATGACTTGCTTAATCTGAAAAAAAAAATATTAAAGTTATAAAAAAATTATAGTGACGTGCCATTTTCTTTCTTCCTTTACCAACGTAGTTGCCCTCTGGGGCGCCACTGGGATAATTAAGGTCTATCTAATTGAGTCAAAAGATACCTTTTGTTATTACCATTGTTATTACAGACAAATCTACCAAGTTCAAAGAAATTCCTATACCCGGTATTTCGAAAGCTAAGCATTTGCGCACCTGTTTCTGTTAAATTTTTCTTATTTTAATAAGTACTATTTATCCTAGAAGTTTGATCCCACTATTCATTAACACCCTGTATAATAATGAGTTCTGCGTTTTTCCATGTCTTCTGAGCCGGAATTTAGTCTCCTGTCGGGCTAGGTATGGATGGTGTATACAAATTTTTGTCGAATTCCGTCGTGGTCTCTTATTTTTGTAATCCTCTTCTTTCCCTTAGACAGTTTTGATTTAGGCACTTTCATGTTTTTGTTTAGCTCTATCGTTTCGAGGATGTGTTTGGTTTTATACACTCCTATGTCTGTGCGTATTTTCCTCTTTACGTTGTTGTTTAGTGTTTTATAGTTTATTGCATCGCGATTGGTTTTTCTTTTCTCTTGTATTAGTTTTAGTGTATCCGTTGTCAAAGGTAGTACTTGCTACGCTCATATTTCTAAAAGTAGATTAGGAAATGAAAGAGACGTCATTTTTGATGCCTTTAAACTTTTAGAAACTCGAAAACAAGTAGAAAATAACAGTTTTCCTTTGCTACCAAGTACCAATGAAACTTGTTATAAGTGAAGAAGAATTACAGAATTCATCAAATAATGATCCTAAAGATCAAATAGAACAAGAAGAACGGTTCTCCGAAGAATACTAGATTCAAGATCAAATTACAAATCACAAACAGAAAATCAGCATAGAATAGTACAAGTAGAAGATCAAACTGAAATAGGAAAACAACTTAGAGAGAGAACGGAGCTAAAAAATACCTGTTCGTTCTGAGAACTAAGCTATGACAGCTGCTGCAGAAATAAACGAACCACAGGAGCCACTAAGCTACAAAGATGCTATTCCTTGTAATAATAAAGGATTTTGACAACGGATACAAAAATATCCACAGTCACTATAAGAAAATTTTACTTGGGTGGTTAAGAGGTTACCATCAGAAAAGAAGGCAATATCATGTAAGTTGGTGAATAAAGTGAGGACCAATCCAAATAGGTCCATTGAAACGTACAAAGCTCGACTAGTTATCAAAGGTTATTTACGAAAAAAAGGTGAAGATCACGAACATACTTACAGTCATGTAGCCAAGGAAGGAACAATTAGGTCACTGCTCAGTACCTAGATGTTGGAATCAAAAATTTACCGATTACATAGAAGTTCTTGGTTTTAAAAGATCAGATGTCGACCTTTGTTTCTTTATAAAGAAAGTTGAAGAAGACACACTTCTACTAGCATTATATGTTGATAATGGACTTTTGACATCAACCAACGACAAATTAAAGGATTTCTTCTTAGAAAGTTTACGAAGAGAATTTGGAATTACCATTAAACCAGCTTCTTATTTTTTGTTAATAAAGAAATATCGTCCTGAAGATCCGTTCTAAACACTTCAACACTATCTTACATCAATAATTTCTCTAAATCTCTGGTTTGTTATGCATTCCATTTATGACCTGCCTGTCCCTTTCCTCCAAAAGTCCATTTCCGTTGCTTCCAGCATTTTTGCAGTTCTCTCGTGTAGTGGCCAGACCTCTGAACTAAATGTGACCCACCATCTTGTAGGGCTTTTGCGGGTTCCCTCATGGGAGATTTTCTTTCCAAAATATTTGTATTCAGGCCTTGTTTTATTTCTTGCGCCTTATAAAATTTCAGGTTTCGCTGTTCTCCTCTTATGGTCATATAATCAGGCTCAGTCATGTCTTCTTGTTTTTCCTTTCCATTGTCCCTTGCGATATTCTTCCCAGGGAAAAAGATTGTGGTTTCCTCAGCAGGTAGTTGTCACTCTTAAAGGTCGCCCCCCTATATGCTCTCATATCTTGAAATGTTATGTAGTGAGTAGTCAATAATCGATGTTTGTTGTCTAGTTTCATTTTTTCACGTCTTTATTTATTTATTTATTTATGCTAAAAGTAGTTATGTTTTAAGATTAGGTCAATTTTAGTACCTGAAGGCCTCGAAAAATGTTGTATTAGCAAGTGTACCAGCATTCAGCTAATATAGAATTACAAAACCTGCAAGGGATGTTGAAAAAAAGTCAATTCAGATCTCTCTACCTCGAGGCAGGTACTTCTAGTGACAGTGTAGTTTAGGTAAAGTTGCTCACGTGTATATTACAGGGCTTGAATGCATCCTCCACTACCACCATATCTACATCCATAAGACGTCCTGTTTTCTCAATTACTTACCTGGAAAAAAAAGGGAAAATTAAAAACAATTAAGCAGTACCGTATAAACAACATTTAGCCTTTAAACCATTTACAGAAGTTTTTTTTTTATTTGAGTGTAATTTTCTTACAACAGAGCATGAAACAAAAAAAGTTTACTACCGCGTGAAAGATTGATGAGCCATTTCCGTTTTTATTTTGTACAGTAAATGGCTCTATGTATTTCGGACTGAATAAACAGAATTCTAATTTGAACCTTTCAACCATTCAATTCATGCAACATCTCTATATATTATTTTCTTTCTCAAATAAATCACGTAGCAAATAAAATATCCAGGATAAAGTTCACATTTCAAGCCAGTTCCTGCCAAAGTGTAATGACTTTCACAATTTTATGGGGTCGTTCGAATGTGTAAGTATAAAGTAACTAAAGTAATGGCTAAAATCACTGACTTGCTTCACTAAATTTAAAGTTCGTAAAACAGCGTTTTATTTCGTTTTCCTTTATCGTCCATTAAAGTATTAAATGAAACATAAAGTTGACATGATCAACTTCCAAAAGCTGGATTAAACTCGAAGCCGTATGTTTCAAAGTTTTGGGGAACATAAATTAGGCTCTTATAACCAAATTTGTCTTATACGAAGCGAACCGTCTGTATTAAAATACCTTCAGAAGCTTGTTCCAACATTATGTTGACAAAATAAACAACGTACACTGCTCGAGAGACACAACTAAACAAATGGGCTAATTGCTAATTCAAAATGTTAAAATGTCTGTCTGGATATCTTTCTGTAACTGGAAGACGAATTATAAGTTGTTTTATTGGGGTCAGGTTTTTTTTTTTTCACTTAATTATGAAGGTTAGATAGGAGCCATGTTTTAACCCTGTTTTTGGCAAGGCACGAAAAACAATTTGGAGCAGACAGCATGATGACAGGGTAAAAAGCTTTATTAAATCCAAGAAAATGCAGCGCTTGTGAATTTTTATCTCGAAAACTATTCTGGGCAAAGTTTTTATATCAGATAACAACGAAACCCCGTTCATTGAAATTTTTTGCTGTTTCAATAAGAAATGCATTTTTGCATATGCACTGTTATGTTACGCCACTGCAACGAAGCTACCATGCTTATTAAGCATTCCGCTTACTCAGCATAGTGATTAGGATTCCATATTATATTTTATTTTACAGCTTTTTCCTCAGAGATCATTCTTGAATCAACCTCCGAATACGATTGTAACTTTAACTTAAATGTCAATCGAGATTTAATTATTGTTAATCGGGTTTTAGTAGGTACTAATAGGTTACGTTTTGATGTGTAATTGTTTAATAAACGTTACAACGGAATAAATTGATGCCAAGAAACTTCTTTCTTCTCCCTAAAAAAAGAACTTGACAAATTTTGGCGACGAGGATCGGATTAGGGTGAAACGAAAAGCTATCAAGAGTGATATCAATCGTTCCAGATTGCATTTGCCAGCATCGTAAGTAGACAAGTTTTTGGAAGCATTTTCTAGATTTTATTTCGTACTTATCATCATGTTTATTGTAGGTACCTGATACCCGAAGTCAAGCTAGCTCACGTCCCGAATCCCCTCAAGAATCCTTACGTCCAGATAATGATGACAATCACGCTCCTATTCATGCTATGTTAGATACTCGCGCAATCATTTCAGAAAATTTTGATGGCGATCGCACTAAACTCTTTGATTTTTCACAAGACTGAGGTCAAGCATGGAGTCTTTGTCGCGGCCATCAAAAAATTCTCCTCATATCTTACATAGAATCTAAGCTCAAAGCATAAGCACGCGCTCAAACTATGTAGATTCAAAAAAGTCTATTATTATAATGAAATTCGAGAATGTTTAATTGAATTATTTGGCGATCGACGAGATCTTTCTCAAATCTTAGAAGAATTAAATACATTAAAGCAAAGTAAAATGGAATCAGTGCAAAGTTATTTCAATCGTATAGAAGCCCTATACAAATACTGGCTCTAAGTGCCTCTTCTTTCCAAAATCACAATGAATCAGTAGGTAGAATTGCTATGATAAAGTAAATAGCTTTGCAATGGTTCATCCTCCACTCAAAGGATGATATTTCTAGTTTACGAAGAGCTAATCCTAAAAATATTAATGACACGCTCACAGATGCGATCATAGAAAAAAAAACATTTGCCTGCCAGAAGGTTCAAATATGTCAGCAATTCTTTAGAAAAATATTGCAGTTGTTGTTAAAAGAAAGGTCATTCTTTCAAAGAGTGTTATTCTAAAAGTCGAAACACCGTTCATTTTAACTCAGCATAAGGGCAAACTTCTAAATCTAACACACCTCCGAAAACAAATTCTTGTCCAGATCCTTCTACTAATTCAAATTATAACAGTAAATTCTGTAACTATTGTAATTCTGGCACATTTCAAACTGAAAATCAATCTCAAAACCAAATATCTTCAGAAACGAACGCATTCTCATGTACTATTAGCTCTAATAATAAATAATATCTGCTACATTTATCTACCTCATCTCGATATAAATGGAAATCTCTTTAATCTCAAACTGTTGTTAGACACTGGTTCTAACGTCTCGTTAATTAAAACCTCGAAACTGAAAAATATCAGTTTGTTTTATAATCCGTTAGAGGAAATGTCATTAAACGGTGTATTAATCCCAATGCCAGCTGTAAAAACTGTAGGCAGCACATTTTCACAGATAAAATTGCGAAATGTTACTATAAAGAAGAAATTTCACATCATTCCAGAAAACACTAATATTCCGTTCGATGGATTAATTGGCAACGATTTTTTAAAATCCGAGGACGCTGAATTGAATTATAAAACTCTCGAACTGAAATTAAAATGTTCTCCATTACCAATAAAAATATTTCCTAACTCGAACTCAAGCAATGGCAATGTAAACTGTAATTATATCCTATATACAGCCGCGATCTGAAACCATAATGCGCATAAATGTTATCAACGGTAACCAAGTAAAGATGGCTACTGTTGCGATGCAGTAATTTTAGAAGGAGTTTACTTAGCAAAGGCTATTTTAAAGGTTGATGAAAAAAATACTGCTGTAACTGCAATCGTAAACACTTTGGAAAAAGCCGTGCAAGTAAACTTTTTCAACGTGGAACTCGAGAAATTCCACGAAGATCACTTTTTCAGTTTTAATGCTATGCATTTAGAAACGTCGCGTTCTCACACGGTTGCTCGCATTTCAACGTTAGAAAATAATTTAAAATAAGAATATCTCAAATCTGAAGAAAAATTGTCAGTTTTGAATCTTTGCCAAGAATTCAACCATATTTTTATTTACCAAATGATGACTTGACATTCACTTAAGCGATTCAATGTAAAATAATTAAATAAAGACTTCTGAAATGAATCCATGAATCTGAATTTTCAAACCAAATTGAAAAAATGTTGAAACAGAAGATAATTCAACCATCTGTTTCCCCATATAATGCAATGTGGGTGGTACCTAAAAAAATTGATTCATCAGGACATCGCAAATGGCGGATTGTAGACGATTTCAGACGCCTTGATGATATCACTGTAGGCCAAGTTCAGCCAATTCCAAATATTGACGAAATATTACACCAGTTAGGATATGCATCTTATTTCACAGTCCTGGATCTAGCCTCAGGCTTCCACCAAATCAAAATGTATCCGGAAGATGCACTCAAAACTGCTTTTTCTACGCCTAATGCACATTATGAGTTCCTACGGATGCCATTTGGTCTTAAATGTGCACCACCAGTGTTTCAAAGATTAATGAATACGGTTTTAACCGGACTTCAAGGAAATCAATGCTTTGTTTACCTCGATAATCTCATTGTCGTTCAGAGATTGTCTAAAAATAATTTAAAATTACAACCTGATAAATGTGAGTTCATGAAAAAAAAGATAATTTACTTAGGAATGCATCTTATTTCACAGTCCTGGATCTAGCCTCAGGCTTCCACCAAATCAAAATGTATCCGGAAGATGCACTCAAAACTGCTTTTTCTACGCCTAATGCACATTATGAGTTTCTACGGATGCCATTTGGTCTTAAATGTGCACCACCAGTGTCTCAAAGATTAATGAATACGGTTTTAACCGGACTTCAAGGAAATCAATGCTTTGTTTACCTCGATGATCTCATTGTCGTTCAGAGATTGTCTAAAAATAATTTAAAATTACAACCTGATAAATGTGAGTTCATGAAAAAAAAGATAATTTACTTAGGTCACAAAATTTCGTTCAGCTAGATGAAAAGAAAACCGAAAGTGTTTTAAATTCCCCAATGCCCAAATCTCAAAAAAATATGCAATTTTTTTTAGGGTTTTGTAAGCCATTACAGACGATTTATACCAAATTTCGCAAAAATAGCAAAACCCTTGACAATTTTATTGAAAAATTTTCTATTGGAATAAAGAACAACAAGACTCTCTAGACGAATTTAAAAGTATTTTAACAAAAGCACCATTATCACAATTCCCAAATTTCAATGAGGAATTTACATTAACGACTGACGCATCCAATTTTGCATTTGGATCAGTTTTGTCGCAAGGTGGACCAAATAACGATCTTCCTATTGCTTATGCTAGCAGTACGCTAAATAGAGCAGAGATTTCATATTAATCTGTGGAAAAAGAACTATTATCCATAGTTTGGTCGGTGAAGCATTTCCGTCCGTACCTTTATGGTAGGAAATTTAAAATTGTTACAGATTGTAGGCCTTTGACCTCGCTATCCAATTGTAAAGACTCATCTTCGCGATTGGTTCATTGGAGGCTTATGTTGGAAGAATATGACTACGAGATCTGTCACAAACCGGGTCGTTTAAATTCAGTAGAAGGATATATTTTACGCTCTTCAAAACTTAAAGGTGCAAATTATTGACCCAAATACTACTTTTTACTTAAAAAATCCAAAATCTTACAACCCTACTATTAAACACGATATTCTAAATGAAATTATTTTCTACGTATTTAATAATAATCAAAAAATCATTCTGATAAAATTAAACCAAATACAAAAGAAGAAATTGCCGAAATTTTAAAGGAAAATCATTCTACCTCTCTTGCTGGACATCCCTGATTCAGCAAAACTTACCGACGAATTAAGGAAGTTTATAAATGGCCCAGTATGAAAAAAGATATCAGAATGTTCATAAAAGGTTGTATCAAATGTCAAGAAAATAAAGTAAAGTAAATCATCCAATTAAAGCTCCAATGCAAGTTACTTCTACGTCTAATTTTCCATTCGAAAAAATCTTCTGAGATATTGTAGGACCTTTACCAGTAACAGAAGCAGGAAATCTATTTATTTTAATACTACAGGACGACCTTTCCAAATTTTCATACGCATTCGCAATTCCCAATCATGAGTCAAAAACCATCGCTGACAAGTTTTATGAACTTATTCTAATTTTTGGACTACCAAAAACTATTTTGACAGACAATGGAACTGATTTTACGTCCAATCTACTTGAAAAAGTTAATAGTCTTTTTAAAATAAAACATATTACCACATCAGTTTATAGACCTCAAAGTAATGGAGCCTTAGCCTTTCGACGCTGAAAGATTATTTAAAATATATTATCAATAAAAGTCAAGACAATTGGGACGAATTTATTCAAACTGCCATGTTTCATTCAACTACTCAATTTACACCTTATGAGAAATCGTTTCTTATTGCTAGATAAAACATTATCAATTCTAAAATGAAATCCAAAACCTACTACGATAAAAAATGATTTTAATTTTTCTGTAGGCGACCAAGTTTATGTCCTAGGTAAAGATTCAAAGCCCAGAATAAGTAAAAAACTTTCCCAGAATTATAAGGGACCATAAAATAACAAAAATAAACTCGAAGAATTAAGTTCTCTTGAAAATAAAAAATAAGCTAGTTTCGTATCACAAGGACTTATTAAAACTTTTTCTTTCAGACAAAAATGAAGCTGATACATTACACGCTACGTGTTCTTCTCATAATTACGATGTGTCGCGCCCACCTATCGCACACGGAGGAGCAGGCTCATCAAATAACACCAATTAATAACCAAGCAGGCATCTTTAACCAATCTCTAGGCATCATAAAATTATACGATGATTATTTTACTCCCCTTTCCTTTTCAAATATTTCCTTGTCCGTTCATAAATTCCGAGTTGTGGAAAAAATATATGCAAAATCAAAAAACATATGTCATGATTCCAATCTTAGAAATAATAAATATACATGCATAGTTTCCATTGCACGGATTCGCTAGCCTTGTTCGATGCTCAAATTAAAACATTAGAAAAGAAACTTGATACTATTATTCATTTAGTCGCTCATACATTATTGAAACCAAACATAAACGCAGAGGTTTATTAAACGGAGTTTCAACTGCATTTAAATAGTTGTTCGGTACACCAGATGCAGACGATGCAGTTTATTATAAGGACGCAATTAATTCTTTGAAAAATAAAAATCACCAGACTCAGGTATTAATGCAAAAACAAATACGAGTAGGTAATGTCTTCTGCAATTGAAAATTATAACAGTTTCGTTGTGTCTTTGAAATAAAATGAAGAAAAGTTAAATAATATCAAAAAAATTAATAAATTCAATGACCAAGCTAGAACACAATTGACCGAACAAGATTGTCAATCGGGACTTTTCAACATTAACCTAAATATAAATCGAGATTTAATTTTTGGTAATCGGGTTTCAGTACTAAAAGGTTACGTTTTGAAGTGTAGTTGTTTAATAAACATTACAACGGAATAAATTGATGCCAAGAGACTTGTTTCTTCTCCGTAAATAAAAGAACTTAACAGCACATTGAATATTTTAGTTTTTAAGAATTTTGATTGAGTAGGTTTTTGTGTTTTAGGCCTGAAACAAGCAAATTCATCGATCTATAGCTAATCCAAAACTAAATCCGTTGCACGTCATCAATTACACCGACTGCGTTTAGATCTAATTTGCTGGTGGACGAACTGTGAAGTGCAACAATAACCTTTCCTTGTTTTCCAAACTTGAGAAGTTGAGTATCTTTGTATACAAGTCGTTGGGGAACATCCAAAAATTATAGTGATTTCAAAACAAACCAGTTATAATGATTCTATTAAAATTCAGCCGTAGTTGGTTCATGTTAAAAAGTCATAAAATCTCCTCATTACCGTAAAAATTTTGAATTTGAAACAATTACTAAATAGGTATTTATTCCAATTTAGCATGATGGCTTATAGCTGCTAATCAGCACGTACCGCAGTTGGTATACAAACTTTAACGGTCCCCCGATTACCGGTGTTATTAAACTAGTGCAATTCAAACGACCAAATTTCTATACTGATTCGGGACATGCTCTTGCAAAACAAATCCCAGAGAACCGAAACTGGCCAAATGAGATTATACCATTAAACAAAAACACGAATACAAAAAAGCTTGTCATTTTAGTAATTATTATCACTGACGTACATTCTCATTATCTCTCTTCTACATAATTGTTCCATAGTTATATAGCTTGAGGGAAAGCATTTGACGACAACTACTTACTTCCAGGAACGTCAAATTAGTAGGCTTAATTACTAGATCAATCGTACAATAATATCCGTGTCTCTGCGCAACGCTGCAATACCTGTAATTGCATTCCTTGCAGGCGAGCGTAAAGCAGTTTAATGGCGTAATTTCGGTTCCAGTGTGCTCATTCTATCAAGACATAATACCCCCCAAGATGAAGTAAAATGTTAATGATGGAAACGTTACAAGCAGAAACGGTTCTCTTGTATTGACGATTGTAATAGAAAAAAAAATAATACAAAAAACAACAAAATACAAAACCAAACCAAAATAGGCCCAAAGTATACAGGGTCCCAACTAAACTGCTGGACAATTGCTTTCGAACAAGGTAAATATCGCCTAACTTTCAAGCTCGATATTTTTGGAACCAGACTAGATATCGACCTGCGGTTTTCACGGGCTGATTGCTATTTTGAAATTTTTTTAAATGTCTACTTTTTTTATACAGGGTGTTAAAAGAGTCCATGATTTTCATCCCAATTTTGAATGTGTGTAACTTTCTCAGATAATTTTTTAAATTTTATTTCTATGCGGCCGGCGTTTTAATCAATGATCTTCTGCAAAAAAAGTAATTTCTCGAATTTTTATACCTGCCTTAGTTTTAAAAATATCGACTTTTTTTCATAACCTCCACTTTTTTCAACTTTCAAGCACCTAAACCATCATGTACAATAAATCTTGCATCTTATGCTGCTGTTTGATATACCCCACGATATCCTGGTTTATTTTCAATAAAAAAAAAAAAAACTTAAACAATGTGGTGTCCAGTAGCGTACTAATAATCGCCCGTTTTCGGAATAATTTATTAATGGCTCACAGATTTTTATATTCAAGGGTGGATAATTTTAAAATAATCATCTGAAGTTTCATTTGTTTAGTTCACTTTAATCATCGACACATTATCAAGAAACCAATTTCTCAAAATTTTGATATTTGCCTTTGGTTTTAAAATATCGTTTATTTAACATAACCATATTAATTTTTCCGATTTTTCCGTTCTAAACTATCCTGAATCGTTCTTACCGGTGAATTTTTTAGGAATTGTTATACCTCTCAGCCAGCATATTTACTATGATTAAAAATATCGAATACCTCAATGATATGCTGTACAGTGGCGTGCAAAGAGAAATTATTATTTTTCATTAAATCAATTTTTTTAGCAATTGTTATATCTTTCGATTAGCGTATTTTTATGATTAAAAATTTCGAATACCTCAATGATATGCTATACAGTGGCGTGCTAAAAATCATTTATACCACTGATAAAATTTGAATATTCGGAACCGATTTCGATGTGGTGAGACGAAACCCGAATTTTTATTACCTGCTAATTTTCTTTATTTAGACATAGACATAGACATTTAAAAAAATTCTAAATAGCAATTTTTTTGACAAAAAGTCAATCTGTCAGCCCATGAAAACCGCAGGTCGATATCTATTCTGGTTCCAAAAATATCGATCTTGAAAGTTAGGCGATATTTACCTTGTTCGAAAGCAATTGTCCAGCAGTTTATTTCATAGGGACAGTATTGCTATCTCAGGAATAGTTAAAGTTGCGAGGGCGTTTAAATTAGAAAAAAGTTGCCATTTTTGAAGAATAATAGAAAAATGTTTTCGCAGTTGCCAAATCTCTATTAGTTTCGCAAATACAGGGTGATTTTTGAAAATTTGCCTAAACAATTTTACCAAATATTTTAAAATCTATTGATTTTAGACACATCGTTCAAATTCAAAAGTATTATATTTTTAACATTCTTCAAAAATGGCAACTTTTTCCTAATTTAAACGCCCTCGTAACTTTAACCGTTCCCGAGATAGCAATCAATGCTGTCCCTATGAAATAGTTGGGACCCTGTATATGAGCAAAAAATTATAAAACATTTGGCCACTTCTACGTTACGTTTTATTTGATATCGGATAATGGAAAAACTCGAAGAATTCATTTTCACTTCTCTCTCCAAGTCTATGGAGGTTACGTGGGTAAGGGTTAATTTAATTTGTGAACTTTTCGACCATTTTCGACAGCTTCGAGCTATAAAAATAAAAATCGTGGTGTTTTTCAGGCCTTTTTGCTTCGTGCTCTTTACCTAGTGCTGGTGCGATAATCACCTGGATTAATTGCGCCCTGTTATAGGTAAATAATTATTAAATATTTATCTCTTTCTAGTACTAGAAATTCATTCCAGCTCCTATTTCAGCTCAGTGCGAACTTACATCACGTTCAAGAGATGCTTCCAGCTTTATGGAATTTAATTGTTAGGATGATATAATGATAATATAATACCTCCAGCAATTGAACGACATTGAATAAAAATAAATTTTAAAGAAGCATCATACAGGGAAGGAAAAAGCAACATATTTGGGTGCGAAGGTCGAAGAATTCAGAAGCCGATATGGAACTACATTACTTTCCATATAGTATACATTTTTTAGATAAAAGCTCACTAGACAGATTGCAGGAAATTTAGATAATGGGTAATGGCTCAATTTGGGAATAAATATCCAATACAAATCAAAATTGTCGTGTATGCATATGTAAGAGTGTAACTTCTGTGTAACAATACAAGTTCTTCTTTGATGAACGAATAATTCCATATTCTCCTCCTAGGTTACCCGATTTTATACCTGATTACAAATTTTAGCAGAACTGAGGCTCCATTATCAGCAAAACATATTAATGGAACATTTGTTAGAACGAGGTTGAGAAAGAAAGACATTTGAGAAATACGGTATTAAAACGAACTCCATTTAGAATAACTCTGTACCAAACCTGTCTCAAAATTAATGGTGTTACCTTTCAAAATTGCCTCTTCCTAATATAATAGACCATTATTTGATGTTCTAACATTTTTTCCCCTTTGCGCTACTTTCTTACAGTGTCACGGGAGAAGGAAATTTACATTTCGTCCTTATTTTATTTTATATAAAAACTTTTTTTATATCTCCATTCACACCTGCCTCCCTTAAAGTTTAGCCTACCTAAATTCTTAAAGTACAAATTTTAATTGGGTTGGTCCCTTTATTCGCTACCTCGCATGTGTTTTCCTCGACACAAGGGCCTTTTTCCATTTGAGCCATTAGCAAACCATCTGGTGATCGGAAAAGCTAGATTTTATGGAAAAATTGAGTTTCAAATTAAATTCCAAATTTACCATATCGGCCATCATTACGGCCGCATGATCGAACGTGATTAATGGCATTACTAATTTATTGCGATTAGCAAATCCAGAGCGTTGTCGATAGAATTCCAGTTGGATGGGCTTTATTCGATTAATATTTAAATGGCGCTGGTTAAAACCCATACGACAGGTGCAAATAACTGAACTGAACACGTTTTGTCCCGGAGCATACAATTATCGATAAATTACAGAACATCTGGTTTAGTCCATTTTAGATTTAAGCCTCGGGATTCGTTTTGTGCTTATCCCTAAAGTAATTTTTAAGTTTCTATAATGTGTATCGCAAAATAAATTGCATTTGTGCCTTACGCAACTTTATTTCGCTAAGATAAGATAATGCCTGAAGGCCGATAACTAAGATACTTTATTTTTCCACAGCGCGGTTATCTCGAGAAGATGGCGATTTTAAGCCAATCGACTTTGCAGCTCGACGACACAATTCAAAAAGAAAGATAATTGAAATTTTAGAGCAGGTAAAGGTAAAGGAGTAGTAACATGGAGTTGAAAAATGAAGCCGTTTTTTTTCTAGGTATTATGGCACCAGAGATAAATACTATATAAACTGTCGAGAATGGAATCTCAGTATAAATTTTGTTGTCAACAAAATTGAGCCAAGCCAGCGCCATCTACCATATCGGAAAATCACTATTTACTGGTTTTGCATCGATGCTACAGACACCTACTTTACATAGGACTTTTTATGATAGATGGCGCCCTGTTCGCATTACTGTCGGTCTGTTCAAATTCGTTTATTCTAGACTTTGGGGCATTAATGTTTGCTTAAATTAATTGATAATTTGTTAATTAGATCAAAAGACAGTTTCTTTATCGATGGTTAAGGGTATCCTTATAGTTATTAATGATACAAGTTCGGTATGAACGCCATAATGAAACGCGTGTAACGTTAAACCACGAGGCGTTAGCCGAGTGGTTTAGTTACACAAGTTTCATTAATAAAGTTCATATCGAACGTGTATCATTCAAAATTTAATCTACAATGGTCCAAATAGATTTGATTTGCCTTGAAATAGCAAAAACTTTTCAAATTAAAATTTGAAATTTAGCAGGTGCCCGTACTAGTCGAGAACCTGCTTGTTGGTTTTTAGAATTTTGACTTTGGCAGCTTCAATATTGGAGTCCATTTTTGTGCCATAAATTCAATTTTATAGTGGAAAATAATATTATTGGTGATTCTGAGTTCGAAAGTGTCTCTTCGAATATAGAGACAGCATTATTGAAAAGGTTCTTCTGGCAACTAACTTTCTTTTTGTATATTTTTCATTTCAAAATTTGGATGTTATTATGAATTCTTAAACGCACTAGTGCTATTATGAAGGACCTAATGACATTCAAATGACAATGCTAAATGTGTCATAATGACACCGACGTAGATTAACATATTTATTCAAAGTTCTGATTGATGTTTGATTGAACCTGTCATTTATCTAATCAACAAAGATAAAAATAGATCTTCCAATCTATAAAGTTTGAAGTTCTTCTTGAAACACACAAAACAACTTCGAAATCACTTATAAAGAACACTTTGCAACACAAAGGAAGATGAAATGCAAGACCGGCGAACAAAAAACATTACGAATTATTAGTTATGATCAAATGAATATTTTGGCATATTGTCATATGTTGACATGTCAGTTATCGACATCGGACGTGTTCTTGATGTGCTGGTATTTTACAATTTTGACAATTCTATGGTTGTCAGCGACATCTATAAAAACGGAAAAGAGTTATTATGTGGTTTATAACTGGCAATGAGAGATCGCAGGGCCTGTATGGCACCAAAAAAATTGCGGTATAGGGCAAGTACACGATCTGACAGTTTGACACTATTGACAGTCGCCTTGAGGTAAAATAAAGATATATTTACAGTGGTTTTGTAGGTTTTTAGTAAGATTTCTTTAATTAAATACCTTTTGTGTGGTCCAGAAGTTTCTTCGACATGCCTGGAGTTTGTTTAGTTGTTAATTCTGGCAGTATAGCGCAAGGGATACAATATCCTTCCATAGGTATTCATCAATTTTAAATAACAATGGGAGGTTTGATTTGTTAGCTCAAGAAAGAAGAGAAAAATTGATTAATGTTGTTAAAAGAGAAGATCTGACAGAAGAATAGATTGAATTATAGAGTAACTGTACTTATATATTTGTTCTTGTGACACTTGGTTTTGATAAGAGGACGATGACCGAAGAGGACGACGATACCTTGTCCGTCGCGTCATTCGCAAGCGAGGGATCGACAATTTTTTCCCTAAAGGAAAAAACTAAAGACCTAAAGGCCAAGCTAGGGATCTTCGCCGGCAAATGCAGTGAGTGCCATAGTCTCGCAAGGGAAATCCGGGAAATGACTGCCACATTAAACCCACTACCGTTCAACCTTATTGCGATAAACAGTGCAATTTCTCACCTGCAAGACGTTCATAAACTTGAACAAGGCAAAAAACGTTTTAAGCCGGCGACGAGGCCACCGAAATCAGAAGCAACAACATCAAATTCCAATGCGACAGCAACAATAAAAAACCCCAAAGAAACCGAAAAACAACAAACAAAGCCACCTGCAAACGACCTACCGAATTCCGATGATGGTTTTAAGGTACCGCTTAAAACTTTGGGGTTTAAGAAAATTGTCAAGATGCGACAATTAGATTTCGGGGCAACCCTACCCTTGGCCAACAGGTTTGGAAGCCTACCCTCGGACATGGAATTCAATGAGACGGCGAGCGCTATGTCCGAGGCGTCTTCAAGAAGTGGGACGATTGGCAGCACTGCGAAGCAGAGTGTCCTGGGTAAGCCAAAAACTAAAACTCCTCAACCCAAAGTTAGCAAACCTCCCCCGATAGTGGTTAAGGGGAAGTTCCAAAGCCAAAAGTCACTTAATGAGCTCTTCGCAAAGCTGAGCATAACGAAGTACAACATTCGTTATGCCAGAAACTCCACAATCATCTATTGCGAGCTTATCCAGGACTGGCAGACTCTGCTTCGCAACTTCGAAGCCGAAGACATGGAGCACCACACGTACGCTGAGAAGACGACCAAAGGGCATGCTTTTGTTCTCCGAGGACTTGAGGGCGATGTCACCATCCAGGAGCTGATTGAGGACTTCAAAAGCCAATACCAGATCACGGCCAAAAATATATTCAGGATGAAAACCAAGTACGAGGCCATGTACTTGGTCATCCTGGATGCCAAATACACCCTCAAGATCCTCAATCAGCAAGTTAAGGTGATATCCAATGTCCGAGTCTACTGGGAGAACAGGAAATCGGAAAAGCCAGTCATGCAATGCCGGAGATGCCAAGGTCTGGGACACGCTGCAACTTATTTTAAAGGCCGTAAAATGCAGCAAATGTGCAGAAACGCACGAAATTACGGCCTGCAAAAGTGATTACATCAAGTGTGCCAATTGCGGGGGAGAACACCGCAGTATCGACGAGAACTGCCCGGTCTACATTTATAAGATCAGGCAGTTAGAACCCCGCAAGAGGTACGTCCCAGCACCGCCACCAAAAACCCCGGCATGGCAGAACAGAGCGTACGTGTCTGCCGATCGCCCACAAACCGCCGACCGCCCTCAAACCTCCACTGCGTTTGCTGGGAGCCTGGTACCTCGGCTGATGCCCGAGAGGTACGACTCGGATTTCCCGGCGCGTCGACCGAAACCCACCTCCAGGGCTCAGGCCCAACCCCCCAGAACAAATTTCAATATGCCAGGAGCGGTAAGTGACAGCCAGGCTGATTTCCTGAAACTGGCCACTACGATGAGTGAGCTTAACTCACTCGTCAACATCACTGAATTACTGAAGGCATTAAACACTTACATCTCGCTCCTTAAGCAATGCAATGGTGACAAGGCTCAAACCCTGCAAGTCACCATGCAATTCTTCTCAACAGAAATTCACAGTTTCGACTTTTGAATGTTCTTAATACTAAGTTGGAACTGTAATGGTGTCAAATCCAAATTGGGTGACTTATATCAGACCATAAACCATTACAGTCCCAAAATAGTCTTTTTAAACGAGACTAAACTGCGGCCAAACGACAAACAAACACAAACATTACAGCACAGAACGAGCTGATAGGGTCCAAAATAGGGGAGGGGGTGTTGCCTGCCTGATACACAAGTCGGTTCGATACAGACGCATTGACACTTTGGTGACAAATATAGAACATATCACCATAGAGTTGGACAATAACCTCTGGATTTCCGGGGGCTATGCCCCACCTAACGCCATAAGGTCAGCCAACGACGTTGGGGTCTTTTTCCCCAGGAACATTAGAGCGTTGCTGGTGGGAGACCTCAACGCCAAACATACAAGTTGGCTGAACAATAGCAATAATTGGGTAGGCAACACCCTCTTCAGTTTCCTAATGAATAACAGGAATGTGCAAATTCACCACCCCAACAACCCCACCCACTTTCCCGGCTCCGGCCAAACCCCTTCCGTAATCGACTTTGCACTTTCCAAAGGGCTTACAAACATCGACGTGAAAACTAGGGACCTTCTCGGCTCAGACCACCTACCGATCTTCCTGTACTGGAAAAACCCTCCAATACTAGAAGAATCCAAGGTATACTCGTACAGGAATTTCAATTGGCCAAGGTACAAACAAAAACTAAACGACATAACAGTCATCCCTGATCCTATCTCTAGCATTCCCGAACTGGAGAGGCAAGTCGACATACTTTCAAAAAATATTCAATCCGTTAGGGACCAACTGGCCCCCAAAATCACCCCCAAACATAGGACAGACACACTACCAGAATCCATTGTGGCACTCATCAAAGAACGCAACAGGGTAAAAAGAGCATGTCAGAGGCGCCCCAACCCCCTAGACCGGGAGATTCTAAAGCTAATGAACAGCGAAATAGAGAGAGACATACGAAATCACAGAAATAAATCCTGGATGAAGTATGTCTCTACTCTGGAAGCAAAGGATAATTCCCTGTGGAAGCTGGCGAAGAATCTTAGGCGACCAGGATCGCAGCAAGCGAACCTGGTAGTCGGAGGCGCCAGCTACTACAGGGACCAAGACAAAGCCGAAATATTCGCCGACCATTTTGCATCGGTCTTCGAAGAGTCTCCCGATCTAAACGCAGAACAGCGCAACATATCGGGGGTGACGGACGCCCTTGCCATGCAAAAATACCCCATCCCACCCAGAGTGCTACAGCGGATTCTAACAAGCCCAGCCGAACTGCGTAGCTTAATTAAAAAGCTACCCAACAGAAAGGCCCCCGGACCAGACACTATAAATAACACGTTAATTAAAAATTTGCCGAGGAAAGCAATAATACATTTGCTTCACATTTGCAACGGGATCATGTTGCTGCAACATTTTCCAACACCCTGGAAACACGCAAATATTATTGTTTTCCTCAAACCAGGCAAAGACATAACAAAACCACAATCGTACAGACCGATATCCCTACTCAACTCACTGGGCAAAGTTGCAGAACGCCTCATACTCAGCAGAATCGCAGGCGCCATCAACACCCTTCAGTGTCTACCCCCGGAACAATTTGGCTTCAGGCAGAAACACTCCACGACGCTAGCAGTAGCGAAGGTGGCTCAAGATGCTATTGCATCATTCAACAACAGAGAGAGCACCTTTCTACTGCTCCTCGACATCGAGAAGGCCTTCGATAAGGTATGGCACAAGGGCCTTATCTATAAGATGTTGACAACACACAACCTACCCCTCCATTTTGTATCCCTTATAACATCCTACCTAAGTAATAGATCCTTCGCCATTAGAATAAACAGCTACCTCTCCCAAACTAAACCCATTAAAGCTGGAGTCCCACAAGGCACAGTCCTCTCCCCAACCCTCTTCAACCTCTACATAGCGGACCTCCCCAAAAACCCCAACACGAGCATAATGATGTACGCCGATGATACGGCAGTGTACACCAGCGCCTTTTTCGCAGAAGATGCGAAAAGGGCGCTGGAAAGCCACATGGAACAGATCACGCCGTATCTGGAGAGGTGGAAAATAACCCTAAACGCCACCAAAACGGAGCTGCTCACACTAACTAGGAAACGGACGAACATCATTATGAATCCTCCCCTGTCAATCGGCGGCACGGAAATTGCCCCAAAAACATCGGCAAAATACCTGGGGATAGTCCTGGACAAAACGCTCCGGGGCTACCCGCAGGTAGCAAACTCTATCAAAAAAGGCCATGCCGCCGAAAGACTCCTTACCCCTATAATGAAGCCAAACTCCTTCCTCAGTCCCAAAAACCGTGTTGTCATCTACAAACAAATCATCAGGCCAACCCTGCTGTATGGGGCACCCGCCTGGAATTACATCTGCAACACCCAAAAACTTTAACTTCAACGGTACCAAAACAGGGTGCTCAAGACCGCCCTTTCACTGCCCTGGGATACAAGGACAGTGGAAGTACACAGACTGGCGGAATTAGACACCATCCTGGAATATTTCAACGAAGTTTCGTTGAAATTTTTCCGGGAGACAGCGCAAGGACCTGACATAACCAAAAATCTTGCCTCCCTCAAATTCAACCCTGAAAATCCCGCAACACATCGGCCCATACACCACCGACTACCAATATACTACGACCTGCCTTGATCAGGAAAGCAGAGACCGCAGAAGTTTAGCGCTTCACGCTAAATTTAACGGACGGCAGCGCCAAAACTATCACCAAAGCTCACACTATCACCTTATCAGCCGACCACTAGTGCACCGGATTTCACCGGGTGCCCGCAAGTGGTCATGAAGCGAGAATAGGACGCGGCTCGAATGGAGCCAAGGAACCGTAAATTACTCTCTGCTGTCCTGATACAAGCGCCTTAGCGCTATGACGTTTACACACACCAAAGAAACGTGAAAAAGGGTTTTTGATAATTTTTCCCTTTATCAATGACAGGGCAAATACGGAATGACTGACTAAAAAATAAAAGTACAGGAACACGAACAAAAGTCGAAACTAGAATTGAGCTATAAGGGGCATTAATGCCTCAGTAAAGTTTCAGATCAGCTTGGCTGTCGCTACTACCCCTAATTTGTACCTGGTTGGAGGCCAATGTGAATAGCTCTATGTATTGTAAATATTATTTATATTTATGTAGTTAATTGTCTATTTATGTTGAAATTTATAAGGTAATTAGGTTAAGGTAGCTTAAGTAATTTGTAAATATTGGAAATAAAGAAATTAATTGGAATTTGACACTTGGTTTTGATATTTGTTGGGAAAACCCAGAGTTTAATCCATTATAGAAAAACCTAGCAAACTTGTGGATAAAAGACCACATAGACTGGAACATAAATACTTTACTTTAACTTTTTTTAAACAAAATAACACAAAAACTTGGAAAAAAGCTGTGGAAACCGCATAAAACATAACCGGCCTAATCTACACCAATATAAATAAATGATTTGTTTTACCTCAGGGCGATTGTCAAACTCATTTGTGACGTCACATGGACATGCCCTATAGGCAATGCAATGCTTTAACTGTCATTTGGAACCAAACAACTGCCAAAAACTGGCTTCACTTTCGTTTCATATCAGAATGGCGCATTCCTACTCCTGATGTCTATAGGACAGCGCTTTACCTACTCTAAGATTGAAATGGACAAGGTGAGCAGGCAGCGCTTCCTCTCAACGGAAAACGTTGGTACTAACCGGCACGTCAAATTTAAATGAAAATCGTGCCCTCTAGTGTAATAATTTAATAATTGCTAATATTATGAGTAGCGGGAACCCTGTATTTTTAAATGCTAATCACCAGACTGTCAACATTAAAAAGGTTATATAACAGTTGAATTTGAGAGAATCTATGGAAAGAATAAGGGACAAGTAACTTTACACGTTACAACAGATTTATTTTCTTATCGTGAAATTGAAATGGACCATAGGCTGAACTGGGATTTAAAGGGTATAAAATCCGCAAATCTTAGAATTTATGAAAAGAAATAAATTTTTAATGTACAGGGTGTCCGAATTTGGATGGTTTTAATAGGAAACGTCAATTTCTGAGCGAGATACAAAAAAATGAACCCCCCACTCCGAGGCTCAAATTTCTTGAAATTTTAATTGGTGCAAACCGCATTTTGATATCTTCAACCGCTTAGCCGCTAGAGGGCGATTCTCGATTTTGAGCAATACTGTGAAATCTTCATAACTTTTTTGTTTATAAAAATAACGGATTTCTGTAAAAACTTCCTAGAAGCACTTTTTCAAGCAGAATTCAGTGACGTTTTCAGTTTTTTTCTATTGGGCCTCGATTTCAAGATTTTGACCAAAATCCGATTTTTTCCAATGGGACACCCTATATATTAATAGCTCATTAGAAAGCTCTGCTTTTGCTGATTTCAATGATAAAAATTTCGATAGGTTTATTTCTAACAGTTTTTGAGAAAAAAAAATATTTCGGCTTTTGTCATAAGAAACAATGAGTTTCTCAGTTTCCTTACAGATATAAAGTCCTTTTCTTACACATTACTTCTTATGACAAAAACCGAAATAATTTTTTTTCTCGAAAACTATTAGAGTTAAACCTATCGAACTTTATATCATTGAAATCAGAAAAAGCCGAGCTTTCTAATGAGCTATTAATATATAGAGTGACCTATTGAAAAAAACCAGATTTATTTTGGTCAATATCTCGGAGTTGGGACCAACTAGAAAAAAACTGAGAACGTCACTGAATTCTGCTTGAAAAAGTGCTTTTAGAAAGTTTTTACGGAAATCAATAATTTTCATAAACAAAAAAGTTATGATCGGTTATGATGGTTTCACATTATTGCTCAAAATCGAGAATCGCCCTCTAGCGGCTAAACGGTTGAAGATATCAAAATGCGGTTTGCACCAATCAAAAATTCATGAAATTTGAGCCTCGGAGTGGGGGGTTCATTTTTTTGTATCTTGCTCAGAAATTGATGTTTCCTATTAAAACCATCCAAATTCGGACACCCTGTACAGGAACATGCATCATGCACCCCTTGAAAAAAGTTACCACATTGTAATAGCTGCCAAAGCACAGCTTCAAATAATTCCACAGTACACACAGGAACTTTTGGAAGGCAGATTACACTGAACTTGCACAGGCTACTAATCCAGATTCATTGGAAGAATTCTCTGAGGCTTTGGGATTTTCAATCAACAAGCCATATGCCATACACACCACAAAAATTTAATATTCAAAAACCATGGTTAACTAAGGCAGTATTTATAGGGAAATAAAAAGGAAAAGAGACTTTTGGCCCAAATATAGGCACAAGAATACTGAAGAAAATCATCAACAGTACCAGTATCATAAAAACAAGGTGAAAAGTTGTACAGTCACAGCAAGAAAACAATGTGAACAAAATCTGTTGAACACCAAACAGTTATTTTCTTATGTTAAATCTAACCTTAATTCAGAAATCAGCACCATAAATTTCACCCCAGAAAAGGTAAAGATGACCATTAAATCCCTAAGGGTGAACTCCAGCCCTTTCTTGACTTGATGGGATGCTTGGTTGCACACTCTAATGTCTGCCCAGTGACTCTATGTCTACGGGGTAACGGTAAGGGGAAAGCAGTTGTAAAAAAAAATGGCTGATTTCATTCATAAAATACTCAGCTGCGTGCGGAACTTTTTGGAAGTGTTATCGTATTGCAACTCGTACATAAAAATCGACAATGACCAAACAGCCGCACAGTGTGAAATTTTGGCGTATTAGATGGAATTAATTCGATTTCCCAACTTTATCACAGGCCTATATTTATCTTAAAATTAATTCAGGTAATGTCCATTGACCAATTAAAAACATATGCTTATTTTCAAATTTAACATTATTATTTAAAAATGCGCCGTAGCTTATCTCTCGGACAAGGCGGTAAGAATATGCACAATATACAGTATCGATTTAGTTAAATTTTGTAGGCGCTGTATTTAAAAGTGTTAAGTTTCACCGAAAATCTACATTGATAATAGTCTTCTTCAACACGTACATGGTAAGTTATCTTTTTTAAAAGATATCCCTGCAAGATAGTTCAACTGAAAAAAAAATTGAAAAGAAGTACATGCAGTTTACGTATTAAAAATTGCAATTTAGTAACTTTAAAAATATTTTTGATTAATAATACCACATATTAATCTAATTTGTGAATATTTCAAAAATGTTATAATTTTTTTTGACATTGTTTGACTTTTTGGTTCCTTTGAGGCGGGGCAGTTCTTTTACCTTAGAAATTTTGTTTATTGTAACATCAAATCGATTTAATACATAATTTTTTTCAATCATTCTTGAAAGTAAACGTAAAAATATAAAAATAAGTAATTTTGTAATTAAATTTCTTTAATAATATATCGCTTTGAATTTACTTAGTTTTTGTTTTTATATTTGAACGCGCTCGTAGAAAAAATAATGTTCCTAACTCATGTGGAAAGTATCTTTCCGCACTTGTTAGGAAAATAACTATTTCCAGCTAGATCCCAAAAATTTCACACTGTGCGCCGCCACTGGATATTTCAATATAAATCGATATTCCAAGATGGGAGGATAAAATGACAAGAGCCCTGGCCAATAGCGAGACGTAAGGTGACGTTAGCCCACTGACAATTGCATGGTTTTCCGTGGCAACGGCCATCCTGCCAAAAACTCCACCAATCAGGTTCATCTAGGCCGGATGCTTGCCAAATTGTCAAAAGCTGATGGTATCTTTAGAAAATGTTTATTTTTTACAATGGACAAAATTGAAGAAATCAGTTATTAAAATAAGAAATAGATCTAACAACCACGTTGAAATATTTAGCGTTTTATTGGTATCTATATTTTGTTATTAAAAAATGGATTCTCAAATGAACTATACTTCATGCCTAGTATTTTCGCTTTTTTATAATTAAACCTGGCAACATCGCATATTTACGTCCGAATTCCTTCCGTAGACTCAAAACCGCTGGGCAAACAATAGAGGGGTCGCTACAACCTTATGAATGACATAATATTCACTGCAGATTTGTCACAACCTTGGAAAAAAGCAGTTGTTATACCTATATTCGCAAAGGGTAACAAAAAGCTAGTAGAAAACTACTGACCAGTCAGCCTGACCAGCGCGTTATATAAAGGTATGAAAAAAGTAATTTCTGATGCCCTCATAAGCTTTTTTCTCGAAGCACATATTGTACCACCCCAACAACATGGTTTTCTCCACAAAAAATCTACTTTTACGAAATTCATAACCAGACTCAATATGCGGACAAAGGCGGATGATGAGACTGATCGAATTAATGTAGTTTTCTTCGACTTTGAAAAAGCATTTGATAAGATACCAACCCCTTATTATTATTATTATTATTTTTTTTTTTTTTTTTTTTTTTCCCCTCCTTTTCAGGGTTGTTCAGGAACGTGGGATTCGTGATCATTCACGCTGCTTCAAACTGCGATTATTGCAGCAGGATTTCGCCATTACATGTTTTCAGGTAAGTTAAGAGTCTTCCTGACAATCCTACACGTCTCCAATACGACAGAATTTCGACGTATTTTTTCAAGTTTTTTGTCGCCAATCCGGTTGCAGAGATGACTATCGGTAAAACTTCGACTTTTCTCAAATTATTAGATTTGAATTCTTCTGCCAGCTCAAAATATTTACTTATCTTTTCCCTTTCTGTTTTATTTAGGTTGTGATCGTTCGGATGAGCAACATCTACGAAGTACCCAATCTTGTCCTGTTTGTTGAGAAGCACGATATCTGGTCGGTTGTTTGCCACAGTCTTGTCGGTTTGTATTGTTGTGTCCCAGTATAAACGGTAAGTATTGTTTTCGAGAATGGGAAAAGGTACGTATTTGTAGTATCTTTCTTTTTGTTCTTTCAGGTTGCACAGTATTGCCAGTTCTTGCTGGATTATGTTCGCAGTCAAATTATGTCGTTGGAGGTATTCAGTTGGAGCAAGGTAAGTACATCCTGAGATAACGTGCTCTATTGTTTCCGCATGTCTGTTACACAGTCTGCATAGGTCGTTATCCAGCTGCACTCCATGTACAAATTTTATGTGATTTTTTGTTGCAATTACATTATCTTGTATTGCTACCATGAATCCTTCTGTTTCTCCAAACAGTTGTCCCTTCCGTAGCCACTCAGTTGAGGACTGGAGATCGGTATCATTCAGCTTATTGGGAAATCTGCCGTGCAACGGTTTTGATAGCCAAGCAGTCTTTAATTCAGCCATAGTTAGCACAGGAAGATGTTCATTGGAGGAGAGATTTACAGGTGAGTAGCGATCTAGGACGTGGATTATCTTATGCAGCTCTGATTCTTCAGTTTTGATCTTAAAGTACTTTTTCAGTTTATTTATCTGTCTCTGATATAGGGTTTTGAGATCAAGCAGGCCTCGTCCGCCTGTGCTACGTGGCATATGCAGCCGTTCAGTGTAGGCTCTGGAATGGTGTATGTTGAACTTGATCAGTTGTACTCGGATGGATCTATTTGTAGCTTCAAGTTCAGTTCGTGACCATCCAATAACCCAGAAGGAGTACGTCAACGCTGGCACTGCCCATAAATTAATAGCCTTTATTTTATTTTTCGCTGTAAGTTCTGTACGAAGAATGCTGGACACTCTGGTTTCTAAAGTTTTATTTAATTTTTCTTTTGCGCATTTTCGATCTATTATTAGTCTCTGTTCGTAGCCCAAGTACTTGTAATTATCTTTGTTTAAATAGCGAATATTTTCATTTTCTAAATTGTCAAATTCTTGGGGCTTTCCTTTGCGGGCTATCAATTTAGCACATTTGTCTAATCCGAATTTCATTTTTATGTCAGTGCTAAATGTTTCCGTGAGGCTAATTAATCGATTTAGGTCTTTCTCTGTTGGAGCGTAAAGCTTAAGATCATCTACATAGAACAAATGAGATATGATGTAACTCTGCTCACCATTCTTGAGTTTGTATCCCAGACCCGATTGACACAAAGCTTGAGATAGAGGATTGAGACTGAGTATAAACCACAGCGGGCTAAGCGAATCTCCCTGGGAAATTCCGCTCTGTATTGGTATTTCCTCTGTTGTTATTTGTTGTTCTGCTGTATTAACGAGCAGTTTTGTTCTCCAGGTTCCCATACATGTTTTTAGTATTATTATTATTATTATTATTATTATTTTTTTAATTTTAGGGTGGACAAAAAAACCTTCAAAAGGCATTTGGTTAAGGTGTTGGGTACCAAATAGTGTGGGATTTTTACCGCACTAAAAAAGACCACCCTAGAGCATCAACAGCAAGGTTATTAGCTCATAAAACAAGTACTGTGTATATAAATATTTTTGGTAGTATCTAGTATCACAGATGGCGAGTATCCTAGATGGTAAGTATCACATTATGGTAAGTATCACAGATCTATATTTGTTCCTAAATTTTATCAAATAGATTAATATCTTTGATGTAGTCGAGTATGTTTCTCATGTTTTCTTTTTTCAGGTTATCTTCTGTGCGTGGCCCTAAACCATAGAGTTGCCTTTGAGCATTGAAAACAGGACATTCACTAATGATATGACTAATTGAAAGAGTTACATTACACTGATCACATGTTGGTGCTTGTTCTCCTTTAAGAAGATGTTGGTGTGTTAGATTTGTATGTCCTGTACGGAGTCTAAATGCTTTTACCGTTTCGAGTTTATTCGAACTTGTCGATTCATATTTCTGTTTAATTGTTGGTTCTATTCTACGAAATAACGTATCTGTTCCGCTCCATATATCCTGCCACTCATCTCTAATTTTTCCTTTCAGATTGTTTATAAAGTCCATTCTTTTCATGTTATTGTTATTTGCTACTTGAGCGTCATTTCGATAATCAACAAGTATAACAGGGAGTTCGACACCGATTTTCCCCAAGTATTCTAGATATCGCACTGCAAGAGGACGAGTGATGGTGTTTCTATTGGAATATTGGTTTTCGTCAGGAAATAAGAATTCATTGTTCGGATTTTTGGGATAAGATTTGACACCTGTTAGGTAAGTTGTCATTAGGATTTTTCTTCTTTGTTCTAGAGGCATTATAGCAGATTCACAATAAAGAGTTTGGACAGAGGTAGTTGGAAAGGCATTTAAACAATAGCGTAGTCCTATATTTTGAATTCTGTCAAGTACTGCTAAATGACTTTTTCTTGCTGAGGAGTAAGCTATACTTCCGTAATCTATTTTGGACAACATTAGAGATTTATATATCATGAGAAGACTTTTTGGACCCCATTTAGTATGCGCTAGGACTTTCAGAATATTAAGAGATTTCCGGCATTTTGTGTTGATTCGATTAATGTGTTCGCACCAGGTAAGTTTGTTGTCGAACGTTAATCCCAAGAACTTAAAGTTATTAACACACTCAATAATATTATCATTTAAATACAGAATTGGGTCGTAATGAGGTTTTCTGAGTCGGCAGAAATGCACACATTTAGTTTTCTCTTTGGAGAACTTGAAACCAACTCTTTCGCCATTCATGATTATGGTGCTTATTGCCGGTTGTAATATGCGTGTTATGTCTCCCACCCTCTTTGCACTACAGAAGATAGCCAAATCATCAACATAGATGCATTTCTTGACTTCCTGATTGGCATCTTTACAAATTTCGTTTATGGCAATCGCAAACACTGTGCAGCTAAGCGTAGATCCTTGCGGGACTCCATTCTCTAGTGATCGAGTTGATCAGAATTCCTTGCCAACTCTTACTTTGAAATTTCTGTTTTCAAGAAAGGATTTTATCATCAACGGCAATCTTCCTTTTAGTCCAAACTTAGACAGTTTATCGAGAATTCCTTAGCGCCACGTCATATCGAAGGCTCCTTTTATGTCAAAGAAGGTAGCCACTAAGTGTTCCCTTTTTCGAAATGCTTCTTGGATTGAATGTTCTAGTAATACTAAATGATCGCTTCTTTCTATACCCTGCTTGGTAGGGAACTAATAAGTTATTGACTTCTAGATAATTCTGCAATCTGTTGTTTATCATCTTTTCAAAGAGTTTGCCCATACAGCAGGTAAGACTAATAGGTCTTAAGCTGGATGGTGTCAGTCTATCCTTATTAGGTTTAGTTATAGGTACTACCAAAGCCTCTTTCCAGGATTCCGGGTAAGTATTTTCATCCCATAGTTTGTTGTAAAATTTTAACAATATCTCTTTCATTTCAGCTGTTAGATTTTTCAGCATATCGTTGGAAATTGTGTCTGGACCGGGAGCACCTGCTTTAGACTGCTGTAGTACCTCATCAAGCTCTTTCCTACTGAAAGGCAAATTATATTCTAGGTCATTTTCTGTGGTAAAATCTATATTTATTTCTACATTGTTTTTTATGTGTAAAAAGCTTGGATCATAATTGTTGCTGCTACTGACTCTTTCAAAGTGTGTTGCTATTATGTTTGCTATTTCTACAGGGTTGGTGGTTATGGGTCCGGTTTCTGTTTGTATAGAGGTAATTGGGCTATTTGTGTAAATACCCGTTACTGCTTTCACCTTCTTCCACACAGTTTTTTTTCCGTATCTGGCGTGATTGTTTTGGTGTACTCATTCCAGGTATCTCTTTTGTTTTTAAGTATGGTTCTTCTTGCGGTTGCTCTATTTTTTTAAAATTTTACTAGGTTTTCAGTATTAGGACTTCTTCTAAATTCCTTAAAAGCCTGTTTTTATTATTATTATTATTATTATTATTATTATTATTATTATTATTAATATTATTATTATTATTATTATTATTACTGAACGTACCTTTCATGTTAAGACAGGAATATCACTCTCAGTTGAATAATCTGTACACAGCGGCGTACCACAAGGCCCAGTCTTGGAACCTTTATTCTTCTCGACGTATTTGTGTAACTTAAACCAAAAATAGAATACCGAATATGAATCATTCGCACATGACACAAGCCTTTCTTGCAATTCATTACGACAGTTTGCAGACCTTCAGGAAGACCTGTACACCATTAAAAAGTAAACAATGTCTTGAAAAATGCCATTGAATTACCTCAGGTGCACAGCTCTACATCGGGCGGAATAACATTATTACCTCCTCCAACAAACGTCAATTAAAAAAGTTTTGTGCCTCGAAGAACTACATTAAAAGACAGAAGAACGAGGAGAAACCTTATTGAAACTTACAAAATACCGAATGGCCACTATGCATGACATTAACTTCTTCCTCGCTACCAATACCAGAGGACATAACCAGAAACTTGAGAAGGAAAGATGTAACAAGTTACTAAGAAGAAATTTCTTGACAAACAGAGTGGCTTATTAGTAGAATAGACTTAGTCATGAAACAATTATTCATAAAACATCAGTAAATAAATATTTTGATTCTCGTGAATAATAGCTATCATTATAATGCTCGTCGAAGAATATACTATTTATAACTGTTTAAATCCAAAAATGAGGGGCTGGCACAAAACGTTTGTGCATTATGGTGTTCAATTTCTGAACAAACATCGGTCACCAATCCGGCTACCACTAATGTCCATATTAATAATAATAATAAAATTTCAATATGTTATATAGGTATACCTACAACGGTGGTGAACTTATGGCACTGACTGACGTAATCTAATGAATTTATATCTCCAGGACAAACTTGTGTTTCGTGTGTTCCCGGTTAGTTTAATAGCTGACTTGAAAATCAGCTACAAAGAAGCCAAATGGCTCAAATTTATGTCCGTCACATTGGAATGAGCATTTGAATATGCTCGTTATATTTGAATAAAGATAATATTTAACATTTTTTCGCTGTGTAATCTTCTGCTTTTTTTTTTCAGCCTATAGACATCCTCTCCTGGATGAAAGCCACTCCTAAATTCATCCATCTTTAGCAGTTTGGGTCCACTTTGTGAGTTTAACTGTGTTGATCTCGTCTAGCCCATCGCCACTTCAGTTATGCCACAATTTTTAGCACATCCGTCACCACAGGCCTCTCGCGGATCACTTCGTTCTGATTCCTATTATCATTTCCTCTGGTTCCTGAATTTTGCCCAGTTAACGGAAACCCCATTTCCGCGAGTTGAGCAAAGAGAAAGAATATTACTATTCGTTGGAATGCCTGACTATTTAGCTCAGTAAAATACCTCAGGGGTGGGTGGTTTTGGTGAATTATGCCTACCTACTCCAATTATTATTTTATGTCGAGTTAAGGGCGCCACCGAATTTTATTTAGTCTATTAAGTATGCTGAAGGCGGTTTTCCAAAATCATAATCTGAAATCTTGACCCAAAAAATACGGAAAAAACTAACTAGCAAATCAATTTATTTAATAAATAGGCTATAATTTACTCAAATTCATTCCAATGGTTAAGTTCAACCATTCTGCTTAATTGCATTTAAACTAGACCTAATATCTACAGATTCCGTTTTAAAAGCGAGGTATGATCATACTTGCCGTACATTTTATGTAATAACCTATTTAATTATTCCTAGATAAGATTGTGTATTTATCCAAAATAACCCGTAATATAAAATACTGGGTAATTTAAACACTAACAAATGTGTATTAATAACGAACTTATTTGAGGATAATTCGTTAATTTAAATCAATATTAATAATAATAATAACCTACACTAGAACGATCTAGGCTACCAATAGTTACAGACAATAAATGCTATATACTCGACCCAATTTAAATTCAGAATTCCGAGTATACGGATTTTAAATAAAAAAATAAGATTCCCAATAATTTCTACTGATACTTAGCTGCGGCGGCATTGATTCGGTTTCCAATTACCAACCCATTCCAGCACACATTTCAGTAAAACTTGGTAGTATCAAGGATGCAGCTACAGCCCACGTGACCAATGTTCAGCTCACCAAGCTTCACGTCGGAAAGTTCTTGACAAGTTCCAAGATAGTGTCGATTAAGGAAAATCCAAAATCAAACACGATGGGAAGGCAGGACGGAAAACCAAAAAAACAACAAACGAACGACCCTATAATCAAAATGCCTAATCTATAGATTCAGAACCTACAAAAGATCGTCTTAACTTACCCCAGAACAACGAGGGTCGACAAAATGGAGGATACCGGTAGTACCTTAGTTTTCGGGTTCGATCTTCTTTGAACCAAAAATAGCAGCGACAAATCCCTCACGGCGAAATTTCGACTTCCAATCAATTATTCAATCATCGAATTTCAATCTTTATGTGCAAATTACATCCGTAAAATTACGTAAATTCAAATTATTTCAATAAATTAACTTGCACATGTACTGGCTATTTTAAAAGTGATTCCCCACCGGGTACTTTCCAAAATTCAAAAATGGCCAAATCAGTAATGCCAATCAAACTTAAACTAGTAAAAATTAAACTAACGAAAAACTATTTATAAAAAAGTAATAAAACCTAGGGATATTGCAACAACAGTTGGCCCCTAGAATTGGACCTGCAAAAATTTAATGAAGAATCAAGAAACGAAATAACGTCTCCATCCCATTCTATTTCATCCTTGTTCATTCCTTTATCAGCGTATAAGTCTCTCTCAACAAAAACCGCATATTTCACACGCAAGGCAAACGTGAATCCTAACGCAGTCCGCAAAGCAAATATTTAAATTATACGAAAAGTGACAGGCGGAATATTTTGTGTGAATGTAAACAAAACGGCAACAATTCTTCAAAGCCATTTTCCTGCGTCTCCTCAAACAGGAAAACCAAAGCAACTGACGTCCCACAATACAGGTAGGTAATACTATAGTCTTAATATTTCCCTAATACAATAATCTGCAATTTTAGCTGCCACAAGAGTACGTTTTCCAATACTTGAGTACATACATGAACATTGAGGAAATCCAACTTTTCCGACGAGAATGTACTGACAATGCAACCAGCTCCAAGGCCTAATCCAAGGGTACAGGATTCCGAAACAGAATCAGCACAAAGGGGTCAAAACAAACAACCAAAACACTGCAATCAACTGGATTTTATGCATGAATAGTATTATGGTCATCACGTAACTAAATATAGGTTTATATCAGTGTTAAATCTTGAAATATTAGACAATAAGCTATCTCCCAGTTCCTAGAACAATCAAGTAGAACATTTGTTACTTTAAGGTATTATTTTAATAAAGTCGAGATTTCATTCAATTATTTATTTAATAGCAAACATCCACTGAAAACAATAGACAACTCCAGAGTGGTACCTCAGGGTTAAAATCTAACATTTCCACAAAAATTAAATAGAAAAAATGCTCCAAAGCAGTGATCGAAATTACCAGTAAGTTTTATTAATCCTATAATTTCAGTTACCTGGCGCATTCGCCATTTTTCTGCAAACAATTTAGATTAGTAAAGATTCCCAAATTCAGACCATAACACTATCCATATGTGAGCAAATCACCTGTATGTGCCTGACCTGTTTCCAGCATAGTGTGGTAGATAGTAATAGTATAATATAAATACTCTGTAGGTGTTTCAATGGAAAGTGTCTGCAAGTGTCCGGTACTACCATATCCACTACAGAAATTCTCCTGTTCAACTAGTTGATAGAATATAATATCAAGCTGATAGGACGATATTTCTCTATGTTGTGTTTGCCTCCTTTCTTGTATATAAGAAAGACGTCTGCTTCTTTCCACTTGTTTGGAATCTTCTCTTCCAATGATCATTTCTCTAGTCCGCATAGTTTCCAACAGCACCTTGCTTCACATTTTAATAATTTTACGAGTAATTTAATCTTCACCTTTTGCATTCGATGCTTTTCAGTTTTCCAGTATTTATTTCGAGAACTTCTTCTGAGCATTTTGTATTTTTTCTTCTTTGGCATTGACTATCTCAAACTTTAGAACTGAACAGAAATTCGGGCGAAAATTATGTCATTCGCATGTATATAAATTTATGTACGACCTACACTGTAACAGCTTATTACGTAACTCATTTTAGCCTGTTTCAGTTACATAATAAGTTGCATTATCGTGCTTAGTGATGTAATGAGCTCATTACATCACTCAGTGATGTAATGAACTCTCATTACACCACTCAGTAATGTAATGAGCTCCCATTACACCACTCAGTGATGTAATAAGAGCTCATTACGTAACTAATTTTTCTTGAAAAACGGCACTTTTTAAAATTCATTTTTCAAAAATTATAAATATTATCTGTTGTGAAAAATTAAAACCATTTCGAATATATGAAAAAAATCTGGGTCGTACATAAAATGTTGTATATCACACGTACGGTAACGCTCATTACACCACTCGTGTGACAACCACAACTCGGTCTACGACCTCGTCTCGGCAATGAAGCTCATACCGTACTAGTAATATAAATAACTATTAACAATAGGGAACAATAATTATTAGCATCCGATTGTTTATTCAATAATATACCAGACCTTTTCCATTTACTTATTTAAATGATATCAAGATAATTTAATTTATGGCACAACACAGCAAACTCGCAATAAAAATATCTAACGGCATACTAAAGCATAGAATCAGTATCCAATTAACTGGTAAGCCCTTTGATATAAACTTAATATTACACTTATTTTGCCAAACAATACAAAAGAATAAATAAACAATACAGGAATCGTGAAAGTGCAGTAGGAAACAATTTCAGAATCTTTAGTGATAGGGGAGATAAGTAGACTTTAGAATAAAACATGCTAGTAATGGTTAACTCCGAGATTAACAAATCCGATGATCATATCAACAATAATAAAGATTAGAAAATAAATAGGATAATTGGGAGGATAACATTTATTATTATCAAGAAACGGAAAATCAACTTATGAGAAGGTCAGTAATAAAATTATTTTGAAGCAAAAAGATTTACAATAAGCAAATTTTAACACAATAAATTTGAACATTGCCGAAAATAAATGATAAATAATTCTAAAGAAAAAGATTGTTACGATAAATTTATCATTTTCGTAATATGTCCATTTCTTCTAATTTTCATTATAAAGTTATATTTTTGCCATTTCAGAATCAGCAAAATAATAATTCATAATTCAAGTAATTTGAAAGTATCTAAAAAATTTAATTAATTCAATATATTATCAGTACTGCCATCTATCCATAAGGAGTATAAAAATGCAAATATCTGTTATTAAGAGAAGGTACCGCCATCTAGTACCTGCTAATTTTTTTTTTTTTTTAAATGTGATAGTTTTCTTTGGCTATTTTTATTATTTCTTATTGAAATTATTTATTTGAAAAAATTAAGTTTTTTTTAAGCTCCAAACGTCAAAAAAACGTCACTTTGTCAGCACCTGTCAAAATGTGTCGAAATGGTAGAAATTTAATTTTTCTCCAAATGACAGTGAAAGCGGCCTTTTAATGACACTTGACAGGATCAAAAGTTGTATTTTTACTGCCTAGGCAGTAAAAGTGGACTTTTACTGCCTAGGCATTAAAAGTGACAGTGTCACAACGTTCCAGGTAATAATTTCACTCAATTTGGTATTTGAAATTGATGGTGACAATGACAATTGTCAAAATAATTTAATTATTTGGATAATAATAATGAATGATATAAATATAAAGAAGATGTCCATGTGTGAATTTGAACATTCGGAGAAAAAATTATATGTTTTACATGGCAGAAAAGTAGATTTAATGCCTCGGCTGGTTTCCTAGCCTCGGCTATGAAACACCAGCCGTGGCATTAAATCTTGTACTTTTCTGCCTAGTAAAACAAATAACTATTATATGCTGCTAGGCAACCGCAGCGGCAGTAGAAGTACTTTTAGTGCCGGTGGAGCGGCAGCAAAAGTACTTTTAGTGCCGCTCGTACTTTTACTGTCGCTTAACCATTTAGTTACCTCCGAGCTTACCCCATTCGTTTGGAGAAAAAATAGCGTGTTGCATACGGATTAGAAACACTTTTTTGTGCTTCAGCACAAAAAAGTAAAGCTTCTAATCCTAATACAACAATATACTATTATTTCACTTTTAGCTTTCTCTAACTTCTGATTCTGAAATAATATTTTTTAAATTAATGACCTAATTAATTAGTAAGTGAATACGGTCCTTACTGTGTGTTGTGTGTTAAGCATAAAAAACACGAATTTCGTTTTCCTGCAGGGTTTGGGTTCTAAAACGGTCTCTTTCCTGGCAGAACCACTAAACGAGCAAGTTGATTTTCACTTTATAATTTTTTTCTTAAGATTTCTAGATTTTCCCTTAATATTTTTCAATTTATTTTATCATCAGTGTATACTATAATATCACTGTTGAGTTTTCACCTGATAAATCTTATCTTATCCACCTTTAAAAGATAAATATTATATATTTTTTTTTTTTATCTATCGGGTGCCTCCATTTTGTGATCGGTGGTCCCACGTTTTTCTGAAGTGAGTCACTTCATAGCTTTGGCTAATAAATAGGTACTGCTGCTCTGGTTTTCAGAATCAATTGTTAGTGTGGGATTATTAGACCATTTGCTCATAGGGTCGGTGCAAACCAAATTTGTGTGTCCATCCCTATTAACTCTTTACTCACTGAATCCAAGCAGAGGCCTGTATAGCCATTTTCTGTTTGATTTTCAATTATCTTCTCGAGTAAGAAGAACGCTGGAAGGGTGAAATTTTGAAATAGAAATCAGGATAGGTCAAAAATTCATTTAAAAAAGGTTTTAATTAAAACATCTCAAGAATTTTGACAATTTCTGGATTTAATTTATGTCATCCTCAGTTTTATCTTGTGGTACCCATGGTAGGCACCTTAACTTAAAATTTATCTATTTGGGGAAAACCTGTTTATCTTGTTCAATTTTTCCTATATTCTTTTCATTCAAATTTTGCCTGTTTAGTGCGACTGCTAGAAAAGCAGCATTCTGCTCGATTATAACGAGTATCTATTTTAATTTAATCTTGCTGTATTTACCTATTTTACTATTACTTTATTATTTCATTATTATTTTCAATTATTTAATTCTTTTTTTTTATAAAAAATACTTTTTTCTGAGTTTCACAAGAAATGTCAGCATTTTTGACCGGTTGACAGGTCGCAAAATCCAATATTCTGGTATTTTAATTATGCTTCAATAGTTGCTAAGGAATCAATGAATAACAATACGAGAATCACTTTTCCGGCCTATGCCGGGAAAGTGATTCTCGTACTGCTGAACAATTGGAACAAAAATACAAACGTAGTATAAGTCGGACCCATAAAGATATGATTCCAGGAGAATCAATACGAATTGGATTGCGACTGCCCAGAACAGGAATACTTGAGTGATTATGATTTTCTCGGATTTCGGATATACAGGGATTCCATCACATTTCAATTGCTATAGGTGATTTTACAATAAAACATGAATCGAATTTGAACTAGAATAATCGATCACTGTGCTACCCCTTAAACCTCTAGAAAGCCAGTGATCTATGGACTGAGGGAGTGCTACGAATTATTTGATTTCACTAGGGGGTATCAATTGCAGTGCGACCAAGGTTGATCTATGGTACCTCTCCTTCTGCTGCTAAGTTGGGGGTTCCTCGAAGGCTAGTTCGATCGAAAGAAAAATATTTGAATCTGATGGAACAATGTCAGGAGAATAGGATAGATGTGAAGTAACCTCCCAACCGGGCCGAGCTCCTGAACCTGAATAGCCAATTTGTGTGATTGTGATTGTCTCACCTTATATAAAACGTTAGTTTGCGAAAAGATACCGGCTTTTGCTAGGATGGATGTGGCACTCTACGCCCATTTTTTGAAATTTGCCCATGAAATGCAAATGTTGAACAACGATCGAATGGTCACAATCCACTCAGGTCAATTTCCAGGATGATTGACGTAAATCATCATGAATTGAAACGATGGCGAATCGTTCTTATCAACACGCCTCTCTTTGATATGAGTGTATTTTTTTTTTTTTTTTACGGATATGCGCACTCGCAAGGAAATGTCCTATCACGCTCGAGAAGCGGCAAGTGCGCGGAAATGTCGGTGTATGTCGGTCTTGAAACGGTTCAGGTTGTAACCTGCAGGGAAAACCGTCGCAGGGAGTTTATTCCACAGCGATGCTGTTCTCCAGAGATATGAATTCTGATATAATGAGGTTCTTGGTGCCTCTAGTTTGACAGTAAATTTATGGTTACCGTCTGTTTGACGGGTTCGCCTGGTAGGTGCTACTCTCGGTGGAATCATACGTGCCAACTCTTCGGAGCATTTTCCGTGATAGTACCTGTAGAAGAGAGATAAATCGCCCACAGATCTGCGATGTTCGAGACCATCCAAGTTACGAGTAAGTGCGGGGTCATTGATCAGCTTGATAGCTCGTTTTTGCACGGTATTCAAAAGCATTAAGGTATGTTTGGGTGCTGCACTCCATATATGTGAGCAGTACTCCATAGTGGGTCGAATCTGGGCTTTGTAGAGTGTCAGCAATTGGCTTAGTGTGTACAGATGTCTTGTACGAAATAGCACCCCCAGCTTTTGGGAGGCCCTTTTAGCAATATCTGCCACGTGACTGTGCCTAGCAATATCTGCCACGTGACTGTGCCAAGACATGTTGGTCTCTGCAGTAACCCCCAAGATGTTCAACTGACTCTGTAATGTGACAGCACTTCCAGATAGCATGATGTTTGGCTCACCGGTGCTGGTCTTTTTTGAAAACAGAGATGCTTGGGTTTTCTGCGCGTTGAACTGTACAAGGTTTTTGTTACCCCAGTCCTCTATTATCTCCAGGTCGTTATTTATCTGCGATATTTGAGTGAGTCTAAGATGATGGAATTCACGTGCGGAAAGACCTGTGGGTGGTATGAGTGAGGAGACTACATTGCCATCGTCTGCAAAGCAATAAAGTGGATTTACTGTTTTATCTATGAGGTCATTTATGTAAATCAGGAAAAGAGTTGGCGAAAGGATTGCTCCCTGTGGCACACCAGCATTTATTTGGTAAGAGTTGGAGTTCTGGCCATCCAGTGCAACATAAATGGATCTGCCCTTTAGGTAACTTTCAAACCAAGTGCAAAGTTTCGGCGATAATCCCATTGCTTTGAGCTTGTTGAGCAGATTTTCATACTTTCTCGAATGCTTTAGATATATCTAAGGCAATTGTTCTTGTTTCACCCCGCAACTCAATCGCTTTTTGCCATAAGTGAGTGACGTATGTAAGTAAATCGCCAGTTGACCTATATTTTCGAAATCCGTATTGCTTATCGTTGATAATTTTGTACTTTTCCAAGTACTTGGTTAGGTGATTGTTCACAACTCTTTCCATTACTTTTGATATCACCGGAAGTAGAGCAATTGGTCTATAGTTTAACAGATCTGTCTTTTTTCCTTTCTTTGGAATGGGTTGTACTGCGGCAGACTTCCATGATGATGGATATACTTGCCTGTAAGACAAATTGAATAATTTTGCGAAAGTTGGGGTGAGTTCGTTGGCGCAATTTTTGAGTACTATTGCGGGAATGCCATCCGGACCCATTGCTTTGTTTGTATCCAGCTTTTTTAGGGATTTTCGTATTTCTCTGTGACAAAAGGGTACCTCTGGCATACTATGGGAAACCCTTTCAATGAACGGTGGAGTTTTTCCGTTTGGCACTGTTAGGTTGGAGTTGGAGGAAAACATTTGGGCAAGCATATTGGCTTTTTCCTCTGATGTTGTGGCTAAGTGATTATTTTTATCTGTAAGTGGTGGTATGGATGACTTGGTGAAGTTAGATCCAACAGCTTTTGCAAGAGACCAAAAAGACCTAGAACTACTTGGACAATTCAGCAACCTGTTTTTTATTCTTTGATTGTATGTTTCTTTAGCGGAGTCAATAGTAATTTTGCAACTATTTCTGGCTTCTATAAATTCTGTGTGGTTTTGAGCGGTTTGTTGTCGTTTCCAAAGGTTATATGCTCTGTGTTTTTTCTGTACAGCCGTTTGACACTGGCTGTTGAACCAAGGCTTTGCATTAGCTCTACGTTTAGTTGTATGTGGGATATATGTGTCCATTCCAGATAAGATTACTTGTGTTATTTCATTACAGCAAATAGTGGGATCAGCTGTTTTAAAGCAAACCTCTTGCCATGGAAAATCCAGGTAATACTGTTTTAGGTCATTCCATTTTGCCGATTTATAGTGCCACATTTTACGAGGAAGTGGTTGTAGGCTTGGTGGGATGAGCATTTCGCACTTTGTTATTATAAGTTTATGATCGGACGAACCAAGTGGAGCATCTACTTGAATTGTGTGAGTCAGGATTGGTGGTTAGGAACAAGTCTAAAAGCGCTGCAAATTCGCCCCTTTCTGAGATACGGGTAGGTTCATCGACAAGCTGCGTTAGACCACAACTTATGGCAAAAGCTTCTGCTTCTCTGCCTTCGTTATCTGTTTTGTTGTGGTGTTTCAGCCAGGGTATATTGTGGACGTTGAAATCGACTAAAAAGACAATTTCCGCCTGTGGATAGTTTGACTGTATACTATCACAGCTTTCGGATAATGTCGCGAAAAAGTTTTGGTAATCGGTGTTACTTGGCGGTCGGTAGAGGCAGCAGATAAACTTGGGCGATGACTTTGAGGTGAATTTTAGCCATATGATATCAAGGTTCGCTGTTCTAGCTTCTCCTCTCGATGACATGAAAGCTCATTTTTAATGTACACACAGATCCCAAAATTATGTCGAAATCGGTGGTGTAGGTCATAGCCGGGATAAAGATAGTTCACAATAGGTGTTGCAGAACTGATTTTAGTTTCAGTGAGAACAAGGATGTCAGGTCTTTGTTCTTCAAGATGTTGGTGAACTGAATTCATATTTGTACTTATTCCTCTTATATTGCTGAAATCAATTCTGAGTTGAGTTTTTGATCTTCTCTTTATATCTTTGCATGAAGGACCCCCAGGATCACCCGACGCCCGGAGATCCGAGTGGTCGGGTATTTTACCTCCGGAATATTTTGATCCTGGAGGCGCCATCATGCTATCTGTTACTCATTGTTGGAACCGGACTGCCAGCGCAGTAGCGGAACGTGGTGATACCACTTAGCGCTACTCAATTCTGGCATGGTGGTATCTCACCGGTCGACGCCCAATGAGTAAAAAGCGTCTACCACCTACCATTTTCATTCTGTAATACTTATTATTATTTTCATTCTGTAATACTATTCAATTAAACAATAACATGTCATTCATTAAACAACTTTGACAAGAGGCCTAAGAAATTTGTTTCCATAGGTAAGTCACTCTTGCTCTGGAAACCAGAAACGGAACCAAGTTTTGCATCGACCTGATAATTTATAAGCAACAGCATAAAACGGATATTGAGTTATTACCAGTAATTCGGATTGATCCTTCAAATTTTGTAATTAACGAGCTTTAATTAAATTCACTCACTAGCCATTTATCATTGAAGCTGGAAAACTCATTGCTCCTGCATATATGATGATTTATTACGTTTCAAATATGAATTCCGATTCTTAATTAATTTAAATGATTTCTTAAATTGCGAGTTGTAATTGAAATTTGTAATTGGGTCAAAAGGCTCGCTTACCAATTGGGTTTGTTTTGACATTTTCTCCGTAAATTCACTCGTTCATCAGCCATTTATATAGCTTATATTTGTGTAAAAATAGCATCTGCCAGGGTTATCCATCAAACAGTTTCCATGTTTAATTTCTTTGTGATAAAGTAACAATAATTCGTCATGCAACTACTAGGCTCATTTATTGAATAACTTCTACAATTTCTTCAAAATTCCTTTAATTTCTTTAATTTGTATTGCTAGGCTTCCGATAATTATAAAGGTGTGCGGTAACTTTAATCTTAAAATCAATTTCCAACAAGCTTTGTTCAAAGTTCACCACCGTCCAATTACAAAGAGAATTTTGCCCAGTCCCTTTATCCAAGCCAAAGGTCATATAACAGATAAAGGAGCCATTCCCTACCTGACCCAACATTCCGGTGCCAGTAATCCCGTCTAAATCCAGACTTCATATCCCCAGGGAACGTACCCCGAAACCTCCATATGTTTCAGCTAAAAACAGAGCGCGCATTTATGTTATTATTTAATCTTGTCTTTTACACTTCGTGAATGTGGAACATCTTTAAATTATGCTTAGAGTTTTAGAGCTCCAATGGAACTTTAATGAAACTTGAATGATTTATGTCTTAATACATTTTAAAAGTTATTTGTGAATTTTCATAATATCATGTATTCCCTTAGGATATACAGAAAATGGGATGATGAATATTCGCAATGCTTATAGCGACAACGACACATAAAACGGCGAAATGTCCTCCCACGAGAATGCGGGGAAAATCGGTATTATTTACCCTGGATTTAAGCGCCCAGGGTTTGAATATATAAATCTACCTTATACGTGTATCTCAATAAAGAATAAATAATGCTTTTCGGGGAAGATTTATTAGCCATTTTCTTACCTTCTGGGATTCATTTTTTGGCTCTGGCTATCGATGTTATAGAAAACCATGTAGTTTCTAAAAAATCATTTTCTAATTTGACTGTTCATTCCTATTATATCTCTTGGAATTGTCACGAAGGAGTTTCTGGAATAGTTTGAGATAGTTCGTATTTAAATTCCCTCTGACAAAATTCATGTTACAAATTGGATACTTCTCTGCCTGTCAGCGAGATAATACATATTCATATAGGCAACAACCTAACATTCCGGTCGAGGCAAATCCCGATTTTCTAGGGAAAGAGAGAGAGTCTCTCGGGGGAATTTCCTCCTCGGGGCTCTTCTATCATCCGTTTGGCCGAGTTGCGGTGGCTCTTTTTGGTTTATTATTCAAGATAAAGCTTGACAAAATAGGATTACATACTTATGTAATTATTATACATATATTTTGTGTAAAGAAGTATCATTGATTTGAGACTTGTAAGAGAGTCGTTCATAGTAATTTCCTATGACGTATTATTATTGCCTATGGCACTTCTCTGCTATTCTAACACATTCGTATATGATTTGAAAGGCTTGGTTCGATAAATCATTTCCAGATACCATTTATTGCTAGTATGACTTTTAGTGTTGTGATCGCCGTTATGAGTTATGCTCACTTACTGACACTAACCCATAAAGAAGTGTGTCGCTTACAAATATATTTAAATGTAATATGCACTATTTTGATAAGGTCCTGGTTGGCTCAAAGAAATATTGCCCGAGTTGTATCTTTTTGCTCAGATTATTTTCATTTTGGCCGTGGGAAATTTTCCATTTTCCGACACGTATTAAATCTGTCAAACCTTGGTCATTATTGGACCGATTTCTTATAATTTTTTCTTGCTGGTTTTGGAATATATCATATTAGAGCCGAATTAATTGAAACATCTTCTTTTGATCGTGCACAGAAAAAACAACCACACAGGGAAATCGTGCAAGAACACTTCAAGTGTTTGCTGGGGGTACCCAGGCTTAGAATGAGGTAGCTGCACTCGATAGACATCATTTCACAAGATCGGAATTGCTCTATCTATGGTATCTTCAAGCTATCCTCGGAGGACCTCTATTTTGCTAAGAGACATGGACATATATTTCAGGAGTAAAAAAACAAAGGGAAAGATACCTTTTCAGGGTGAAACTCACTTTTGTGTATGAGGAGTGTTTCACCTTCTAGTAGTAGACAATCAGAAGAATATCAATAGGTTTGTTCCAACCTGCAATAATATTACTGTAATATTATAGTCCGTAACCTCGCTAATGCGACTGCGCAATAAAAAAAAGTAATATTATACTAAATAACTTAAAAATTTGTTGGAACGTTTTTTGAACTAGTAGTAGTAACAATACAAGATGAAAATAACAAAATCAACATAACTTGCATATTTGCAGCTGAATCATCTTCCACCACAATAAGGAATTCTTCTAAACCTAATATAAGACAAAAATCAGATTTATTAACTCTGAGAACAAATAAAATAAAATTAACTAACTTCTATAGCAGTCATTTTCAAATGAATAATTTAAATAAACAAAAAACTGAGGTTCTGGGTTATGTATTATTATTTATGTTCGTTGTTGTTCAACTACTGACCCGTTTTCGACCTCACTACGCATGCGTCTAATTTTAGAACCAACAGTTCTTCCTTTCAAGCAAGAATCGTTTGAACCGTAATTTTACTATCCGTAACTCCGGTTGGAACGACGAACTGTCAATTATCGCCAATTCAAAATTGGTAATTTCAACTGGCTGGAACAGCATTTCACAATTGCGCATGTGTGCCAGTAATAATACTGGAAATTACTGCCGGTTGGAACAGACCTAATATCTTCTCGATATAAAGGTCCGAAGGAAATTAGATGATTTCAGATTTGCGGAATAAAACTACTCTCTACAAAAGTCCACATGAAAGTAGGTATACAATGAAAAATCCGAGATTGGGAGACAAGTCTGCCTGCTAAAAGTCAATACAATCATTTCAATTCCTGTTGTGGTTTTTAAAAATTGGGCGAATTCAGGCGAAAAACAATTCCATAAAGATACCGAAACTGGTCGTGAGCGGATGGGATAGTGGAAACGGGTAGAGAGATTACTTTAACTCGAGCGTCACTGACCTTGAACTCCGAGACAGCATAGGGCTTCGAGAATAAAACCCTCAAGACTATAAGTTATTTAAAATGTATAAAAATACATAATATAAATGACAATTTAGTCAAAATGTTTTGCATCGGTCCGCACCTTCATTTAGACCAAATCTCCATTAACATCCACATCGAAAGCCGCAGGATTTTTATATGTCCAAAGTAGGTATTGTTGAATCATCTGTGAACGATGTAAAATTTCCCTTTATATTGACTTCAGTGAATATCATTTATATAAATATTGGCATGTCAACACTTCGTGTTAAAACTAAATAAATAATAATGTTGTTCAGTGGAAAGACATTTATTATGATTTGGTAATATTAGAATATTACACTGTCCTGTGTAAGAAAGTTGGAGATAAAGAAGACTCTATAGAGATTGCGGTGAAGGGATATTTGGAGAAATTGGACGACAAAGGAGATGATTACCTGTAGCGTCTTAAATTAGTGGTGGAAAAAAATCTTGACTGTGACATCAACATTATCACAGCGGAAACAGAACTTTTTCGTGGCAATCAGGATAAAAGTCACCTACTATTCCAACATTCACGTTTGGAATTCTTACTACGAGAATGAGTTTTGATTCACCTAACGATATTAAAGAAAGAGTGAAGCCGAAGTAGAGTATCACCAGAACTAGACAATTAGAATTACACTAATCTTTATAACAGTGATTAGGGTTTTGAGAATAATTATCTGATATTGATCAATTAGTGTTTGTAGTTTTGGGTACTGGCGTCAAGTAAGAGCAGGAATTTGAAAAAAAATTATAGAACCTGTGTGGGCATCGAGGTTGTAGAAAATATTGCTGAAACTATTGCCCACTTTTTTCACATCAAGAACCTCTTCTTTGGCTTCTATAAATTTTCGCAACTGTATGTATGAAGAACTGTTTCGATGTATTAAATGATGGATTAATATTTGTTTCCCTAGATGATAGAATATGAGCGCTGGGCTTAGATCGAATTTTCTCAATGGAGACAACAACTGAGAACTCTATATGGAAATAACTGATGAATAGCATCCACTGAATTATTTGTGACGCAGTCCAAATTGAATTGGAGTGCATAAAAGCATCATTACCCTGTAATAAAAATCATTTTTTTCCTTCATAGACCCATAACACAAAGGTGAAGCCCCAATCCCTTGATTGGGAGTTTGGAGAGTACAGACTTGTCCTTTTTGAGATTATCAGATGCAGTTGACATCAGAGCTACAAACCTCACGGATCTGATAGCCAGAGCCAAAGGGGCCACCTTTCCTGTTAGGAAAAGGTGCGTTATTAGGGACAAACATGTGTCCTGGTTCAATGATGACCTGAGGCATTCAAGGAATATTTGAACTCTGGATCTCCTGAATTAGCTGAACAATTTGAAATTTTCAGATATAGATACAGGAAACAATTCAATGAGACAAAAAAACAGGCAAACTCGAATTATATTTCAATGGCTGACAAGCTAGTCTAGGAAGCAGTGACGATTTTCGGTACTTATTTTCCCAGTTACGAAACATGGATAGAATTGTAGGGTCAGTAATTCTAAGCAAAATTCAGACAGGGTAGGGCACGAAAAACATCCCACCCAGGTTTTATCAGGTGTTAGGTGATTAATTGAAAATCGCTCGAACACGTCAATTTTTCTTTTTTGGGGGACACATTTTATTGGTATTTTCACCCCCTACTTGTCAACCCTTAAATGGGGGTAAAAGGTTCCCCCAAAATTTCAAATGGAGAGATGGGTCGAGTGATATGTCATTTGGTAGCTATTTTCATTAGGATTATATCCCCGAAGTTTTAAGTTGCTACTATTTACCCTGCCGAAATGACGGCATGTCAAAGTTAGGATAAATGCCTTTTTTCTGCGATTGACAAGAAATGTCAGCATTTTCTGGTTGACAGGTCGCAAAACTCAATAATCTGGTATTCTAATTATGTTTCAATAGTTGCTAAGGAATCAATGAATAACAATACCGGAAACACTTTTCCGGCCTAGGCCGGGAAAGTGATTCTCGTACTGCTGAATATTTGGAACCAAAAGACAAACATTTAACAGGTATTCAACCGATCGCAGAAAAAATAGTATGTGTATTTCGGTGGAAAAGCACATTCTCGGCCTTCGGTGTTTGCCGGCGAGAATGTGTCACTTTTCCACCTAAATACACAATATTATATCGGGTCTTCAAAAAAAAAAAACAATCAAAGATTGATTTGGCTACGAAAACGTACGTCGCATTATTGTTTCTTTATTGGTCAGCATTTTTGACATGACATTTTGACATTAAATTTCATTGACTGACATTGGCAAAATTAAAGAAAAATATTGCTAAGACATACGTTTAAAAAACCATAGCAATCTTTGATTGTTTTTTTTTTTGAAGACCCGATACTATTTTTCGATAATCTAAACTGTATTGTTTTTACCTGTCACACATCTGCGTAGGTAACAGGTAAAAACCACACAGCATTTTTCCATTGATTTTTCCTAACTTTAACAAGCGGCCATTTCTTGCATCTAATTCATTAACACTCGCTGGCCATATCATTATCAGGAAATGCGAATATAAAAGATTTAGGTTTCCAGAAAACTAATTAAAAAAATTGAATGATTGGAAAATTGTATTGATAAATATGATCAGCTTCTGCGAAGAAATAAATTCAACAAAAAAAATCAATTTGTAGGTACAGTACCAGTAGTACCAGTAAAAAATCGAAAGTTGGGTTATATAACAGTTGAATGTTCTGGAGACACAAGGAAAATTCTCCAATATATAAGTTATAGTACCTCGGGTTGAAAATTGATCAATTTTTGACAGTAGGCTCTTACTTAACAATTTAGAACATGTTGTCCAACCTTGACTTTTGTTCAGATTACTTATCGATTATTATTATTATTATTATTATTATAAGGCAATATTAAAAGTTATGCAAAGACAAATCCATAATAAATTCGATAAATTGAAAGCTAATTTTCCACCATCGCCTCTGTGTCAAGAATAAGAGATTTTAAATGTGTATGAAAATCATATAAAAAAAAATATATATCTTAATTTTGTTAATTCACTATGAAACTGATTTTATAAAAGAAAAGTTATTAAAAGTTATTATTGAAACTTTATACAAGCCTCCATTCCATAAGGCAGAGCACGGTAGCCATCCATTCTCGATCATTTGACAAAGAAAACTGCACGTGGAAGTTGCAGACTCTAGCCTAGAATCAAGGCAGTTAAGGGACTAGAAGTTCTCAATTGCAAATGTGGGGCACACGTATCGACTCGTGAGGGTCTTGATTCTTGTAGGAATCCCTTCAAAAGCTCCATGCCACACTCCGCGGAAATGGTGTTCTTATTGGAAATGTGGCCTTTTTGGAATAGATTTGTTGGGAGAAACGGCTCTTCCGAAGACCCTAAGTAATAAGGCTTTCCTTGAAACGCTATTATTAAAAAAAAAAAATTTAAAAAACTTACCACGAGGGGAGTTGAAATTCAAACTTAAATAAAATGGTAATCACAAGACTTTTGATTCACTTTTTTTGCAATCAACGGATTATTGCTTTACGTAACTTTATTTCGTCAAGATAAGATAAGATAATGCCTGAAGGCCGATAAGGTACTTTATTTATCTACGACACGGTTGTCTCGAGAACATGGCGATTTTCAGCCGATCGACTGGGTCAATGAAAGAAAGAAAGAAAGAATTTGCTTTATTGTCAGAAAATTTTACAATTTTGTGGACAAAGCTGAAAAAATAAAAAACAAAACATACAAATGCAAAAGCACAGACAAAACCAAACACTTGAACAAATAGTTCATGGTCAAAATTTGATTAAAACTAATAAACAAACATCTAGGTCTAACTGCTTATACTGTGTGAGTAAGCATATTATAGGTACTAAAAAAACAAACAAACAATAACTTATAATAACCTATCATGATACAGGAACAAAAACAAAACCTGTGAGTAAGCTGCTCAAAATTTAGAATTAGGAAACCATAAACAACTCGCTTACTGTGTACAAGGCTCTCCTCAGTAAATACACCCTCAACGCCCTGCGAAATTCGAGAAAAGATGCAATGGACCTGATGTTAGGCGGTAGATGATTATGCATCTTTTTAGCATTATAAAGTATTGAACTTTTAACTAACTCTGAGCGCGGGATTGGCAGATAAAGATCCAACTCCGCGTTGCTCAGTGGATAATTGTGAGATGGCCTCTCTGAGATAGCTGATATTAAGTGCTTACGAATTAAGCAGACGGATTCGAAAATAAATAAAGATGGAAGATTCAATATACTAGACTTGATAAAAAATTCCCGGCAGTGAGTTCTACTACCAAGTCCCAAAGAATAACGAAGAGCTCTCTTCTGCAGTCTAAAAATGCGTTCAAATTGAGACGCACAACACGTGCCCCAGAATGGAAGGGCGTAACGTAAATGCGACTCAAAAAGAGCATAATATACCATCCTGCAAGTTGCCGAGTTAAGCTCCCTGGAAACAGATCTCAGTGCAAAACAGGCCGAACTTAATTTCTTTGCTAAGGCGTCGATATGCAGGTCCCACTTTAGAGATTTATCAACAACAAGCCCCAGGAATTTCACGGAATCAACGGCCTCCATGGTATTGTTATACAGTACTACAGATTGGAGCGAAGCTCTGTAAGATAAAACTTTGGTTTTAGAGAGGTTGAGGCACAGGAGATTTGAGTCACACCATGATTTGATGGTGATTAAGTCACTAGATACGGTTCTATGGAGTTCCGTAATATCCGGGTTGCTCCAAGTGAAACTAGTATCGTCTGCAAAGAGACAAACTTTGCCGCTAATATCCAGACTAGCAATGTCGTTTATAAATAGCAGGAACAAAATAGGGCCAAGAACTGAACCCTGAGGCACACCACATTCAATTGGTTTACAAGAGGACATGGTCGAGTCCACCCTCACAAGCTGACTTCTGTTACCAAGATAAGACTTAAACCATTCGAGAGCCATTCCTCTGAAACCGTAGAACTGTAATTTGTTAATTAAGATATTATGATTTCGATCATTTAATGTCAACAGATTGAAACTCAATGTGGGCCAGACTGAGGAAATCGTGTTCTACCTGAGGTAGTGGCGGCTGGCCTTAAGGGGCCAAGGGGCACTGGCGCAAAATATGTCGGTCCTTTTAAATTTTTTTTTTTTTTTTTAGTTCAATAGTTATTACAATCGTCAGATCAAATTACTTATCATTTTATAATTTGATCTCGACGGAAAAATTTCTGTCGTTATTATTCCGAAATTTCCTAGACAATAATTTACGCGACTGACTAAACTAAACTCGCTGGACTATCCGTCCGAGCCCATCTCACAACGGCCCCGCTGCAACACGGCAATTACGTTGGAGAAGGTCACGCCGCGCTCCCAGTAACCAGCTGTTTTTATACGTATAAACGGGGCCACCTGATCGAACGGCCCGGATTAGTTTTTTTGGCAATTTAATTTGAGAGTCGGTTCGCGGACATTGTTCGTATTTTTTAGCGGCGTCGCGGCATCTTTGTCGGCATATTTCTTTGAAGTGCTTGCCGCTTGCCGCACCGCACAGAAGTCAGTTTGGTCTGGAAAGACAGTGCAGTAGATATTTTTGAAGGGAAAACTTTTTTAGAATCGTTGGGAGTGATTGACTCGATGAAACGAAAAAGCGACACTTTTTTACCACGCTTATATTAACACACAGCACACAACAAGAACCTGGAACAAGCCAAGTGAGCTGGAACAAGTCTGGAAAATGTCTGGATAAATCAGGATGAAGTCTGGAAAAGTCTGGAAAAGTCTGGAAATCTCTGGAAAGAGCCTGGAAATTTCTAGAAAGGGTCGAAAAAATTCTGCAAAAGGTCTCAAAAGACCTGGGGATCATTTTCCAGAATCCGGATCAGTCTGTACAAGTCTGGATAAGGTCTGGATAAATCTGGATAAAGTCTGTAAAACTGGAAAACTCTGGATAAGTCTGGATATTGTCTGGAAAAGTCTGGAAATCTCTGGAAACGTCTGGAAAAGACTTGGAAATTTCTAAAAAGGGTTGGAAAAATTTTGAAAAAGGTCCCAAAAGACCTGGGGATCATTTTCCAGAATCCGGAACAGTCTGAACAAGTCTGGATAAAGTCTGGATTAATCTGGATGAAGTCTGGAAAACTTTGGAAAGCTCTGGATAAGTCTGGATAATGTCTGGAAATCTCTGGAAACGTCTGGAAAAGGCCTGGAAATTTCTTGAAAGGGTCGGAAAATTTCCGGAAAAGGTCCCGAAAGACCTGGGGATCATTTTTCAGAATCCGGATCAGTCTGTACAAGTCTGGATAAGGTCTGGATAAATCTGGATCAATTTACTGGAAGGAATTTAATTTTTTTTACTGTCTCATTTGATTTGACTATCGATAGACAGTCAACGTTGACTCCAAGAATATCTTATTGGTTAGATTTTTTAGCCGCGTCTCTGGCGCCATAGGGCGGCATATTTCTTTGAAGCGCCTGCCGCAAAGAAATCAGTTTCGTCTGGAAAGACAGTGCAGTAGATATTTTTTATAAATTTGATTCCTATTTGATTTGTATGGTGCCTTATGTTTTATTTTATATAAAACTGTTTTAATAAATTTCTCGTACTCCGCCCGTGCTTCATTTATTATTTTGTAGAAATGGTAAATGCCCACGTTTGAATTGAGAATAAGTGAAAAAACTTTCTGAGGCATGTTTTTTACAACTTTTAGATCAAAATTTGGGTTAGTTTGGGTCAGTCAAAAAAAATTTGCGCGCCTCTGGGGCATCCCCCCTGAGTGTGTGCACCGTCAACTTTTCCTCTCACCAGCCGCCACTGACCTGAGGAACACAGAAGGTACGAGTGTTGCTGAACCTGCGCCAGTGAGTTTCCTGGGGGATTACTTGGATTCTGCCTTAATCTTTGACATGCACATCGACTTTGTTGCCAGAAAGTTATCAAAGTCAGTATACCTCTTAAAAAACCTTAAAAAGAGAGAGTCGATATGCTGATGGTATCTAATTCTCAAATTAAGTCAAGCTAAAACTATGGTTTGCTGGCATGAAGTCATGCTCCTTAAACGGAAAGACTCTTCAAACTACAGAAACGAGCGATAAGAGTTGTGAAAAGTCTTGGTTACAAAGAAGTCGTGAGAAACGATTTTAAGAGCTCGGGTGCTCCCCTTGCCTTCACGCTACATCTTTGAATGTCTTTTATACACAAAAAAGAATCTAGGTAGGTGCAACCAAGTATAAACTGCACATACTCATATAACACAAGGCACGCAACGGCGGTTTTAGAGAAGAATCTCGGGGGAGGGGGGTAATGCAATATTTTTCACCCAAACATATAAATAGGTCAAGTCGGATAAGAGGGAGCTCACCGCAGGTGCCGCCAGAGGCAGAAATTTTCTTCGGGTGCCGCGCCCAAAAACCTTAATTTTTGGCATGTTTTTTTTAGATCCTTGTTGCTTTTTCTATAGCTCTGGGGGGGGCTAATTACCCCCTCTACTCCCATCCCCCGTAGAACCGCCGGTGCTTGCACGTTTCCTTAGTTAGACTGAACAGATCCAAAAGATCAACTCTCTACCATGCTCCAGCTTTATTAACAAATTACTACCTGACATAAAAGCCCTATCAGAGAAACTTTTTGTCAGAACTGTGAAAGTAATGCTGTGTGGGGGAGTATTTTATAGTTTCAGTGAAATTTGCAGGCTTGATCTTGTTTTTTGTATTACGGGCATGAAATAAACTTTACCTTATTTTTTTGAAAAAAAAAATGATTTTCATATAGTCATCGTGATTTTGCATTAAAGGTGCGTATGTAAAGTTCTGATGAACAGTAGTGTACAGATATAACTATTTTCACTTGGCCCAATGATGCATGAGCTTGATATGAATATGGCATTCCACACATAAACTTTCAGTGACTGGGGATTTTGCGAATTCGACTCTGTCTGGTATTTGCACCTTTGCTTATTGACATGACCGTCGAAGTGGAAAATTTATTCATCAAGAAAATCCTACAACCAAAAACTTCCCCCTACCGATGCATGTTTCAATGTTTGGGTGAATGTCTACTGCTCAAGGTTGATTCCCGAGAACAACGAAATTACGTCAGCTTCAAGCATATGTAGGCGGAGCATATTCTCAAAGTCGGAGCAAATGTCTACTACGCATGCGGATACACAGAACGGGGATATTTTCACTTCTCATGTCGTACTTATATGTCTATTTCCGTAACATGGTACTAATGAAAAATCATTTGTTGTTATCATCAAGTATTTCATAGTTTTCGATCTACCCCTTTCGGCATTTTCTAACAAATCTGTCTCATCCTACCAAAATTTATAATTTATCTCAATTTCCATCATTTAGATGATCCATATCAAAATCACTCAAGTGCATATTTATACTCTTCGATTCCCATGTTTGTTACAAATTATTTAAAAAATATTTAAATAGTCAATTGTATGGCGTGATGGTAATCTATTATAGTATTAAGCAAACAATTTAGTCTTCATTGCCAATAGATCCTGCTAGCCACCAAAAAAAAAACAAACAGCTACCTACTTAAAAGATAGGGATCAAACAAACCACTTATCGAATATATTATTATGTTTAGATATTAGCTTTGTTCGCGGATCCGATTCCGAATCGGTTCAGGGACTATTCGCATGCGCAGTTTGAAAAGTGGCGTTCGCGGATAATAAAATTCTGAATTTTTAGTAACAGTTCTGCGTTCGCGGATCACATAGAACTGGTTTTAATTGATTCGGAATCGGTTCTAGCAGTCCCAGGATTTTTGTTAGGACTAAAAGTTCGGTTCGGCTGCTCATGCGCAATTTCGTCAGATTCGTCAGCTGACTGGTGTTTATTTCTGTTTGCGTTATTGAAATTTGGGTTTTTTAATTGTTTATACGCTGAAGCGATAAACTAAACTATACGCTAGTTTTTTCCCAGGGAGTTTATAGTTTACTGAATTTGCAGTACATGCAGTATTGTAAGTTACTTATATTTCTATTTAATCTAATATATTTATTTATATGCACAATTTTAGTGATTTTTTTTCATTAAAGTACCGACTAGTCGGGCCATTTGTCATCTAACGATGAGGACAAGGAAGAATTAGAGCTTGTTTGAGTTCCTAAAAGCAATGTAATTTAAAGGAGGTGATGCCACATTTCAGGAATGAACAATGTATAGAGCATTTTCGAATTTTGAATAAATATAAATATTATATCTGTTCTGTTATTCTTTTTGATTTATGGAAATCAAATGGCTAAGGTTCAAAAATCAGCAAAAATCACCTGATGTTTAAAAATATTCGGTTTTCGGTTCCGAAATCGTTCGCGGTAAAAAGAAATCCTGAACCGATTCTTAACTAGGCATGCGCTCTACGACAATCCCGAATTAGTTCTGAACCGATTCGGAATCGGACCCGCGAACAAAGCTATTGTTTGATAAATATTTTAACGCGCCAGTCTCTTTGATCTTCCTAGTGAACATGTACACCAGCGTTATTTACAAAATTCGTGTTTAAAATATAAGTTTATGCCCCAGAGCTAACAAGACCGAAACTAAGCTGAATCAGCTGCAGCCCTGCAATTTATACATTCGCTCGTGCATACATTTTGTTTAGCAAACTCCACCGAATAATTTTAAATTTAGCTCAGTGCTTTGCGTATTTTTCATTTCTATTTTGTGTTAAAGCTTGTAATTATTATAATTAATAATAAATAGACACTGTACTTATTATTGTATGCGGATAATTAGAGATATATTGCAATAATATTAAGTGCATAGTAATTATAGTTTGTGATTAGTTAACAATATTTACATCAAAATTATTAGCATTCGACCAGGGTCGTTCGTTGCCAAACATAGTCGGTTCTATTTAGGTGTCCGCTAACGTGAAATTTGAGAGTGAAACCATGGCAAAACAAATAACCCATTAGGGATTCTCTCGGAGATTTTCACTGAGATATAGTGTTCGGATACGCCAAAGGAGCGCACCATACACCAAACTACTGTGGTTTTCGCTTTGGATCCATGGCGGATCCTGCATTGCACTTGCACTGACGAGGTGCAAGAACAAGGAAAAGCATCTATAGTGGGATCCACAGCGGAAACTTGGCCAGCTGGAACGTCGGTTTGCCATGAATTGCCTCTTAAATCCCTTTATCGTCAATACCCTCAAGTGGTATCCTATTTTAAATTCACTGAAAACAATTATCTTCCACAATAGACATTGTATTTCAGGCAACAATATAAATACGTTTCATGTAGGATTCTAAAACCCAATCTTTCTTAGTAACGCTGTCCTTTCAAATTAGCCTAGTTCTGGAATCACTTAAAGTGCTTTAACTTGTCGAAATTGACATTTTAGTTGAACAATAGAACATTTTGTGGCAATTTACAATGATATGTGTTTTAGAATCCATTTGGGAACGTATAATATTATTAAATCCTAATGTTTCTGATACGAGTTTCCATTAACTGAGCTGCGCATAAACTGAACACATGAAACTCTCATTCATTATATCGCGATATCATTATAATTATGATTACATTTTACTGTAAGCTCTTAGAGAGATTAACTCTTAGTGCGCTTATTTATTGTGCCGACATTAAGGAGAGATTTTCTAGTAGAAGCTCTTATTTATTAAAATACACGAGCAAATGCAGAATCCTCAGCTTGACGTAATAAAGGTCGCGCTCAGTACGCTGGAAAATTTTCTCTCGTATGAATTTCACCCCGGACCGCAATTTCGCGGTATCCTGAGCATGTGTGCGGTTTCACAAATGAAATATTAAATTTTTAGTATGACATTAAAAATACCTATTTTATAAAAATAAAATATGCACTATATTTTAAATTGAAGTCTTGAAATGAATATCTGTATTATTGCAGCAGTGAACTGGGAAAAACTATTAAACCAATTTGATTTTGCGCATAGGATCTGGGGATGCCCATTTGCGTGCAACATTGGAAATTGGAGCACAAGAGGAACAGAGGCGCCATTATGGGTGATTCACTAATTTCAAAACCACTCTGAAGCCGAAGGAAACCATTTTACTCTCATGTAGTGGAATTTCTCGTAAAAGCAATTATTACGTATTACGTTTACTTATGCAGATTGCTCTATGGGAAATAATGAAAAAGAAGTAATCACCAGCACTTGAATGAAGATGACTGAAATTAATACCTTATATATTTTCGAAACACTACCGCCGTCAACATAGGAAAGGATAAAAATTACCAACAGTCAACAGTCTCAAAAAGTAAAGAATATATATATCTCAATTGATAATTTAATTCGTCGTTTAGGTAATATAAATCCAGAATCAAAATCGATATACTAGATACATACATGATTTATATCTTGTTGGATTCAATTACAGAACAGAAGATCTAAGTATGTTTCTTTAGAGAGCCGAAAGAAATCTTAAGTGCATTGGAAAAAATATATAAAATTGAACTCTAGGTTAGGACGAAAATGAGTGGGCCTATTGCGACCCTCCACTGCGACTCTGATCTATTGTGGCTCATACCTATTTATATTTCTCCAATCATGCCTATTTTCCAATGAAGCCCAAGATAGTGATTGGAGAGATGTTGTTCAGGTCTCCCAATGGGACTGTTGCCCCACCTAAGATACGATGCCTTAGTCTGCCATCTGTCGGACATTCGCAAAGAAAGTGTGCACCTGTTTCCTCGTCCTCCATTCATAGCCTGCAGTGTCCAGCGTATAAGCCAATTAGGGTTTTTAGCTTTATTTCTGCCGAGCTCCATCATCCTTCCAACCGAGCATTCTTCCACCGGTTGTCTTATGATTGCCTTTGCATGTGTCATCTCTGGCAGGTTAGCCAATGTTCATAGGCTTTGTTGTCCGCCCAGATTCTAATGGTTTGATTTGCCATGTTATGGGCAATGCCTAGCACTGTCTCTGGCCCTGTGAACTTGGTTTCGGTTCCCCCTCTGGCAAGAGATCCGCCATTTCGTTGCCCTCAAGGTCCGCGTTTTCCGGTATCCACATTAGAGTTACCTTATTTTCATTCCTTAATTTGCTTCGCGCTTCCTGACAGGTCCAGACTGTCCTTGATTTATAGTAGGTGGAGCTAAGCGGCTTCAGAGCGGCTTAGTAAGTAGCAGCACAACAATTATTACAATTGTTTTTTTTTTGTCTTATTTTATGTTTCATGCTTTTACTATTTACCACAGTATGCTGGAAACAGGTCAGGCACATACAGGTGATTCGCTCATTTAGGTGCCGCTAAAATAATCTAAGGGTAGAAAGAATATTTGTGTATGTTGAAACAGTTGTTGATTGTTATTGTAATTATGTTTGAATAATTTTTTTATTATTATCATAGTTATGTAAACGGGACATTTCTAGGAGAAGTTCCTTGGCTGCTGTTGGCGTAGTGCCGAAAGCTTCTGTTATTGCCAACCAGGACCGTTTTGTAGTACGTTGAGTTTAGTTTGGGAAGTTCGATGTTGCCCCTTTTCCCACCAGAGTACTGACCCATATGTTATCATTGAGCATTACAGTTATTTTGTGAGGCTTTATTGTTATATCTTCACTCTCGCGCCATGCAAGTACTGTGTCTACCATTTACTGAAGGGCCTGGGAGAGCTACGTTCCGATTTCCCCTGATTACAATGGCTATGTCGTCCGCATAAGCTTGCAGGTCGACCGCCTATAGTTGGATTATGGCCAGCAGGTTGTCCACTGAGAGAAATCAGAAGAATGGAGAGAGAACCCTTCCCTGAGAGGCCTAAACTGTACTGTTTGCCCCTGTAGGGTCGTCGTGATATACCTGTTCTCAAGCGTTTTGCGAATCCAGTCTCAGATAAGAAATAGCCGATTCATAGAGGGAGATATTAACAGTGTTGTTGAAGACTCCCTCTATATCGATGAACACTGCTAGCGCAATCTCTTTATTGTCAAGGGACTGGCTGATTTTGTGACCAATCTCTGAAGAGCAAGTTCCGTCTATTTGCCACAATCAAACTCATAAGATATCCAGAAAAAAATTACTTGACGTGGATAATTGATAAATTAGGTCATAGGTTAGTCATAAAAATCTGTATAATAAGAGAGATGCAGTCTTAAATGAATTGCACATCCAACAAAACAAGGCTCAATTGATCTAGAAATATACTGGATTTATTCAAAAGAAGAATTAAACTAAAATTAGGAAAAATTCCCCTGCATCGATCGCACTAAACTTTACCCATATCGCAGTCAACGTGTGTCAGTTAAATATCAAGCTGGATTAAGGGAGATTCCATCCAAGTCCTATCTCGATATTATGTAACACGATTACCATTTTTTTAAATTTATATATAAAAATCTGTGATAATAGAGACCTAACGACCGACCCAAAACCGTTTATATGATTGCCGGATAAGAGGATTTTTTGCAAATAATAATCCGGCACTTTCGGACAGCTGCAATAAATTGCGGCACAGGAAATTGGATTTAGGAGTGTGAAAGGTTTCATTACGTCATCGGGTTAGTTTTGATTTTGAACTGATTGTGATGTGGAAAGAAAATACAATAAGTCAGCAAAAATCTCGAGAATGAAGAGTAAGTATTTCGTAAAGGATCAATTCATCATTTTGGATTTGGAGCACAGCTTTGCGCAGTGGTATTATCGTAATAAATGAGGTTTGTCCGAGGTGCGATTATTGCTAGTTGGAAACTTTAACTTCATGAAATTTTCATGCAACGAATTCTTGAGAATAAAATTAAAAAAGTGATGTAGTAAAGAAGACTTTGTACTGAACTACATAGTAGCCTACTTTCTATAGACTAATGACATGGCCGAGCGCCTAAATTGAACTATTTTGGAAAAGACAAAAGACTAATGTTTTACTTGAATTTAACAAATGCAGTCAGGGTAAAGGGTAAATCAGTTTATGTAAGTATCCACTTATTTGCTTAATTGAAGCCTATCAGAATCAAGCATTACTGGAAAAACTCGCTCAGAAAACTGGATTGGAAAGACGGATCTGTCCAAACTTTGAGTTTCCGGTTATGAAGCTTTTGCTAAAACAACTTAAGAAATTCAAGAGAAGTAATTTCCATGGAAAACAGCGAGTATAGGTTTTTTACGTTATATTTAGGATGACGTCATAGAACAAAAAGAGACAATGTTGTCAATGCCTATTTTTTTTCTTATAATTTATCAGAATGCCACGTGACAGTAGACCTATCTATTTTACCAAGCAAAGAGGTAATAATACGAAAAAAAAAAGACACAGAACGCTCATTGCGCAAGACGAGGCAAAATTAACCAAATTTTGTTAAACTTACGTATGGCAATCCGTCCTCCTTATTTGCACGAGATAAAAAGAGAAGAAGAAAAACCGCGTGTTGTGCAACGAATTTATCAATGAAAATTTCAAACTACTTTTGAGTGTCACTTGTCAAGCTATGTCAAGTTGAATATCAACCGTACTTTTATTTTTGTCAGACCACGAGCTATGAACAAGGACAAGGAGATGTCCAGCGTGCAAAACGAACACTTCCCACCTGTACTAGTTAGCTAATAAAAATACTTGCCTCATATTGCGCGCGCATACCAGGTAAAAATAGATAGGTCTTTCCTGTCAAACGAAACGGAAAATAGGTAATTTACTTACATGCCCTACAGCAGTAGGAAGCAAAAATGGTCGCGTTCCTGCTGGAAATACGTTATTAAGTATACTACCCTTTCCTGAGGCCGACTCCGACAAACCTGCTGGCATTTTCTGAGTAAGTTTACGCTACGAAGAAGTACTGAGTTCTTGAAAGAACTTTTTTCTAACTGTAACGTATTTTTGGCACTTAATTAGGATTATACAAAATAGTTAATAATAAATTATCAAGACGACTAACAGCTAAAAGTAACGAAATTAATCGACACGCATTATTTGGAAATGTTTATATAAATCGATATAAATCATGCAACATCGCGCGCCGTTGCCAACCAAAAACATCTTAAATTGCCCTACTTTAAATGCGTTGAAAAGTACTTTTAGTTTTGTTAGGTTGGCAGCAGAAATTTACTAAATGTGACGTCATCCTAAATATAACGTAAAAAGCCTATAGTAGTTCCAAGAGATGTAGTCTTCAAAGAGGAAAAATTAGAAATATCTACACAAAAAGACACAAAAAAAAAAACAAACACTAGAACGAGATTTAGAGAATGAAAGTGAAAAACGGAACAAACAAATATATCAAAAAATGAAGACGAAGAAGTTTTGAATAAATCCTAAATTTAGGCGAAAAAGCGTTGAAATACTTAGACGGATTTAGTTTTAGAAGATGGGAAAAATTCATTTTCATGTGCCATTATGAGGCGGTCAACAGTACAGAAAAAGAAAATCGGCCATAGGAGAAGAAAGAGAGTGTAGTACTTGGGTTTTTGTAAAGTAAGGCAGAAGCCCATTTGCGACGCACCATGCCTTAATATAGTGAGATAATCTGGACTAGCTCCGCAGTCGTCCTCCGATGCCACACAATTGATGCATCTGCAAACACAGCAATAAATAAGAGGACGGATTTGTCTTAGGACTGATCCTTGCTCAGAGGAGAATTCACCGTTTGCAGTGACACACTGAGTTCGACTAGACAGATATGATTTAATCCAGTCCAAAGTTTCTCCACGAAACCCACAGACCTCCATTTTTCTCAGCAGCATCCCGTGACTCACACAGTCCAAAGCTTTGGAAACGAAAAACGCTACTGCGTTGGCAAAGCCATCGTTGTAATGTTTAAAGTTTTTCCATCACATGGAACATTCCCACGAATTGTGGCGTTAACTTTTTTTCTACGAGCGTGCGGGAAATAGCTCTTCCCGCACGATTTGCTGTGAATAGATTTCTTCCCGCACTGAGTGCGGGAAGAGTTTGAAATAATCATTGTGACATGGAATTGTTTGTATTGTTAATACACCTATACCACTGGCGTATCCAGGGGGGGCAAAGGGGGCAATTGCCCCCCCCCAGAGCAACATCTTTTTATTCCTTTTATTTTTTAAGAAATTGTCAAATAATAAAAAAAAAATCAAAAATTAATTCAATAAATAATACTTGTTTCAACTACATGAACAGGTAGCTTTTTTGTAAATGGAAAATGTTCAGTTGTACGCTGTGCTTGACAATCAGGGAATAAAAGTCAAAATACTAGTTTTATATTCAGCGTAATGTATCTTACTAGCTGCCTAGCGCTTCGCCTTTGAGCCATCATCACTCATCAGGGCTCAGACTTTGTCAAAAGGCGACACTACCAAAAACACAGAAACCATCTTTCTCAAAAGCAATAATAATTGTCTGGTGAAGCTGGTAATGCAAAAGGTACCTTTATGATTCAATCAATTCAATAGGAGCTAAATGATTGTACATTCCACAGTACAATCATTTAGCTCCTATTGCGTAACCTATATTTCAAATTTGGGCTTAATCCCTCGAAAGCCGCAGGAGCTATAAAGAAAAAACTAAAAAATATATTGAAATTTCAACACCCTGTAGATCGGTAACGAAGCGTTTGCAAACCCATGTTTCTTTGAAATTTTATTTAGTCATAAGAAAAAACCAAAGAATCGCCCCCTTCCGTTTGTAGATGCATGATATTTAGTATTAAGGAACACATCCTGTATATAACAATATTTATATTTTAGTTATTCCAGTGTGAATTTTTTTAGTAATTTAAAGTATTTATTATACAGGGTGGGGCACGAAAAATTTCCCACCCAGGTTTTCTCAGGTGTTAGGTGATCAATCAAAAATCGCTCGAACACGTCAATTTTTGTGTTTCGGGGGACACATTTCATTGGTATTTTCACTCCATACCTGTCAACCCCTAAGTGGGGGAGACAGGTACCTCCAAAATTTCGAATGCAAAAGGGGGTCGAGTGATACGTCATTTGGTAGCTATTTTTGTAAGAATTATATCCTCAAAGTTTTAAGTTGCTACTATTTTCTCTACCGAAATGGCAGTGTGTCAAAGTTAGGAAAAATGCTTTCTTCCGAATAACTGAACTGTGTGATTTTTACCACATAATAACAAAACAACAGATTTTTGAAGGGTACCTATCCATAATGATAAAATAAAATTGGCATTTAATCTAAGTATCGGGTCTTCAAAAAAAAACCAATCAAAGATTGATATGGTTTTTTAAACGTATGTCTTAGCAAAATTTTTCTTTGATTTTGTCAATGAACTTAATGTCAAAATATCATGTCAAAAATCCTGACCAGAAAAAGTAATGCGACGTACGTTTTCGTAATCAAAGCAATCTTCGATTGTTTTTTTTTTGAAGACCCGATATCATCATTCAACAGTTCAGTTCAAAATGGTTCATGTTTATTTACTTGAAAAATATGTTAATTTGTTAATATGAGGTAAAAAACACACAGCTTTGATAAGCTATTTCGACAGGGTTGATACTAGCAATTTGAAACTTTGGGGATATAATCTTAATAAAAATAGCTAACAAATGACGCATCACTTGAGTCCCTTTCCCTTTGAACTTTTGGGGGGTACCTGGTACCTGTCACCCCCGCTTAGGGGTTTACAGGTAAGGGGTGAAAATATCAATAAATAAAGTCCCTCAAAAACAAAAAGTGATGTGTCCGAGCGATTTTAGATTTATCACCTGACACCTGAGAAAACCTGAGTGGGAAGTTTTTCGTGCCGCACCCTGCAAATCTTTGACTTTTGAATTAAATTTTAGTTCGATTTTATGTTACACATGTTACCTACTTGTTTTCTTGAAAGTCGATTTCTCAAAAAAAAAAACAAATAATCCCAGTTATCAACCTCTTATCGTTATAATAAGCAGCCCAAAGATTTTTTCAGTGGTGGCTGGCAGTCTAATATTACGGAACCATAGCACTACCTTATTTTTCTGTGAAAATATTATACAGGGTGACTGGTAAGTGGACGTATTCCTTTGAGGAGGTGAAAGTAGAGCTCATTTGCTACCGATTAAACATCATTTACCTCTATACCATTCTCAACGGTTTTGGAGATATTTTTTATTTTTATTTTTAAGAAATTCACTTTTTTGGGAGGTAAATATTTAAAATTAACGAAATAATAAGGAACATACCTTATTTAGGTGAATGTTAACACCAATACCATGTTGATACTCAACTTAAGTTTAATGAGCACGTTACAAATCTAAACAAACGATTGGCAAGTGGTTGCTATGCTGTAAGAATAGCGTCAAATGAACTTGGTTTGAAACTGCTAAGTTGGTTTATTTCTCGTTGGTTGAATCTCATATCAGGTATGGCATTGCATTTTGGGGTAACTGTTCTAATAAATTGTTTGATTCTGTTTTTGTCATTCAAAAGAGAGCAGTGCGCTATTTGTGTGGGGTTGGATATTGGGAGCATTGCAAGCCACTATTTTTAAAACATAAAATACTTACAGTATGCTGTATATTTATGATGGAAACTGCTTGCCTTATGCACAAAAAACATTATGATGAGTTAGAATATCCAAGAACATATCCAACTAGGCAACTTCTCAAAATTCAGCTTCCTATACCCAAGTAGGCAAATTTTTAATCATCTGCCTGTTAACTTAAGGCAGATAGGTGGTTTTAAAAAGTTTAGACTAGAGCTCAAAACATTTTTACATGGAAAAGCCTACTATCATATTCATGAATTTTTAAATGAAAAATTTTAATTTTGTTTGTTTCATTGTTTTGTTTTGTTCTGACCGCAACCTTTATGTTTTTTCTGTATTGGCTGTACCTTCTATATGACTCTATAGTTTGATGTAGTAAAAATTGTACATGTGTTGCTTAGGATTATGCTTTGACATTTATGTTTATGTTTATTTTTTATTTTATTGATTGTACCTCTTTTTTTTTATAACCCGATAATTTTTAATTACTTGCACATTATTTAAGATCATGCTTTGTCAATGAAATTTATTTTCCGACAATAAAGTATATTTTGATTGATTGATTGATTGAATATTTGACATTTCTATTGTAACACTTGGTATTAAAAACAAATCGAGTAATTTTCTCTTCATATTGGTTACTCTTACAAATAAAACCTATTTATTTAATAATAAAACAAAAGACTAAATCTGAAATAATGAGCCTTATTCTGAAGACAATAATATCGAGAACTTTTATTAATAATTTGTACGTTAGATGTACTATGAAATTTTCGAAATTTTTGAGCATAAAGTAACCATTAGTCTGTAACTTGACAAGAAAATTTAAGTTAAACCGAAATAATTTAATACTTAACATTATTGTTTCAATAATTTTCAATGCTAATATTTGTGTAAGTGTGTCAGCTTAAAATGTAAAAAGCGACATTTACAATGGCTTTCATTATTTTCCTTAATTTTAAATATTTACCGCGCAAAGAAGCGAATTTCTTGGAAATTAAAAAATAATAAATATCTAAAAAACTGTTGAGAATGGTATAGAGGTAAATGATGTTTAATCGGTAGCAAATGGGCTCTACATTCACCTCCTTAAAGGAATACGTCCACTTACCAGTCACCCTATATATTTTGTTTTACAAAAGTATTGAGAGAAGCGAGCGAATACTCGATGGTGTGGTTTTGAAGACTTTTGGGCGTGGCACCTCAAAAAAAAAATCCGCCTATGGCGGACATACCAGGTTTACCCTCCCCCCAGAACCTCAGGCTGGATACGCCACTGACCTATACCTTTACCTTTTTTGTATGAATACCTTTCAATACATTTTTAATTCTACCTTCTGCACAATCGCATTTTATTTAAATTAAACTTCTCGTAACATCAGCTTTAGTATGCTCGTAGAAAAAAATATAGTTCCTAACTCTTGCTGAAAGAAATTTCCGGCACAAGGGTGCGAAGCGCCCGAGTGCCGGAAATTTCTCTTCCCACACTCGTTAGGAAAATAGCTATTCCACTATCAGCGGCATATTTTGACTCACGCCGGAATATTTTTTTGACTCCCATTATCACTAGTTGGCCTGTTCCTTGTTCATGACTGCGAGAGGTTGGCCGATGGCTGAATTTTGATAGCTCTCTTTTCGTTCACGATTGGACTTGAAATTGTTTGACCTTTTGGCTGTATTCGGAGGACAGCTACTCTTGCGAGTACCTCTTCTACGATTTAAGAGAGCTACTAAGCCCTATATCTGCGAACAGGACGAATTTCCAAGAAGCTCTTGTGTCCATTCAGACTAACCGCTGGGTTGCGTTTAGAAATAGCACTCTGGGTGTGAGGGTGACCCTAGAGTAACTCTAAACCGTTCATAAATTGACAGGTGCTTATTCGGAGCGTTACGCTGGAATCGTTCAGAAATCGAGAGTTAACGTGCCCAGAGTGTGCCCAAATTACCCCACGCAGTGACTGGGTTGAAAACCGCCCCGCGGTTTTTCACATTGGTTTTTACCGGGTTTGGTGATAAATTTTTGGGAATAATTATAAATACCGATTATGTTGTGTGGTTGGGGAATAACTGTGTCACCTTGCAGCATTATCACTAGGAATTTTATCCAAGCACCAACTTTAATAGATAGCAAAAACACAAGCTAGTTTATTTACAAGACAAATATTTAAATGCCAATTAACTATCTAAACATACTCCCATATTTGATAATCATTCTAATAAAATTTTGGCAATATTTAACCTATTACATTATTTGCCAATTAGCAGTTCACATTATAGTCCAGGAGGCGGCGTCGAAAATATGCAAGAGTTTTCTGAAGGCTAATATTTTCAAAATAGGTCGTACTTAAGTGATAGAATTCCTGTGTACATTCAGCACTTACAGTTCCGCTGGGACGCGCGCAAAGTAGTCATTTCAAGAAGCGTCTAAACTCTTTTCTCGAAGCTCAGGATTTATCGAAATTTCGTACATTATCTGTTTGAAGGTCACAGATAACGTATGTAAATCGTCAAACGTCTAGGTCGCTGCAAAACTGGTGTCAGACGCCCTCAAAGTTTTTATTTTATGGCATTTTCTTCGGTGTCCTGTCAAAATATATTTTTCATATTTTTGCAGGTATTCGACAAATATATTTGAAGGAATATTTTAACTGGTTTACATGGAGTGCGTTCAAAAACGGCAATGCTAATGCCAAAACCTACTTTTCCCTCTCCACCGGTAATGCCGAACCACGTAGGTTGGAGCCAAACTCGAACGCAAAATGCCAATTTTGGCTTGGCTGTAGCCATTCTTGAACGCAGCCCAGGTGTCTTATTGACTAAGTAATTGTCATTCCATAGTGTCATTCGGTGGCAAGTGTCCACAGCCACACATCTCATTGAGGTAGAATAATCTAAAATGTCACACATTGTATCTGACACAACCACTTATGGCAGCCATAATAATTGCACTGTCAGGATATGGTTTGTGTATGCTGAATGACGGATTGAAATTTTTACAGCACCATACTATAAGTCAACCATCTTTATCTTCGTCAGTACTTATTAGATATTATCCATTGGCATCAATTGATATCGAGTTGACAATCGAAGGGTGGGCTTATAAATGATTAGTTTGTTTAGTGCAATAATCGTAAATTACCACTAAATTCATGCTGGCGAAAACCCGTTCTTGTCTTGAGTCTTGCGTCAAACTGATAACGCACATGTCCGCATTGATGCCGAAGGCGTAACTTATTTGGAATGGTTTAAGTTTTTTGGATAGACGAGCGCCACTGATTTTATCCAACAATAGGCTCCTTGCATCAAATTTTTTTATTGCTGATTTCGATAGTCCATGAAAAATAAGTCAACACGTGTTTTTCCTTTTTCTTGTTAATCAAAAATTGACGGAGATACAACGCTTTGAAATGTCCTTCCGACGTCATAACTTAGGTATAATACGTTGTGAGTTGTGACGTCGCACATGCTCAGTATATCTATATATACAAAAACTCAATATTTGTATAACTTCCGAAATAATCATATTTGGACAAAATAAAAAAACACGCATCGATTTTTTTTCGATTTCCTACAGTTTGCAATACAAAATAATCAATTTAATTTTTCATGCAAGTACCCTAAACTCCTGTTTGTTGAAATTTCAAACAATCTTGAACTAACTTTGGAATATTTCTTCGAGAAAGTGGAATATGTATATTTAAGCATAAGAAAAGTGATATTTTTCTTGCTATTTATGTCGACGATGCGATGGCTTAATTATGGAAGAGAGTGGAGAAGAAATAGAAAATTTACTTGGAGGACAAAACAATGAGACATAAAACAGTGGACATATTTTTGCGAACAGACATATTCATTGAAAAGGAGACAATACTATATAGTTAATCAGGAAGATAACATCACATTATCGATTTACAGGAGCCATTGAATGCTCACTTATCTAACAAAACAAGACCCGGTATCTCTCGATATGGATGCTTTCACAGACAGATTTTAAGTTCAAGGGATGTTAAGATCCATGGAAAACAGACAAGCTCCAACAATAAAGTAGAAACCATAATGACAAACAAGAAACAAATAAGCGTACAGTTTGGTGGTTCATTAATAATTAAGAATATCAGTATGTGAACATAGGGTTTCAACAATTACACACTAGTATTTAGATAATATATTAAGTTGCTGATTATTATACATACATGTCCCTTCTTCCCGGTTACCAGGTCTAGGTCAAACAGTAACACGATAGGAGCGAATAAATATTGGCCAAGCTCCAACGTGATACGGTTTTGAGGTTACTTTGATTTCTGGCCCACAACACTGCACTCCTGGCATGTTCGATAATCACATTAGCTATATAATCCTACAGCCGCCATATAAACGCTCATCCGCAGGCGTAATTTTGAATTTCAGCTTAAAAATTGTTCAGAATAATGCCATATCGAACAAAGCCAAAAGATTTATATTCTGGTTGGCGTCGCATGCCTTTCTGTAGCATTTATTTTCCATTACCTCATAAGCGGCTTTACTTGAAAGAACAACGGAGCGGGGCAAGGAAATTGGATTAAATGTTCCAGATCTTGACAGTGAAGTAATTTCCATAAGGCAATTTAAAATAAAAATATATAGAATTTCATTTAGTTTCACAGTTCTTGCATTCATTTAAATTTCACCCCCATTTCAATCACGTTCCATACAAAAGTAGCAATATTTGCAAAATGTCACAAAAGTGTGCGACTCCAGCCGGCAAATTCAATAAATGTTTTCGTGTACGATTTGCAATTTTGGCAATAAAACTGAAAAGGTATTGCTCAAATATAATAGCCCAGTTTTGAATCGAAATATGATGAAATGGGTGCTGAACTTTTTATTGGGTTCAAGCATCAAAAGAAAAGATTAATGAAAAGATTTAAGGACGTATAATTTAAAGGACTTGTAATAACTTAAAAAAACGGAACTAATTCAAAAGATATTCTTTATGGCTTGGGTCGAGTATCTTTATTCGCTTCGTTAGCACTCGCTATATTTACGGAACAAAAGTAGAAAAAGGTTTTCAACAAGAAATATAGGTCCATTAATAACCAACTAATGGTCAATGGTCTCTCTTTAGAAAGCATTTATCAAATATTTAAAACAACTCATTGATGATGTTGAAAGTAGTTCCTGAGGAAGCATTAAACCATTTATCGTAAAATGTGAGGCCGATTTCCTGTAATGGGTGGCTTTCTACGCAGTTTCCGGGTTTTAATGGCGTCGAAGCTCGAAATGTACATTTAAAATGATAATTGAACACGCTAGGGAAATTATATTGTTTGAAAAATGTAAAGACTAGTGCCCAGGATAGTGTTGTGGTTAAGCGCCATATTTGGGTGACTATCAGTGTGGTTTCGGGTCAGTGCAACAGGAGCTTTTGGATTGTTACAGATGTAATTAATTCTATTCAGAAATCCACTCCAAAACTGACTGTGGTTGCGAAAATTATATTTTATCACGTTAATCAGGTATTGACTATTGGATTCAAAAATTGATTACATACTGCTAATTAATGACGTTCTATTTGGTGAATGGTTGATTACTAATTCAATAGCTGAAAATATTGAATCGATATACAAACATATTTATTCAAATTAGTGTATTTGATGATTCTTTCAGAATAATTATTGTAAAGCTTCAATCAGATGATTCATATCCAAGTAAGTTATGTGAAAAATGTATGGAACTAACTTATCGAGAACATGAATGTTAATATTATTCAATATAAAACAGCAATCATTGCTGAAAAAGTCACAAATTGTGTCATTTCTAAGCCGCTACAATAAACTATAATGTTTTATTACCAAACATTCAGTAGTGACAAGTGGTAAATTTATAGACACCGCGGATTTTCAGTAATCAACGCTAGAGTTATGGTAATTGTCCGTTGATGTCATTTGTTTGCTAATGGATCATTTGATATTTACCATTTATTGTATTTCAATTCGGCGCTGCATAATTCATATCCTTCTCATGGGAGTTTTCATTTGAAACTATGAAAATTTAACTTTACTTTGGTATGAGTTGGTGCACAATATCACATTCGGGTTTATTTTGTTTAATTTTCAATGTGAAATAAGTCTTGTTTTCATTTGTTAATAGTTAGATTTATTATTCTGATACATAATTTGTAAACGTGGACGTTAGAAAAAAATAAGTCTCTCGTACAGTCCATTCTCGTCATCGTTTTTATTCGCTCATGGTACACCTTCTTTCACCATTGGCGTCGATCGATACAGGTTTACAGTTTCGCATTCCAAAGCGGTCAAGAATTTTTCTTACATAAGCTGTTTGGTTTACCTACCATTTTCAGTTCTTCTAATTTCTAAACCCAAAAAATAGGGAGCTGGTTTAATGTTAATTTTAAATTCCCTTCGTAAACTTTCTAAGAAGGAATCCTTTAATTTGTCTTTGGTTGAACCCAGGTGTCCATCATTAAAATATAGCTGATTCTAGTAGAAGTGTGTCTTCTTCAAATCTCTTTGGCATATCTTTTAAAACCAAGAACTTGTATGTAATCGGTAAATCTCTGGTTCCAACATCTAGATGCTTGTTTTAGTCCATAAAGACTGCGCTGAAGTTTATAGACCATGTTACTTCCATCTTCATACCCATCTGGTTGCTTCAAATAGACTACTTCATTTAGTTTTCCATAGAGAAATTGGTACTTTGGCTCGTTCTCCAGTGCCAAATTTCAAAACATGAGCTTTTCAGTATAAACAGACCTCACAGAGTTCAATATCAAGGTAAACTTCTATGTCTAGTTCAATATGGTCCTTATATGTCTCTTATTTTGATGTCCAAATCTCTCGTGGTATAGCTGTAGCACATTGTTATCGCTGAATAAATTAACTTCTTTTGGTCAAGACGACCTTATGCTTTTCATATCCATTTTGTATAAGCCTCCTGAAATATTCTAGATCCCACTAGAATGGTTTCTCCAAATAACTGAAAACTGAAATGTTCTGCATTCGAAACAAACTCAACTTTTTAAATTTCTATCTTGTAGGACTGTGAATAATAGGGAATCGGTCAATCAATATGTAGTTTTATTAACTCTTTTCACAAATGCCTAGCTTTCGGAACTCTTTATTCTATCTTGTGGGGATAACGTTGAAAACAAATTTTCACTTATACTGGGTTCGTACCATACATTTGCCAGTGAAAGCTAGTCCTTTTTTCCTTTCACACAGGATTCTACTGTTATGGTTCCATGACCCAGGGGCCGGATTCTCGTCTCAGGGAGTAGAGCTCCCCGAGAGAATAAATTTCTCGTGTTTATCATTCTCGTTTACTTTTCGATTAGAAGGACAAGGACAAGGACAAAACATTCGTTCTATCGGGGAGCTCTACTCCCTGAGATGAGAATCGGGCCCCAGGGCTGCTACTGATTTTCCGTTTGCTGTGGTAACTTAGCGATAACTATTAAATGGTACGTAAGTTTCAAATCAATCAATTTGGTTGATGACATGATTTCTTGCACCGACTTACCAGTTGCTCTTATCACTCTCGAAGTACAGGAAATCGTTCGTAACAGCAATTAAGGTAACATGCCCAACACCTATGTTGTCTTAATGTTTCTTTTTCTTAGGTGGCTTACCATCCGCTTTCCATTTAGGACAGTCTCGTATTCTATGAGGTCCTAATTTGTAATAATTACAAGTAAAATTGCAATTTTCACTTGATATTTGCAATACTTCCTGCTTCGTTTCTGTTTTATTTGACAAGGCTTTCTCATACGCACACAGCTGATTTGTTAAATTCTCTATAGAGCATGTAACTTCCATCTTCATATCCATCTGGTTGCTTCAAATAGACTTCTTCATTTAGTTTTCCACAGTGGCGTAGTGACGATGTTCCGGGCCCGTGTTCAAAAATTGTACCGGGCCCCTACTCCTGCGATATACAGGGTGTCCACTAATTCGGCCAAGAGAAATTGATGGAAATTATTTTCAAGTTTCTAACATGACCGCTAGGGAGGCGCAATTTCGATATTATAACTAAAAATTCAAATTTTCTCAGGAAATCGCTATATTAGGATACTGTTTTAATAACAGAAATCAAAAATTCATTAATTTTTGCGCCAGTTTGGTTGTCAGGCTTTTTTCGTATCTTCACTAATAAGGGTGGGGGAAACTGGTGAAAAAATAGTTTCAAAAATTGCTCTATCTTCCAAACCCCTTATCCAAACTCAATTTGGGCTCATTTGAAAGAGAATTTCATTTTTATCAAGAACACCACTTCGTTGGGGGTCGATAGCTCTCACCGCGCCTTCTAGAGGGCGCTGTTTAACCAAGATCCAGTTTTTTCTAATTTTCTTGAAAAATCCAAATGGCATGATAATAATTTTTGATTGGTGTGCTTAAAGAGCAAAAAAAATAACTACATTTTGACGTAAACCGCAATTCAATATCTGCATTCTTTTTCAAGTTACATAAGGTCTTTAGCTTCCTTAATATCGTACCTCGTTGAATTTATGGTGGGACACCCTGTATATGGGTGTTCCTAAATATCATGTACAAACGGAACGGGGTGATTCTTTGGTTTATTTTGTAGATCGGTAACGAAGCGTTTGCGGACCTATGTTTATTGGAAATTTTAGTCATAAAATAAACCAAAGATCACCTCCTTCCGTTTGTACATGATATTTAGAAACATCCTGTATATATATTTTTTAAATATACAGGATGAACCTGAAATATGGAACATATTCAATATAAAATAAATGAAGGCGTTTTGGAAAAACCGCTCGGACACGTCGATTTTGTTTTTTTTCTCGAGATATTTTCACATTAATTTTTTTATACAGGTTGTTTCAAGAACAGCTTTACCGTTATCAACTTTATTTTTATAAATCGTACCCTTTGTATATCATGATATTTCCGGATTTTGCGGAAAATTCTAGACATATTGTATGTGCAATGTCATGACAGAAATACCCTATGTTAAAGCTTAACTCACCTAATTACAGGACAGCACAACAAATCACAACGTCTACAAATAGAGTTCTTCATTTAGTTTTCCACAGTGGCGTAGTGACGACGTTCCGGGCCCGTGTTCAAAAATTGTACCGGGCCCCTACTCCTGCGATATACAGGGTGTCCACTAATTCGGCCAAGAGAAATTGATGGAAATTATTTTCAAGTTTCTAACATGACCGCTAGGGAGGCGCAATTTCGATATTATAACTAAAAATTCAAATTTTCTCAGGAAATCGCTATATTAAGATACTGTTTTAATAACAGAAATCAAAAATTCATTAATTTTTGCGCCAGTTTGGTTGTCAGGCTTTTTTCGTATCTTCACTAATAAGGGTGGGGGAAACTGGTGAAAAAATAGTTTTAAAAATTGCTCTATCTTCCAAACCCCATATCCAAACTCAATTTGGGCTCATTTGAAAGAGAATTTCATTTTTATCAAGAACACCACTTCGTTCGGGGTCGATAGCTCTCACCGCGCCTTCTAGAGGGCGCTGTTTAACCAAGATCCAGTTTTTTCTAATTTTCTTGAAAAATCCAAATGGCATGATAATAATTTTTGATTGGTGTGCTTAAAGAGCAAAAAAAATAACTACATTTTGACGTAAACCGCAATTCAATATCTGCATTCTTTTTCAAGTTACATAGGGTCTTTAGCTTCCTTAATATCGTACCTCGTTGAATTTATGGTGGGACACCCTGTATATGGGTGTTCCTAAATATCATGTACAAACGGAACGGGGTGATTCTTTGGTTTATTTTGTAGATCGGTAACGAAGCGTTTGCGGACCTATGTTTATTGGAAATTTTAGTCATAAAATAAACCAAAGATCACCTCCTTCCGTTTGTACATGATATTTAGAAACATCCTGTATATATATTTTTTAAATATACAGGATGAACCTGAAATATGGAACATATTCAATATAAAATAAATGAAGGCGTTTTGGAAAAACCGCTCGGACACGTGGATTTTGTTTTTTTTCTCGAGATATTTTCACATTAATTTTTTTATACAGGTTGTTTCAAGAACAGCTTTACCGTTATCAACTTTATTTTTATAAATCGTACCCTTTGTATATCATGATATTTCCGGATTTTGCGGAAAATTCTAGACATATTGTATGTGCAATGTCATGACAGAAATACCCTATGTTAAAGCTTAACTCACCTAATTACAGGACAGCACAACAAATCACAACGTCTACAAATAGAGTTCTTCATTTAGTTTTCCACAGTGGCGTAGTGACGACGTTCCGGGCCCGTGTTCAAAAATTGTACCGGGCCCCTACTCCTGCGATATACAGGGTGTCCACTAATTCGGCCAAGAGAAATTGATGGAAATTATTTTCAAGTTTCTAACATGACCGCTAGGGAGGCGCAATTTCGATATTATAACTAAAAATTCAAATTTTCTCAGGAAATCGCTATATTAAGATACTGTTTTAATAACAGAAATCAAAAATTCATTAATTTTTGCGCCAGTTTGGTTGTCAGGCTTTTTTCGTATCTTCACTAATAAGGGTGGGGGAAACTGGTGAAAAAATAGTTTTAAAAATTGCTCTATCTTCCAAACCCCATATCCAAACTCAATTTGGGCTCATTTGAAAGAGAATTTCATTTTTATCAAGAACACCACTTCGTTCGGGGTCGATAGCTCTCACCGCGCCTTCTAGAGGCCGCTGTTTAACCAAGATCCAGTTTTTTCTAATTTTCTTGAAAAATCCAAATGGCATGATAATAATTTTTGATTGGTGTGCTTAAAGAGCAAAAAAAAAAAACTACATTTTGACGTAAACCGCAATTCAATATCTGCATTCTTTTTCAAGTTACATAAGGTCTTTAGTTTCCATAATATCGTACCTCGTTGACTTTATGGTGGGACACCCTGTATATGGGTGTTCCTGAATATCATGTACAAACGGAACGGGGTGATTCTTTGGTTTATTTTGTAGATCGGTAACGAAGCGTTTGCGGACTTATGTTTATTGGAAATTTTAGTCATAAAATAAACCAAAGATCACCTCCTTCCGTTTGTACATGATATTTAGAAACATCCTGTATATATATTTTTTAAATATACAGGATGAACCTGGAACATATTCAATACAAAATAAATGAAGGCGTTTTGGAAAAACCGCTCGGACACGTCGATTTTGTTTTTTTTCTCGAGATATTTTCACATTAATTTTTTTATACAGGTTGTTCCAAGAACAGCTTTACCGTTATCAACTTTATTTTTATAAATTGTACCCTTTGTATATCATGATATTTCCGGATTTTGCGGAAAATTCTAGACATATTGTATGTGCAATGTCATGACAGAAATACCCTATGTTGAAGCTTAACTCACCTAATTACAGGACAGCACAACAAATCACAACATCTACATAAGATTATAAGAAATGAAGACTTTACTTACGTAGATATAGATATAAATATTATTTTTTATTTTTATAAATTAGCATCAAATGTGTAAGCTATAATTTTTTTTTTCACCCAATAGGAAAAAAAAAATTACATTGACATCTAGAACCGGGTCCCTTGAGGTACCGGGCCCGTGTTTCGTGGAACACGCGGAACACCGGTGACTACGCCCCTGGTTTTCCATAGAGAAATGCAGTACATACGTCGAACTGAGCGAGTGTCATATTCTTGCTAGCAGCAAATCAATTCTCATTCGACATTAAGATCCACCTAGACTTGAATGAGAAATACTCAGCAGGTAGAGTCTCCAATATTTCAGTATCAGTAAAACGTCAGGTAAATCGCACTTGCATGGGTATCTTTGTAGATTTCTTTTTGTAGGTCATTCCATAGATTCTTAAGCTTCGAGGTATGAGTTGCAATATCATCATCAGCTTGTCTTACGTAGCGGAAAAATTGCATACTAACATCATGCGTCTTGTCCTCAACATTACCAACGTATCTATGCAGTTCTAACCAAACCTCTCTAGCATTAAAAAATCGCATAACTTTTTTCAAAGTTTCTTCATGCAGTCATAATTATCAGAATATTACCATCAGCCTTATTTTAAAGTCTAACAAATCTGTTTCGTACTTGGATTTTACCTCTGTTGTTTTTTTTCTTCTACAGGTTTAGGCGAAACTAGTTCAGCTGCCATTACGTCAAGTCCACTACTAATAGACCTGTCTCGCATAAATAGAGAAAGAGAGCTTAATTGTAATAAATACAAGTTAGAAAGTAATAAAAGATGACATGCGCGCGCAACTCGTAGGTTCACTGTAGCCAGATTGTATTATTGCAGAACAAATAAAGACAATACAAATCGAACATTATAACATTAAAGAAGTGATATAGTGTCAAGTGTTTTACAACGCCTTGAATCAGACAAAAGAAGCGCTTGAAAAGTTTATGTTAACATCGTTTACACTTTTATTTTGATAAATGTTTCATCCGGCAACATCGCACAATGAAATTGCAAAGGAATATGTCAAATATAATCTGACAAAACCTTAAACGACACTGCGGTGAGTTCAAGTAATATGTAAAGTATTAGTTTGCTCTTTGTCGAATTACACGTTACAAAGAAAGAAGGAACGATTCACTCTGAACTGGCCCCTGAATAAGAATATGACGCAAACCTGTACCAAACTTGCTTCTCATTGGACGCTCACCTGCAGCCTACAAGCGACGCGCGCAGTCCAGGTAATAGGAGATCGGTCTCTTACTCATGTCCATTTTACTTTTCTTTAACTGTACTCCGAGAGCATTAAATGCCTGTAACCACGCCAAAATCAAACAATGTGTTTCTAACCTATAGTTTCAACAAAGCGAAGAATTTATTATACAGTGTGTCCCGCTTAAGGACTGACCACCCTTCTAAAATTTTTATTTTTCAACCGATTCAATTCATTTTCTTTTGTCTTATAGCTACTCGAATTTGGCACTTATTAGGCTCATAATTTTATTTCTGCTGCTGTACTGGTGTACAGGGTGTCCACATTTATAGGCTCAAATTTCAATAAGTACTATCAGGTATTTTTTTAGGAAATAAAACTGATAGCAGATTCTTGTTTAGAATGGTCTAAAACCCAAATGTACTAATTATTATTTCAATACCACAGATCACCTAATACAGATGCGTAAGTACGTATACTTGCTGTCGACGATATTCTGTGACGAAGCCGGGCCGCCAGCGGCCCCACGCATAGATAAAGATCGCCCGCGTCAGGACAATTAACGTGGCCGAGTGCGTGAGCATGTTCCAGCCTGTGTGTTTACATATTTTTGCGGGTAAAAAAGAATATTTTTTTGCTGTTTGTGAACCAATTAAAGAAATAATATTATATTATTGAGCTTCCGCATTTATAGAATAAATATGTTCAAAATACATTGATGTGGCATTGGTGCGGCCAGCCTATGTCTATCAAATTAATCTTGAACCACGAACTCGCCGCTCTTTCGCATCTGTATGTAAGTAATCTGTGTCAATACGATACAGGGTGATGAAAACTACTAGCAATCGTCGTTCGTTTTTGTTGGTAATTTTTTGTTTCATCTGATCCGTGATTGATAAATAAGGATGGGGTTATTCCAAATGGGTGGCTATAGTTTCTAGTCCTATTAATCTCTATATCGGTGTTTGATCGGTATTAGACAGATTTTTTAAATTCTGGACTGGATTTAGAAAATCATGCGATATGTGAAATCGATGGATAGTCATCCAACTGGTGAAATGGTCTCTTATAAGACATACCTAGTTCCAATTAATTTTTATCATTGTTACGCAATTACATTGTGCAGAAACGTCAACGCCACAAGGCTCGATCAGTGTGCCAATATCCAGGAGTTCTTTTTTAATGTGACATCAGAAATAGGTGTGTAAAGTATATAAGAATTTGAAACCGATATACAGCAGAAATCTGCGAACAACTTACGGCCAAATATTTCATCAATGGAATTGAAAATATGGATGTGCCCATAAGCAATGCTGCTCATAACCGAATTAACCAATCCATCAAGTAGCAGCGAAGCTTCATTCAAAAATATCAAAACCAATGCAAGAAGGAAAAGAACAAGCAGAGGAAATTAAAGACGCAATGGGGAACCTTCCGGAAGAAATGCGAAAAGTTATTCAGCAATCAAAGGAACTTGAAAGAAGGCACCGAATGTCACTGCTGGGAACAAAAAAGAGGATGTTTTAAAAGTGACTGTAGAGTACGGCTGAGATCTCGCCCTCTTTCTGGATCGTCAGCCTTCGATGGAGAAATTGCAAGAGTACGATTTGCAAATCAAACATCGTTCTGCTAAACGCTTTATTCCGGCGACCATGCATACCCAATTCCATGCAAACAACGTCTCAGACTTAGGAGTTCCTATTAGAAGCCAATGGATCAAGAATATAGTTCCGAACTATCGAGAAGTGATCAAGTAGAAGAGAGTGACATCAAACTATTTTTGGACCTAAAGGAAACTGGCAATAAATCGCTAAAAAAAAACGAGCGAATGAGCAAGAGTTGACGAGAAGTTTTGACAGATTTCTCAAGTGACTAAATTATTATAGCATGTAGTTTGTAAGTTGGCAGTTGTATAAGTTGTAAAGAATTGAGTGAAAGCGATAAGTGATTAGTGAATTTCGTAAAGTTAAACACCTATACCGCATAGCAATTAAATTTAAATCTAAAATATACAGGGAATGTTTCCTTCCAGTCACAATTTACGGTGAAAAACATGGTCCTTGGACAAGAATACAACATAGAGCAATCGAAAAAAGAATATTGGAAACAACACTCGAAGACAAAAAGGCAAACCTTGATAAGAAGAAGGATATGCAGAAAAGATAATGAAGCTGGACTGGTCATGTATCTATGAGTGATGAACAGTTGAGTAATAAAATGACCAGATGCACCCTTAGAGTGAGAGAAGAAGTGCGATGAGACCAAAACCACATTGGTGTGACGATATAAAGCACACACAAATTGGTATCCAGCGAGAAGACTGCAGGTAGCTCAGAATAAAATCAAATAGATGACGGATCATGCTTTGGAAAGTCGAAAAAAATACCTTGTTTTCTTCTATAGAAAATATTCTAGCTCATACAATTGTTAGAACACGGCATACGGATTCAACTGGTGAAGAACTAGTCGCAGTTTGTGATAGGTACTTTTGAACACTTGCTATCGGCACAGCTGTGAATATTCCACCAGAGCCATCATCTTTTGGAGTATAAATGGAATTATATAAACAAACTCCCTCAAAAGCTCTCTCTGTAGAAAGAGACAGAGAAGCAGTTTGAAGAATATAAAACTAGAGAGTAGGATGAAAGACGCTGTGGAAGAGAATGAATCGAGTCAAAAACAAAAGGCAACAAATGGGAGACGAGTAGTAAAATGATAATCAAGTTGTAATATTTTGAGACCCCCTTATCCGAGTATAGTGATAACGTTAAACAAGCCGATCATCCAATTGTAACGTTTTTAATTACTTTGGATTAAAAATATGTTATTGCTTACGGCAGCTGTTCATCGAAAAGCATTTTTAGTCGTGTTTAAGGAGTGTTTACTGAGGGCGCCACGAAGTTTTTATTTATAAGGTCTCAGACTTCGAAATAGTCCTCAATATTAAATCTGAAATAATATGTATAAAACGAAATAATACAGTAACGCTTTCCACTTAATTATGTTCAGTAAAAGTTTAATTAAAAATTACAAAATCTAGGATTTCAATTTAATGAGAATCATAGATGTAAGAATAATTTGATTCCAACCCAGTACTACCCATAACTAAATATTATTGTATAAAATAATAATAATGATCGATCATTTTATTTTCTACTGGTCTATCTGCCCTTAAAACTCATATGCACAACCGGACAGCGAACTGAACATAGAAATGAGTCATTCCATTTAGGTAATGCTCAAATAAAAAATATTAAAGAACCTCGTTGGGTCTATCTGCTCCGAAAATTTATATGCTCAACCAAACAGTGAACTGAACATAGAAATGGGACATTCCAACTAGGTAATGCTCAATGAATAATATAAAACGACTTCGTTGAGTCTTCTGCTCTGAACATTCACATGCTCAGTCGAACAGTAAACTGAACATGGAAATGAGACATTTCAATTGGATAATGCTCAATATAATATGATATAAAAGATAAAATTTAAACGTAAAGAAACCTGTAGTCATTACTTCCATGTGGAGGTGTCATCAAGGACGATAGGCACTATCCATCAGGGACCATGACAATGACCTCACAAGTAGGGATACAGTAAGTAAATTTCTTACGCGTATATTACAGGGCCTAAGTCTAAGCCACCATGTCTAGATCCACGGGACGTTCTCCATTATCAATTACTTACCTAGAAAAAAGAAGGAAAATTAAAAACATTTTAGTAATAGGATAAATAACTGGTATTACGTATATATTTTTAGCGTTGAATATTTGCAGAAGTTTTACATGTTCGCTTATAATTTTCTCGCAACAGAGAATAAAACAAAAAATCTACGACCAAGTGAAAGATTGAAACGTGCTATTTCCGTTTATATTTTGTACGGTAAATACTTATCTATGGCTGAATAAATAGAATTCTAATTTGAAACTTCCAACCATTCAATTCAAGTAGCATTTCAATTGTTAAAAAATTTGCTTTCTCGAATAAATCACTCAGCAACCCATACAAAATACAAGATGAAAAGTTTATATTTCAGGACAATTCCTGGCAAAGCGTAATGAAATTCACCATTTCATGTTACCGTTCGAATGTGAATGACGTGACTAATGTAATGGCAAACGACCGAAATCACTGCCTCGCAGCAACTAGATTTAAAAGTTCGTGAAATTGCATTTTATTTCGTGTTACTTTATCGACCATTAAAGTACAAGCTGGGAATTGGAATGATCAAAGTACATTGTTGAAATCTGTTTCTGTTGCCACAATTAACTATAGAACCACTTAATATAAAGTTTGGAGGAATATAAATTAGGCTCTCATTGACATAATCCTTGAAATACGAAGCAAACCATCTGCATTGAAACACCTTCAGAAGCTTGTACAAGCATTGAGAAAATTAACAGCCACGGTAGTCTAATGTTTGCCGTAGAGAAACAACTAAACAAATGAGATAATTCAAAATGTTAAAATATCTGTCTGGATATCTCGCTGTAACTGGCAGACATTTTATAGGCCCTTTTATTACGGTCAGTTTTTTTTTAAATTATAAACGTTTGTTTGAACCCTGTTTCTGGTTCAGGCACAAAAAAAAAAGTTTCAAGCAGACAACATGACATGAATGAAAGCTTGATTAAATGCAAAAATATGCAGCGCTGGGTATTTGTATTTTCATTTGGAAAACTGTTTTAGATGATTCTTTTATTTTCACTAATAGTAGAAGCCTAGGAGCATATTATATTGGAATTTTATGTTGATTTATTTATTGACAATTGACATGTTTGAGTAAATCAAATCAATTTGAAACAGTCAAAAATTTGGGATTTTTGTATGTGGATCACAAAGTGAAAACCATTTTTCCTTGTCAATAGAGGAAAGGTAGTTTGTAAAGTAAATAAACAAATCTGTCGATTTACAAGAACTCCCATACATATTTTAAGAGAACAACAGAAAAACCTTTTCTTGTTTTCCCAATTTAAGAGATAACTCCTGGCAGAGAAATCGGCTGTGAAAATGATAGGCTTTGGTGAACAAATCGTTGGAGCAGGAAATTACAATCGTTCAAAAACAATGGTTACAATATATTATTCTAGGAAAATTCTACCAATATAGGTTCATGTTAAAAAGATAGATAGAATAAAAGGTATTTATTCCAATTTGGCGTGGGGCCTTATAACTGGTAATCAGCACGTTCCGCAGTTGGTATACAATCGGCACTGATTAGCGATGTTATTATAGTGGTGCAAATTCAAACGATCTAATTTGTATAAGGACTCGAGGCGTTATCTTGCGAAACTAACCCCATAGATCCGAAACTGACCAACTAACATTTTAAAAAAAAGTTGTAGGTATTGAGTGACGTCAAAAAAATATATACATATATATCTAAAGACGTCATGTGCATATAAAACACGTACATATTTAGAATGAGATAAAATCGTCGTTTGATGTATGACAAAGCCTTCCTCTCATTGTAATTTTGTACTACTTTTATATGCACAGGACTGTATATCAAAAAAAAAAGATAATTATCAACTTCCAGGAAAGTCAGATTATCTATTGATTATCGCATGGACAAAGTTTACGCACGGACGAGGGCTTCCTATTATAAGAACGGTACAAATACCACGACACTTGAACTTTCCCAGATGGACCTGGCTTTGTTCGGGCTCCTAAGAAACAGCTGATTCAGTAGAAACAGCTGATTGTGGCTGCCGTATTTGTGATAATTTTTTGCTGACGTTTGCTGCCTTAGATATCCTCAAGTTTTCATAAAGATACCTAATTTTCTGCTCTATGATAGATCTGCGGTTTCTCCAAGCAACCTTACTTTGGAACTCATTAACAAGTGTTCTTAATATCTGGATTTTCCGGACGGTCGTGGAGTTAGATTCACGTCTCAGTATGTTGAGTCTATGATTTTCACTTTTCCTGAAAAATCTTTTCCAGTATAGAATTTGTCGTACACTATCACACAGTGTAAACATACACTATATGAACACTGCCCAGTTTTGTGGCATTCAAAAGAATCTATTTTAAAACCGATAACTATGGATGACATAATTAGTTCTATATGGTAGGGTTGATGAAATATGTGGAAGAGACGAGTGATTCTGGCAGTAACACGTAGATCAACATCAGACAGCAAGTGAGGACAATCAAAAATGTTGTTGATTGACTGTCTTGGACACCAGATGAAGGTCTCGGCTTTTTCTTCTGGAAGAAAAAGATGAAGATCAGAACACAATCCATTAAGTCAACCATAACAGCATCACCAATCTTGAGGTTCATATGCCTAAGAAATGTTCTCACACAAAGCATATTCAAGAGGGGTTCCGCCAGAGCTCGGGAAATTATCTTAAGAAAGTGCAAGTGCACGCCAGAAAACTCCCAAGTATGACGCTTGATGAATCCAAACATTCAACAAACTTTCATGTGTTATGTGTTGCTTATCTTCTCGAGAAGATTATTAATTGACGCTAGTTATATCCAACAGGAAATTGCGATAGTTCGCAGAGTGATAAAATTGGACTTCCTGCTCAGGTTTTTGTTTGTAACAATACACCATAGAAAGCGTATTTATTGGTATTTATCAAATTCGAACAGAACACACTGAATTTATTCGGCAACACATAAAAAATTATCTATAGGCTGTATCACCTGCAATAATAGTCAATCTATACCTTGCTTCAACTATTGCTGTCAGCGTCCTCACTATGAGCGGAAAATGTCACACACGCAATATTGCTGTAATTTTTAAGGAGGTCAAAAAGGCAAACGAAATATTTGGTTACCCTTGTGATCAATGTAAACAAATTATTTGTCAGAACTGTGTAACGTGCCAAAATTGCCTTTAACTATTTCACACTTATTTTCAATTTTCATTCAAAATTCGTTTATACAGGGTGTCCCACGAGGTTCCTCCCAAATGATCATTTCGGAACGCATCATCGTATGTTCCCCTGTATAATTTTCTGTCATATCCTTCAACAAAGCCTTAACAAATATGGCATAGCTGATTTCGTAATTTAATTTTCTAACGAAAAATACCATGAGTTACATTTAAGATTCGAAAGTTGACGTCACTCAACCGAAATTGAAGCAAAAATGGTAAAATTGGATGACAATGGTAGAAGCGGCACAGAAAGTTACCCAGATCCTCAAAATTTCAATTATATTGGATGACGCGTTCCGAAGTTATCACCTGGGAGAAACGTCGTGGGACACCCTGTATATTTAATTTTTCTCTGATTTTATTAGACTTTGTATACATTTTTCCCTTATAAAAATTAAACAATAATTCCAGTAGTTGCAGATCCTGAAAATTTTCTAATCTTTATTATTTAAATTCTATTTTCACTTGTTGACGACTAATGATTTTCGTCGATTTCAAACAATATTTAAATTCCATTTCCCAATAATTGATTAATTTTATCTACAAGCGTTTGGTCATGACGTTTTCACATAATCATTTTTCCAGTATTTGAGTTATGTCATAAGACTCATAACAGAACAGTGGTGTTATGGACTAGGTTATGAATGAATAACACAACTATTTTTGGTGATTTAACAAATGTCAAACAAACAAAACAAATGTTAAAACTAGGTAAAATGAAGGTAGACAACGACTAATAAAGGAAAATCATTGAAAAAACATTCTTAGTTTTCTCTAGATAAAACGTTGTACATCACACGTGCGTTTAAACATGACTACAAAACTCGTGTAATTAGACTCGGTCTACGACCTCGTAGTACTAATCTTTCACACTGTTTATTGTAATCATATTCATTAACGCACTTGTAATGTAAATAACTAGTAAACTTTCTTGGGTTAGGTTTTCCAAATAGTGGACCGTTCACGAAGTGTACTGCATGCTCTCTATTTTATAGTGACACTTAAGTCATGTCACTCATGATTTGTTTGCTAGATGACGGCAGAAATGTCGTTCATTTTTGTCAATTGGCCTTTCAATTAGTAATGTTTTTGGGATTATCGATTCCTTTGTAAGCGTTTACGTTTTGCAAGACGAATTGTTAATTCATTGTCGTATTCTTCAAATTATGATTGTTCTATGGTTAATTACTTGTTGTTATTATCATTAGTCGTCAGCTGTAGCCATCTTCCCAGATTATATTGCTGTGTATAATTTTGGTACTATGGATTTTACCGATTAATTTTTGACATTTATTTGTCGTTACTTTGCCTCATCTCTATTCCTCAAATCTAGAACAGCTAATTAATTTCCTGTGGTGCTTCTTTCTTTTACGATTTGGTTGTTCCGAGAAAAGGGTCTCTCTTGAAGAATTTAATTTTGTCTTCGCCCTATTTTTCTCACTTATTGAATTTTGGTACATTGAGTTGCCTTACGTTGCGTTACGTTTTCGTAAAGTGTCATGATTTCGCCGATGATTTCGGACTTTTAAAAAACCATTTCGCGGATAAGAGATTTTTTCAGACTTTACATCAATAAACAATTACTTGGGTACTTTCTGCTGGGATAATCTGTTATCTAATCTGGATGTAGATTCCATGTTAAACACATTTTATGAAATTGTCTATAGTTGCTTGGATCTATTTGTTCCGGTCAAAAAGGTACCCAGTGGAAAGTTTCCTAGGTGGTTATAACCTTTCTACTAATTCAGAACCATTTTGGAATTTCTGTAAGTCTAAACGCAATGCATGCTGTAACCCATAATGCAATCAATAGTTGTCAATAAAGTATATTAATCTACGTCGGTGTCATTATGACACATTTAGCATTGTCATTTGAATGTCATTAGGTCCTTCATAATAGCACTAGTGCGTTTAAGAATTCATAATAACACCCAAATTTTGAAATGAAAAATATACAAAAAGAAAGTTAGTTGCCAGAAGAACCTTTTCAATAATGCTGTCTCTATATTTGAAAAGACACTTTCGAACTCAGAATCACCAATAATAATATTATTTTCCACTATAAAATTGAATTTATGGCACAAAAATGGACTCCAATATTGAAGCTGCCAAAGTCAAAATTCTAAAAACCAACAAGCAGGTTCTCGACTAGTACGGGCACCTGCTAAATTTCAAATTTTAATTTGAAAAGTTTTTGCTATTTCAAGGCAAATCAAATCTATTTGGACCATTGTAGATTAAATTTTGAATGATACACGTTCGATATGAACTTTATTAATGAAACTTGTGTAACTAAACCACTCGGCTAACGCCTCGTGGTTTAACGTTACACGCGTTTCATTATGGCGTTCATATCGAACTTGTATCATTAATAACTATAACGTTCACAATTACTCCATTTCCATATGTGAGAAATACACTGAGCTTATTAGCTTGAATCCTCACAAGGGTTTGGGTCCTGATAATATTAATCCTGTCTTTCTTGAAAACGGCCCCAAATTCTCGCTAGGCCCCTACAACTGATATTTAATGGATCTTTCCTCAAATTTTGGAAAACACAATTTGTCGTCCCAATAGATAAATCTGGAGAAAAGTCCAACATAAAAAGTTACCGACCCATTTGCATCATCAATAACATCCCTAAAATTTTTCAAAACCTTTTAACTATAGTCCGTCGTTTTTAATCTGATACTCCAACCAAAGGAATGTTAGTTGGTGGCTCCCAACGTTAGAACGCCAATGGTCACCTGACCTCACACCTGTTTTTGCCATATGCTTCACCCCCTGGCTCCTCATACGAAAAGTGTCAGATTGAGAAGTATCTAAGTTCACTATTTTTTCCTCAAATCACTAACCAGCAGTTTGGCTTCTGTGTGGGTAGAAATATCGAACTTTCGTCTTACCTATTCTCAGTTTGTATTGCATGCCTTGAAGAGTGGAACAGAGGTCCGTTCCGTCTACACAGACTTCTCCAAGGCTTTTCATAAGATTCCACATAATCTACTGAGAGACAAACTTAAAACGATCGGTATTAATGAATCCTTACCCTGCTGGCTCGACAGCTACCTTGCGAATAGGATTCAAATTGTAAAAAATAACAATATCTTGTCTAACAAAGTTCCTGTGCCGTCTGGGGTCCCATATCGAATCATTTCTTTAATATCTTCATTAATGATGTTGCACCCTGCTTCCAGTCTTCGGAGCTCCTTCTGTTTGCAAACGATCTGAAAATGAGTAATATCTGCATTGCTTCTCAAGAGATTTTGCATTGTGGCTTGGTGTCGTGATAATGGTATGCATGTTAATATTTCTAAGTGCAATCTCATATTTTCTCGTCGTACAGTTAAAATTGATTTTCGATATCTTATTGATGGTGCAACATCATCATTAGTAGTAAACATGAATGATCTTGGAATAATTCTTGATGACAAGCTATCATTTGCCTCTCACAACATAAATTATTGGTAAATCAGAATGTTGGAATTTATTAAACGTAATACTTCTGGCTCTGGTACTGTATGTTCCATTAAACTTCTATATTGCAGTCTTGTTAGAAGTCTCTTGGATTATGCCACCTATGTATGGGACCCTCAGTATGCTTACTATATCGACAGAATTGAGAGAGTGCAGAAGAAATTTATGCATCATATTCATTTCAAATTTTATAGACACTAGGTTGTTTGTTTGTGCCGAACTAACTTGAACTGAGTGCAAAATATTTCAGGTTTGTGACGTCACCAATTCAACTAACGCTCGTCGGTTCATTGCCATTAATACAAACAAACGCCCCAAAACAGGAAGTGCTGCTTGGAACAACACAAACAAAAAAGCGAACCTTCGGAATATAACTACGAAGAAATGCGTCAAAGGTTAAATATGTCATCACTTCAAGAAAAAAAGAAGAAGTATTCATCATCCACTCCTTTTTAAAATTCTCAACTCCCTTGTTGACTGTCCTATCTCACTTCCAGTATCGGTTTATATGTACCACCTATTAATACGCGAAGCATCCCAACCTTCTATCAACTATATAACCGCACCAACTACGGGCAAAATTATTTTTTATCCAGATCCATGTCCCTTGCAAACCAACATACGCTCCTTGATTTTTTTCTGTCCACTTCAACCTTTTCGAGGGCACCTTCAACATTTAAACCTTGCTAGAGTTTAACTTATCTATTACCATTGTAGCGTTGCTTAATTTGTAAAACTTTTTAGAAAAATAGTTTACTTACATTACTTTGAAATATTATTGTTATCCTTTATTTTCACCTGTTGCATGCACATGTTGTGCCGAAATATCCTGGCCGCGTTCACCAGATACAAACGTTGGTAAACGGTTTGCGATTGTTCTGCTGAACGCTACGTTGAATTTGTGTTAAAACCAAACATGTTTTGCTAACGGTCGCCATTTTTGAAAGCATAATTTCAGAGTGTTTATAATTTTCAACGCTGTGTTTTGTGTGGTGACCAGTCAATCAGAAGGTGACGTTCTATCATTGAAAAGTTGAATCGTTCAGCAGAACCAAGAGTTTACCCAACGTATTCTGTTGGTATTTGTAAACTGTTTACAATCCGTTTTGGTTCTGGTGAACGTAGCCATGATACACAAGTTGAAGAGCGCAAGGAGCCGATGTGAGAATTCTAAGGAAACCGAAAAGGGCCTTCAATTTCAGAAGACTAGAAATTATTTACTCGGATCACTTGGCAGCGATTTCTCAAGAGGTCTCAATCCAGCTCAATAGAGATTCCAAAGATGCAGCTCCGATGATCCAAGGTAAAGGCAATAGAAAAGTCGGTGTAGATGAAGTGGAATTCAGATCTCTCCTACAAGGCCTTGAACAAAGTAGGTATGTACCTACAAAATGTGATCTACTTCACCGTTACAATCTGCAAAGGAACGGAACTGCTCATCGAAGCTGAAAGGCTTTATTATAGTTGTAAGATAAACAGAGATAAGCCTTTCGAAAACTTTGGGTGGGTATAGTGCTGATCATGTTTATAGGCTGATAGTTTGAGTTTTCGGATCTGTCACCCGACTTGTGGATGGGGATGAAGGGAAACGAGGGCGCAGCTTTCCAGCAGAATCGAATGAATGGGACTGGGGGTTCAGCTGCCAGAATAAACTTTACTTGAATAACATACAAAAATCTGACCAGCCTTCGCCTGCCCCATAAATATTTCGGAAGGTTTTGAAGATTGGCGCCTACGAAAAGTTCGTTACATTCTGATTGAGACCAGATTCAGTGCAGCGAATTTAATCAATTTGGACGATTTGCTGGTATTCGAGAAAATGCAATGATATTCGTCCCTATAGTGAACGTGTCTCCAATCTTCAGGAGCTTATGTCTATCTCTAAAATATTTTCGAAAAACTTCCGCTACACGCTACACCATCCCCGGCTTCACTATCTTTCAGAATATCCAGAGGCAAGCAAATCATGTGGCTCAATGTCAACATCTTTTGCCAACTTCAAGAAAACCAAACCACAAATCCACTTTCCATTTTTTCCTAAAGTTTCTGAAGTACTAGTAGTTGGCATCTGTGATACCAAAAACAGGAACCCATTTTGATTTTCTCTTAAACGTCTGCATAGGTAAATATGAATTTTTTGTAATACCTAATGATTAATTATAGAAATTAAAATCTGAAAAATATTTTGGAGTTTGTACCTACATTTTTTGTTAATTCATGACTAATTGTTATTAGGAACACAATCTCATTTTGCTGATTATTTGTTAAAGATTTTTTCTTTATTGTATTCTTTCTCTCTGGCCCCTTTTGGCATGGCGCCCAAACAAAGTTCAACGTCAACAAAATAAGAGCGTAGGCCCATTGTCTTCTATTATATAACAATTTGTATTATTTAGCGTCAAGTTTCAGAAGTAAACGATGTAATGTTGAAAAAAACTGCTACATCAGTTGTGAATAGGCATATTGTATGAAGTTGTTTTTTGATGTTTTTAACTTTTTTTATATTGAAAGCATTTTTCGACTTCGCAATATTCACCATATTTTTGAATATTCTTTGAACGTATTTCTCTGGAGTTCATATCAAAGATGATTATTTTTCATATAGGTATCTACCTTCATATCACAGTCAGTGAAATTTCGTTAAACCTTCGGAAGAGGGACTTTTCCAAGCCATTCTCTCTTTGAACTGTATAGAATACTTTGAATACTAAAAAAGCAATCGCTCCTTCTCGGAGTTGTATTTACTTTATCAAAACCTGGTTAAGGTATATTATGAAAAGAAGATTTCTAGAAGGCATACTTTTCCAATATTTTGGATGTTTGATAAATAAGCAAATTCCGTCCAATTTCGAGGATTAACGAAATATCAGAAAATCAAACACAAATTAAGTTCAATCGGCTATTCAATATTCGCGCCGCATTCATTTCCGTTTGAATAAACGGAAAGCTGGAATCATCGTTGCATCAGAATACGTGATCACTTGTAGCACAATAGAAATTGGAGAGTAAAAATAGTATAACCAAAGTGTATTAAAGTCCTTGTTTATACAATAACTACAAATAAAGAAACTCGCAAAACTGGATGTACTTTGAAAGCTTATTCATTTAGTTAGTCTTCTCTACAAAATTTGTATTATTAATTTGAATTTTGTAGTTAGTAGTACAAGTTTCGAACTTGTTGTTTTCTGATCCTTCGCCATACACAAATTAATAAAGTGATCAGAAGTGTTAATTAAATGCCCATTTCGAGAAGCCCTTAGCAACTGTATTGGGGAATAATATTCCTTTATTTATTTAAATTTGGAGAAAATGTGTTCGTAAATTAGTGAAATATTTGTTAAATTATGCTGCATGATAACCGAAAATTCCAGGCATTATCGGCCAATATTGAAAATATTCCAAATAGCAAATTTAACTTTATCGTTAGTGGTTACATTAACCCAAAATAATGTTCTACATAGTTTCAATAATTTGGAATGAACAATTTCGGGCTGGGAAATTAAACCAAAAATTCGTCTCGTTATTATTTTTCGGTTACGGTTATTATAAAACGACAAAAACATTCTCATAGGAGTTATTTCGAGTAGAAAATTGAATTTTCTTAGCAAAAGGAAATTTACCTTGGGGCAGTCAAGATATATTTATAATTTAGGTAAATGTAGGCCTTGTCTTGGGCCGTACTTTAAAATTAAATTACACATGTTAAACTTTGTTTGGTATAACCAGGGGAAAATAATCTCTATTTTCCTTTCTATGACCAGAAACCCAAGATACTTCGAAATTATATGCCTCCATTTTAAGGATGCCTCTCTGAAAATTTTAGACTTGTTTGGAGTATAAATAAATTAAAATGGCTATTTTTCATATTTGTTATTATTATGACAAAGCTGGATGATATACTCCAAAGAATTGGACAAATAATCTTGAAATCTGGAATATAAAATCGATAGTTTGGCATCTGACACATAAATAGCACATTCAGCTACCCACGGGATATTGGGGCCGATGAGGCGTATCTATTGAACTTGCTTTACAGCATTTACAAACAGGTATAATGGAAATCGATTCTGAATAATAAATAAATAGTTTAATTTAGAAACTTGTGTCAGACTTTTGGGACATAGTTTAAATCCATTCAAATTGTAGGATTTCATGTCCTTATCAGTTGAAATATCCCAAAGAGGGACATATGCACTAAGTAATCTATGTGTTTTTGGCTAATATTTCACTGCAAAAACCTGCACAATTTACATAATACAACTTGCTGAAAACTTGCAAATAGCTACTAAACCAACTGACCTAGAATTTGCTCCCAAATAACCACATCAGCTCAACTCTTGGCCCGTTCCGCAATGGAAGTGTGGGCGATTTGGGCACGAGCTTATTTAATACTGTAATACTTCATTGTGAACTTTGAATATGCATGCAGTGTATCCTAAAATAAACATTTACCATCAAATATTCTATTGCTGTCAAAAGCGTTTTATTCTTTGTACTTCAGGCAGAAGGTTTTTAATTCTGAGAACAAATCCTCCAATATTTTTGATAGGACTGTTCTATTAAATGTAAAAAAAGCATCTTTTGTGGAGTTCGGTTGATCTTTAGCGAGCAAAAAGGTGATATGCTCACGTGATCAATTTTGAAATTTCATATCGAAGATCACATTGGCTTCTGCCAACAGTGTCATTTTTCAGCTCGCGGAGGATTAAACGAACTCGCCTATTATATATCCGAATGGTGCTTTCTTATTTTTTCTTCGAGACAAAATGAGATAGTACTTTCTCTCATCAAGAATCTCTCGAGTTTTTTTTTTGTGTGTCGGTTGCACTCTCATTTTACACGTGCCACTGTTATGTAGGTTTAATCCCTCTCAATATCGTTCATATATCACTGCCATCAATATGTATAAAAATAAAAGGGAATTTAATCAATACCTGACCAGTTTTTTTTTTTTAACAAGAAGCAAATTATAGCTATAGAATATTCGTAAGTCTCATATCTTTTTTATTACAAGGCTTATTTATTATTTAATTAAAAGTTTTCTTCGCCTCGAGGTAATTTCAAATATTCTCCAGATTGTTCTGTAATAACTAGGTGAAATTACCATTTTTATTAATTAGCTAGGAAAATGGTGGGATTCCATTTTTTTAATCTGGCCTCAGGGACGCAACGAAATGCGTGAAATCTGACAAGATGGGACGTGCAAAAGTCTCTCTCGTTTCGAGGATTTTTTCGGTCATTTATCTTTTCCCATCAAAAAACATATTTTAGAAATTGAATCTACAACTCCGACGCACGACGGGGTTTTTTGGTGAATTCAAACATTTTGCCTTTACTCGTAACCGTCTTCTTTTTAAGCAGAACTTAACACGTTCGTTACTTGTGGGGATTTTCATTCATAAAATTCGCAAGTGATAAATGGAAGGGTAATTTCATTTATTGCCTTATTCGCATCTTAGTGCCGATTTCTGAAAGGGTATGACAATCACAACATGAGGGAAAATTTTTATTTATTTTCTAAAATTATAATGAAGGAGGCATTTTTATCGTGAAAAAATTTTGTTCGATTTATGCTTGTTCGATATTGTTCTAATAGTCCAAGAGCCCAGAGCCGCCAGACACAACTTATTTTCTAGAGGACAGAATATGTGGGATTGAGTAGCACTTATAGGTACGATAAACGTATGTATACCCGCTAAGTTGGGTAGACGGAGTGGCCCGTTGGCCACTCTTTTTCGAATTTGGCCCGTTTCTCCATAACAAGCCAAAAAATCATAATTTTTTGATGCAAAATAAGCGTTTTTAGGCGTGGCACCCAAAAAAAAATTCTGTCTCCGGCTCCGGCGGCGAGCTTTCTCTCTTCTTTTTAAGTTGGGTTTACACAGCCATATAATATAACATAAGAAATAACATAAGATAAAAAGTTGACCTTATGGAAACCCCTTATGGCGTTTATAAAGAAAAATAACATAACAACATAACATAAGAAATAAGAAAGTTGGTTAAAGCTGGGTTTATACAGCAAATAAAATAAAATAAAATAAGAAATAAAATAAAATTAAAAGATTGCCTTATGGGAAGCCACGGTGGCATTTATACACAAAAATAAAATCATATAAGAAATAAGCAAAAATAAAAAGTTGGTTTAAGCTGGATTTAAACAACAAATAAAATAAAATAAGATAAAATAAGAAATAACAGTTAACCTTATGAGATACCCTTAAAGTGTTTATACAGAAAATAACAAATAAAATAAGAAATGCATTAGTTATGTATTTATTATTTTATCTTATGTTATCTTATTTTATTTTATTTGCTGTTTAAATCCAGCTTAACTTTTAACTTCTTATTTTATTTTATGTGAAAATGCTATTTGCGCATGTCACGACGTCATTCAGATTAGACCGATGACAGTTCAGGCGTGAGGTAATTGGTTCAAAATAATTCTAATTTTATTTATTATTTTTCTGTATAAACGCCTTATTTCTTATTATTCTAATTTGCTATGTTGTTTCTTATTTTATTTTATTTTATTTCCTGTATAAACCAGACTTAACTTGTAACTTTTATGTCTTATTTTATGTGAAAACGGATTTGCGCATGCTCCTCCCTTGATGCCAAAATAGCTATTTATACAATAAGTTACGAAATGAGCGTCTTTTAGGCACGCGACGTGAAAATTGTCCAACGAGGCAAAGCCGAGTTGGACAACACGTCGAGTGACTAAAAGACATCGTTTCGTAACGTATTTTATACAAGATTTTTTCTACTGGCATTTTATAATAAAAAAACACAATTTTATTTCATGTGAATAAGTCGATTACGCCCAAAATATTTGTTACCTGCTTTTACTTGATACCTGACACTTTTCCTGCGATGTTTTTTTCAAGAATCGACATCAATAATTAAAATTCTAGAAAGTAGGTAACAACACAAAGTTCTGTTTTGAGTAACCCAAACGTTCAATTCTGTAATTCCATTTTCAATATTCATAATAAAGACAAAACAAAATTCAAATCTGTGTTTAGTGTGTTTTTTATTTCTGAAGAATGAATGACACTTTTAGGCACTAGTGCTTAAAAATTACTTTTACGCACTCAAAAGTCACTTTTACGCATTCAAAAGTCACTTTTACGCACTCAGTGCTTAAAAGTAACTTTCACGCACTTAGTGCTTAAAAGAATGTCGTTTTAAAACTAAAATGACAATCGAAAAGTTGCTATTATGAAACGTCAGTAGAAAAAAATATATTTTGATTTTCTTTTCAGCTATTGGTAATATTTTGGAATTCGATATTTATTTTCTGTTTCTGCTAAATTAATAATTTTTTTGATCAAATATAGTGTTTTCGGTAGAGTTTACATATATCCTGTTCACAATCCGATGTCCACAGGTGCAGGTAAATTTATCACCTTTCCCTATTAAATAGCATTGAAAGGTGATAAATTGTACCTGTACCTGTGGACATCGGATTGTGAACGGATAATAAGTACACGTACAACCAGCTGATTGGTTAGAAATTATTTCTTATGTTATGTTATTTTCTGTATAAACGCCACAAAATTCCTATTTATTTATTATATTATGTTATGTCTTATTTTATCTTATTTCCTATGTTATGTTATGTGGTGTGTAAACCCACTTTTAATTTGAAAACGGTTTGCCCGAAAATCTGAAATCTGGCCCCTTTTAAATTCATAGTCTGGCACGAAATTTTCAGAGCCTGTGGCAACACTGATAGGAGACTCACTGGTACTTACTCGGTCCTTTTTGGCACTCACATCAGGAGCGATCCTCTATATAGTATCGGCGAACTTGAACGGCGAAACAGTTACCGTCATCACAGTTAAAGGCTGCTCACAAAGTAGTATCCTTTCGCCTCTCCTGTGGACACCAGTGATAGACAGCATCCTTACCAGGCTAAGCAACGTTGAAATAACTGTCCTAGGCTACGCAGATGAGTAGGCGGTAATAATCAGAGGCAAGCATGAGGCCATTATAACAGGCCGAATGCAAAGTGCCTTGGATATATTAAAAAACTGGAGCGAGGAAGAAAGATTATCCATAAATCCTAGCAAAACGACTTTAGTTCCGTTTACGAAAGGAAGGAAGCTGGATCTGCGAGCCCCACTGTAAACAGCAAACAATTATCCCTCTTTCATGAAATTTGTAACATGCTAAATGTTTCTGTTTCTTTTTTTCTATTTATTATTTTATCCCATTTTGACGTCTAAAAGTGACATTATTGAACGCATAACAATAAAGGTAAGTAGACGTTTATCACCTCAGTGATTTAAAAACATTTTAACTCACTTTCGGCATTTTAAGTCACTCTGCCCAACTAAAAATCTGAAACCTCAGTGATTTAAAATATTTTTAACTCGCTCCCGGCATTTTTTCTTGTACTTTATTTTTGAAATTTCCACAAAATGGAATAAAATTTTTTATACATCACGTGAATTAAAATGATTATTCATTCGAAGAAAATTAACCCACTCGCTAGGGCTCGTGGGTTAAACTTTCTTCTCATGAATAAAAATTCATTTAACTCACTTGGTGTATAAATAACTATTATAAATTAGATCATAATTAGATTATCGCCTTGACAGTCTGGTGACGTGACTGCCATTATTGAAAGAAGGTTTCTGCCGCCAATTAAGACACGCTTTTCCTTTAAATTTGAAGTTTCAGCTTCTCCTATTCTACGTCCCTTTTAAATTTTGACTTTCAAGCTGAAAGGTCAATCTGGTCAATCCTGACCTGAGTGCAGCCGTCTTCCTCAAATGTGATTACCGTTCTCGTGGAAAAAACTACCTTATCGGCCATCAGGCACTAGTTTAAATGAAATAAAGTTGCGCAAGGCAATGTTCCGTTAATTACCGAAAAATTTAACGAAAGTCTTGTGATTACCGTTTTATTCAAGTTTGAATTTCGACGTTCTTTTAAATTTTTTTTAAAACTAATGGTTCTTCATGGAATGCCACTAATACTTAGGATCTTTCCAGCAGTCTGTTTCTTCTGAGGAGCCCGTTTCCGTTTGTGGAGCATGGGCATAAAGTTTTGAAGGGATTTCCTAAAGGAATCAAGTCTCTTACGAGTAGACACCTGTCCCTCAGCATTTGACAAAAACTGTGAACTTCTAACCGCTATCTACCTTTGTTCAAGACTAGAATCTGCAATTTCCCTCGTCAAGTGACAGAAAATGAACGGCTACCGTACTCCAACGTTTTCGTTGGAATTGAGGCTTGTATAAAGTTTCATTGATACGAAACTTTTACCTTTTTTAAGGAATCTATTTTTTGATCAATTACCATGATTAATCAATTTTTTTTGAAATTTTAAATTTCGCATTCTTGACGCCGAAGTGACGGTTATATAATTATTTTTTTTTTGATTTTCGATTTATCGAATTTATAATTGAATTATCTTTAATTAACTTAAGTACTGCCATGTTTTAAGAAAGTAAATTTTAATAATCATAATCATTAATCTGAAATGAAATCAAGGTTAGACAATATGTTCTAAATTTAAAATTTTTGAGTAAGTACCTACATCGTCCAAAATTAATCAATTTTTCACCTGGGTTCTATAACGCATATATTTGAGGATTTCTGTTGTCTTTCCTGTATAGCTCCACCATTTAACCTTTTGTTGAATGACGCAATTGCGTCCTGAGCCACTTTCGCGACTGCTAGAGTCGTGCTGTGGTTTGGTCTGAATCCGAACTGCGCCGGGGGTATTCATAGGAGAAAAAGAATGTTCTTGTGGAGAGGGCTATAAGCCACAAGAAGATTGAAGTTGATAGGTGAAAGTAGGGCTTCAACAATGGAAAAAGCCTGCAATAGCTGGAGAACTATTCCCAATTAGGCCAATTACCACCTGGGAAAAAGTAGTACTAAGAGAACTTCCTACAATATCCAAAGAGGAAGTAACACTTGCAGCCCACAAGCTGAAACCAAACAACGCCCCAGGCCAGGACGGCATACCAGCTGACATACCAAAGCTGATCACAGAAAGATATCCAGCACCTTTCCTCGGAACGTTCAATGCAATCATAAGACAAGAAGAACTTCCCCTTCCTCTCCTGCCCCCGTGGAAACTAGCGAAACTCGTGCTAACAGATAGACCGAGGAAAACAGCAGATGACCACTGTGCCTCCAAGACACAATTAGTAAACTCCCAGAACATCTAATATTATCGAGAATCTCGAGAACCTAGGGCTAACGAAAACACTAACAACAGTATGGTTTCAAAAAGGGAAGATCCACCATCACAATAATTCAGAAAACACAAGAAATTGTCAAAGAAAACAGCTATAAAAATAGCCATAGTGTAAAGAGCAACCGCACGGACAGATCCATCATCGTAGAAGCGGAAGGTAAGAAATAATGCTTTGATATATCCTGCGGCGTACCACAGGGATCCGTCCTGGACCCAATGCTGTGAAACATCATGTAGGACGGACTGCTGAACTCAAAAATGCGAAAAGGAGTAACCCTCATTGGATACGTGGACGACGTGACCATGGTTGTAACTGGAAAAAACCTGAAAATAGTGCAAAACAAAATAGGAGTAGCAATGACACTCATGCTAGAATGGCTTACCAGAAACCACCTACAACTTGCGCAGGAAAAGACGGAAGTCATTATACTGACCTCAAAGAGATATGTCCCTATGACAACCTTCAATGTTTTTGGAAGAGCAACAAAACCTACATCAGAGATCAAGTACTAAAGAGTCTGATTGTATAATTAACTATTCTTTACATCCCATATCCAAAAGACTATCATCCGAGCGCGAAACACTATGAAAGCACTGGCAAGTATCATGCCTAAGACGGGAGGCCCAGACCTTGATAACTGTTCTCCGATGAAAACTCTATTTTGTTATATGCGGCCCCAGTATGACGGGACGTCGTAAGGCACAAAAAATACCGAAGCATGCTAGAAAACATACCAAGACAAGCATGAAGCAGAATGAAGGTTCTGTCGTAGTCGCCCATAACACTGACAAAGACAGAGCAATTGTTCTCGTGGGAACGCGAACGCTGTTCCTCGGTTTCGAGAAAAGACTCACTGGTAACTCAAGCGATTCAACTACACCAAACGCCGTCTATAAGGAGAACTGCCACTCGACTACTCACTAAGAAACTGGTGCATAAAAAGTGGCAAAACAGATTGAAAAATAACGAGTAAGGAACGTGGACGTACAGAGTCATCAAAAACATTTCAGAATGGATAAACAGACGACACGGCGATACATACCACTATATGACACTACTGCTGACCGGACACGGTTGCTTTCGCGACTACACAGAAAAAAACGATTACTCAGATCAAGTAAATATTTTTTCTCATTTCTCCAAGAACTATTTTGTATCAGATGAAACAAATATGTTCAAAGGGAGAAATTGGAAATAATTAAAAATAGTTAACAAAATATTTGAAATGTTCGTTCAAGTAAAGAATATATTTTCATTTAAAGTATTTGTATAATGTTAGCTCAAATAAATGTATTCTCAAAAGAACACGTTAGATTTTATTAATTTGATATAATAAAACATAATTTCAAACCAATATATTCTCGTACCAAATATATTTAATACTTCAGTTAAACTTTTAAAATAACTGAAAACAAATACTTATTTCGAATAAAATATCATGTATTTGAGTATTATATTCTTAAAACAAACTTCTGTTGGTTCATCCCTTCCATTTTGTTATGTGCAAAAAGACTTGCATAGACAGGAACCGGGAAGAGTAACAGGTAGCAGCCATTATACTATTTTCTAATTATTTGCTTTTTTATATTGTTTGTGTGTTTTTTTAAATGATGCGACGTTTGCTTGCGGGTTCTTTCTGATATGATTTCTTTTTGTGTGGTTTATGGTGCTGTATCAACTTATATAGGTACCATGGAAAATCTATTACGGGAATGGGAGCTGCCTGAGGTATGTTCATGTCAAAGAAATCTGAAAAATCCTGATGTGTAGTAAAAAATTAATCTTAAAAAGAACCAACTCCCTTTATTAAAATGCATATTTATCTGTTTTAGATCTTTCTTTATTTTTTAGATATCTACACTTTTATCGCCCTATCAATATCTTTGATAATGTTAGAATTGTTTATGTTTATTTTCCAAAAATCTGTATTTTTTTTTCTATATTATGTTACTTAAGGTTAGTTTGAAAATTTATATTTGTTCTGTTTATGTAGGTTTTGAGAATTAAAGACATTTTGAAATAAAAGAGTTGTTTTTTTTATGAATTTAAAAATACAAATATCATCCATTTAGCCCATTAAAATCATTCAAAGCTCAGATCGTTGCTTATAGTTGAACTCTATACTTCTACTTATATACTTGAACTTGCTCACTTACAATTTCTATCATGTAATTAAAAAATTCACATGTTTATTTATGACAGCAGAATAATTTTAAATTAATACTTTCAAATAGTTATTTAATTTACAATGTGGATCAAAGCAATTTTTCATACCTTTAAACCAAGTTTCAAATTAACTTCCATTGATGATACAATGTACTTGATTTGTTAAAACATATCTCAAAATGATTATATTATAACTTCACTGGTAATAGAAATGTTGCTTAAATTGAAAAAAAAAAATCTCATAATAAATAAGTAAAGTAGTTTATTGCAAAGAAAAATAAAATTAAAGTAAATAATGTTTTTGCTTGTTTTAAAATTACAAGTTACTTTTTGTGAGAATGTGGTATTCTCAAATGAAGTTTAAGTAAGTTCTCGAAATAAGAAGTATATTATTTATTTGATCTGATATTGACTTGAACGCAATCTATGATGATATTTAAACAAGAATATAATATTCTCATTCCAAACATTTATTTTCTTGCGGATATACAATCCTAAGATATTCTCAAATAAAATTGCTTAAGGTGAGTTTACACATGCATGGATTTAGTGGCGCCAGTGGTCGCGCCAGTTCTATTTGCACGCCAGTAAAGGTTTAAGGTGAGTTTACACATGCATGGATTTAGTGGCGCCAGTGGTCCCGCCAGTTCTATTTGCACGCCAGTAAAGGTTTACACTTTGTGTGAAAAACAGAAATAAGTGGCACGCCAGTTTCACTTTTAAAGTGCTTTTCTCAGTGTGCACTATGTCGAGTGAACTTTCCGAAGTCTGTAAAATAGTCGCTAAACTTTTAGTAAAAGAAAAAAAGATAAAATAAATACAGAAAAAGAAACGCAACCAACGAAATGGCCGTTTCTGGGTTGAACCATGGATTGGTCGTCGACCCACTTTGGCTCCTTCTGCAAAACTTCTAGGAGAACTCGCAGCAACCGAAATGAAAATCAAACGAAAAACTGGCGAGCGGACGCCGACGTGCAAGCACTTGTTTACACTTGCAAGTTTTGATGTTCTGTACGAATTTGTCACCACTGGCGCCAGTGATTTCAGAAGGATGCAGACTTTTTTGGACTATGCATGCAAATATAAAATGTGTATGCAAGTCCATGTTTACACTTGCTAATAAAATTTACTGGCGCGCCAGTTTTTATTGGCGCCACTAAATCCATGCATGTGTAAACGCACCTTTTTTACACTTTGTGTGAAAAACAGAAATAAGTGGCACGCCAGTTTCACTTTTAAAGTGCTTTTCTCAGTGTGCACTATGTCGAGTCAACTTTCCGAAGCCTGTAAAATATTCGCTAAACTTTTGGTAAAAAAAAATACATAAAAGAAATACAGAAAATGAAACGCAACCAACGAAATAGCCGTTTCTGGGTTGAACCATGGATTGGTCGTCGACCCACTTTGGCTGCTTCTGCAAAACTTCTAGGAGAACTCGCAGCAACCGAAATGAAAATCAAACGAAAAACTGGCGAGCGGACGCCGACGTGCAAGCACTTGTTTACACTTGCAAGTTTTGATGTTCTGTACGAATTTGTCACCACTGGCGCCAGTGATTTCAGAAGGATGCAGACTTTTTTGGACTATGCATGCAAATATAAAATGTGTATGCAAGTCCATGTTTACACTTGCTAATAAAATTTACTGGCGCGCCAGTTTTTATTGGCGCCACTAAATCCATGCATGTGTAAACGCACCTTTTTTACACTTTGTGTGAAAAACAGAAATAAGTGGCACGCCAGTTTCACTTTTAAAGTGCTTTTCTCAGTGTGCACTATGTCGAGTCAACTTTCCGAAGCCTGTAAAATATTCGCTAAACTTTTGGTAAAAAAAAAATACATAAAAGAAATACAGAAAATGAAACGCAACCAACGAAATAGCCGTTTCTGGGTTGAACCATGGATTGGTCGTCGACCCACTTTGGCTGCTTCTGCAAAACTTCTAGGAGAACTCGTAACAACCGAAATGAAAATCAAACGAAAAACTGGCGAGCGGACGCCGACGTAAAAGCACTTGTTTACACTTGCAAATTTTGATTTTCTGTACGAATTTGTCACCACTGGCGCCAGTGATTTCAGAAGGATGCAGACTTTTTTGGACTATGCATGCAAATATAAAATGTGTATGCAAGTCCATGTTTACACTTGCTAATAAAATTTACTGGCGCGCCAGTTTTTATTGGCGCCACTTAATCCATGCATGTGTAAACGCACCATTATTCTTGTTTTAAGTTGTTGGTTTTTTGTGTGTATACGTATAATATAAACAAAATGAATGCCGTGGCGAAACTGACAATGTCGAGTTCACTTCATTCTACTGCGAACATTGGAAAACACATGCACAGCACAAACGGGGACAGTGATTCCAGTTCTTTCGGATTGGGATTGGGGTGTTTAAATGACAAGGGTCTAGAAATTTAACAGATTACGATATCGTACATTTCCTCGCATTCAATTCCTCTGGAGATGAAGAAGTTTCAGCAGTCTGCTCAGTCTCTGAGAGTTTCCGGGTTTGTGTTATGCAGAGAAATATGACAGTTTAGTAAGCAGTGGAAGTTTGAAGTCTAAGGAATGACAAGAAGAATGGGAAAAGTTCAGTTCTCAGTTTTTCCCAGGGTTTGCTATCTGCAAGCGGTAACCATTTTTAGTGATTGACTGGAAATTTGGGTTGAATGGTGCACATCTTCAGAGAGAAATGCCGCTTCGAAATGTCTGTGTTGGAGAATCCGGAAATGGTGGTTGGAAATTATTGCTACAGTTTGAAACAGCAGATAAACGCGACTAGGCGGCTCCTATGTTTTCATAGAAGTAGAGAGAACTAAACTAGGATGGAGTGCTGAGCAAACTCCACACCGTCCAGTGAATACGAAGTTTTGAACAATGCGAAGCCCCGGACCCTTAAGCAACCAATTGTAGGTGTTGTGAAAAAACACAGTTACCTACATGTCAATTTGGATTAAATTGAATTATATTTTCTCGTCTCTTTCAACTTTATTTCTCAAATGTTCTCAACCTTAGTATGTGATGAGTCCATTCACATCTTACTGTAGGTTGACTTATTGTTAGTCGATATTTTGCAAAAAGCTGTCTTCGACTGATTTGACCAGTATTGTGGATTTCTCCTGCCTGACTTATATGTCTCTTACCAGTCCCATTTTCTCCATTCACATGTCTTGCCTTTCTCTTTTAAATCCGTTGACAAATGCCAATATTCTGTTTCCTTTCAGATTCAAATAAGAACGGTGTCCATCTGAGACTTCGTAACGAAACAGCAGGTCTTAAGCTATCATCCAGGGCCTATGACGAGCTTTATTCAAATAAGAACTGAGCCAAATAGTCACCAAAACCCAAGTAGCACCCTCTAATAGAACAATGTTAGCCTGTCAAAACCTGGTTACTTCAATCTCAAAGTACTAAAGGACTCACTAGGAATTAATCATAAAGAATCCTCAAGAAAAAGCCAGTTATGGTATCGTAGTAACATCCAGCAATAGTTGCACAACCGCATAAATGTCAGTTAATTTTTTTTTCAAACCGAAAAACTGAAAACTGACTGCACTCGAAAATAAAAAACTCCACTTCAGAATTAAAGTAAATTATAATCTCACCTCAAGTACTAGGTATGAGTTATAATCCAGTCCAAATAATCATCTCACTAACAAATAATACTTCAGCTAACAACTAATGGAGCTGTCACCATAGACCTGTCACTAAACAAGAAGAGATGAGAAAATATAAATCTCGTGTTACATCTGGCGTGGTAAGCCGCCTGGGGAACGTGCAAATTTTATTCGTTACAAGATCACATCAGTTGAGCAGATAAAATACATTTTATTACAATATCCAGCTTTTATTAATATTATGTTATAAATAATGAATATTATACTATATTATAGACATGAAAACTATTACCTACTTCAATTTAATCGTAACTACTGTTAATACATAACTGAAAATCCAATCTAAACCGGTTGCTTTAAATTTCAAGTTTACGACTCCCCAAAAACCATTTAATCTAGTTACTAAAAGGAGTAGTTAACACATTCTGGGACAATCGTTCGTTAATCAGCGAAATTTGTGCTAGTTTGGGCAGATTGGCAAGGTTAATAGAGGCATATAAAATTTAGAATAGTGCTACTTACTAATTCTTGTATTAAACAGATTAAAATTTATAATACACTTGACAAAAACGGCTCTCGCTCTCACTGTTTTTATCTAACGATATGCTAAAACCAAGATCAAGACAAACTTTTTAAGTAGACACTTAAGCTTCTTATTGACCTAAGCTGATTACAGAGGTCGAAGAAAGTTGATAGCAAGCCAGACATATAAACTGGAATTAAAAAAGCTGTCCTAGGTTTAGATTTGCTGTGGAATAGTGCATTAGGCCACCAAACAAAATTCGAAGAAACTATGAGCAAACTTAAAGTTGTAAACAAAGTTTTTGATAAATTGGGGATGCATTTTACATAGACGAGTATATATATGGGCATCTTTTCACCGGTCCGGCGTAATTTAAAGTTTCGCAACGTTGGGGATTTTGAAATTGAACTTGTTCCAGTGTTCAATGTAGGTACAAACTTTGGAGTTGGCATGTAAAGTTCATTTTAACATTGACGGTAAATACTAAAGTAAATAAAAAAAACTTTCCGCAGTTATAAATTTTATCGTGAACTAGCGTAGGATGGTGGATTTTGCAAATTTATCCTTATCTAGAAGCATTTTGTTTTGCCCTTAAACACATACATGTTAATTTATTAGAGTCGCGATGCCATGTTTGGCTTAATTTATCTAGGGAAATGCCGTTGTTAACTATTTCCTGTGAATAAGAAGCTCAATATGCTATAGTAGGTACTTTGTAACTCCAAGTTTCTTGGAAGATTCAGGAAAATATTAAATGGCCCAAATGTCTTAGAAAGTCGCTTACAGGTTTAAATAACTCGAAATTTGCTGTGAAACCTCAGAAGCCTATAAATATAAGCAACTTATGGTGGAAACTAAAGCTTCTTTTCTTGCCGCTTTCGAGGTAAGGTCGCAAACCATTCGGGGTTTAAAAAGTTAATAAATCTGACAAACAATTCTTATTTCTTCTTAAATTATTGTTTTATGTTTAAACCCGTTTTAAACTCATTTATTAAGTGGCCGTAAGTACTTATTGTATACGATATATACATATTAATTTTGATACCTCTTTAAGGAATTATAACTAGGTACTTATAGGTACTAACTTCTTTGAAGTACAAGCACCACTCATATCGTTTACCTCAAGTGCAACTTTACAAACGATAAGATTGAGTCGAAATGTCGTCTTAACTTTTTTCATAATTTGAATAAGCTAAAACCATAAAAAAAAAAATTGAATTTTAGTTTAAGTAATCGACTTTAATCGAAGTTGAAGATTCAGCAAAAACTTTTCCGGGATCATTTTTCAATAAATAAAAAGCAATATATCACTCGATTTCGTTATTCGTCGTTTTTCTTTGTTGCTAAGCCGCAATTTTTCTGGAAGAAAGGGAAATTGCTGTACGATAACAGATCGAAGGGAACAGAAAAGCTTATTTTATATTTTATTCGCGATTCCTTGAAAGCTTATAGATCACTTTCAGGTTTTCTTCTTTATTGCTCTCAGTTAAACGGTGAACAATGGTCAAACGGTTCCCGGTAGGCATTTGGAATACAAATTTATTTCAAAAAGCTTTCAGAGAAAATTTCAAAAAGTAGTAGTTCTCGAACACATAAAACACCATGATTTATAAATTTAGCTTGCGCCAAAATTTAGCGTATGCCATTTATAAATACAGCTTGCGCTAGAAGCAGGAAACTCAAGAGTGGGATAAAAAATAAAACCAGCTAGTCCACGAACAGTCATTTCAAAATACCGACGATTCATTGTTCCATTAACCCGAGCACAAAAACAAAAACCTCTACAATTTTTGATTGGTTAGTTTTGACGATTTAATGAACGAATTTTTGATGCTGTTGTGTTTGAAATAGCGCGAATAAAAAGCAGAAAATGTTTGCCGAATGAAAAATAGAGATGAGATAGTTATTATTTTAAAATTTCAAATTGGAACTGGAAATCAACATTGAATTTTTTTAATGAATGAAACATTTTAGAGCATTCAATGTTTGATATTGAAAATATAATTTCAGCATTGATTGATTATTCAACCTGAAAATGCTGTGGAAAATTAAATCTTCTCTCTTCTTTGTCAACCTCTATCCCTCCACTCCTGGATGTAAGTATCTCCCAATTGTTTCTATCTTTCTCTATCCTTCGCCAATCTCGACCACTTTTTATCTGCCACCATTCAACAATTTTTTTTTGGATCTTCTCCGTACTTCTCCATTCCAAAATTCTCCGTGTCCGTCTGTCGTCATCGTATCTTGCCAGCCTATTCGCCATTTGTAACCCCTTTCGTTAACGAATCAACATGAGGCTCATAATATGCTCGGTTTGCTCAGCAAATAATTATCAGGGGTGGTTGATAGTGTAATAAGTACAGAATGGCAAGGGCGCCACTGAATTTTTAAAAAAAAAATAGTTAAATAACATAAAATATGGAAGAGTGAAAACACAGAAACAGACCTAAAAAAAAAAATCTGCAAACGGTAATTGATAACTCTGAAAAGGAAATAAACAAGCCACATAACTCAACCAAATCCTGACATAGGTAAAACCAATAAAACAATTAATTAAGTAAGTTTCAAATTAAATTAGTGTACACAGTCAGTCAAAAATCAAGCATCAAATTTTAAAAGGAAACACTTTAACTAAAATCAATAAATAGACATTAACTCTCTATCTTTTTCGTCAAATTCAAAACAAAAAAAATAAAATTACAATGAAATATTACAATGTACCTCAAATGGAAGAGTGAAAATTCATAAACACACCTAAAAAAAATTATCTGCAGACGGTAATTGATAACTCTGGAACGGAAATGAATAAGGCACATAACTCAACCAAATCCTGACACAGGTAAAACCAATAATATTAACTCTCTACTCTCTATCTGTTTCATCAAATTCAAAACAAATAAATTATTAATACAATGTACAGTCGTGAGCATAAAAAATGGGACACCCGATTTTTCCTATTGTAGAACGGGCTCACCAGCTACACCGTCGGCAATGACAGGGATTGTCATATTTGACAAAAAATCAGTTGTACAAAAAAGGCTGATTTACCCAAAATAGCAAAAAATGACAAGACCTGTTAGTCGTGTGACCCACTTTTTGTGCTCACGACTGTACTTCAATGTCTTCAATATACTCGCCAAATAAATTCATTAACAGTTGCTTCCAGAAAATAGAATCAATAACTTCAACTTGTACCTGTATGAAATCGAAAGTTGGGTTAAATAACAGTTAAATTGTCACGAGATATGATAGAAATCATCAAATATATAAGTTATAGGACCCAGGGTTGAAAATTGATCAATTTTCGACGATGTCAGTTCTTACTTAATAATTTTGAATTTAGAGCATGTTGTCCAAGCTTGAAGTAAATTTCATAAAAAAGGTAATATAGGTTATAAATGAAACTTCACAAGCCTCCATTCCGACAAAAAGGTAGAACACGGTAGCCATCCATTCTCGGCTACTTGACGAGCGAGTGGCAAGTGGAAGTTGCAGATTCTAGCCTCGAATCAAGGTAGATAGATACTAGAAGTTCTCAGTTGTCGTCAAATGTGGGGTACACGTATCGACTCGTGAGGGTTCTGATTCCTGTAGGAATCCCTTCAAAAGCTCTATGCCACGCTCCACGGAAATGGTGTTCTTTTTGAAAACGTTGGGACTGAACCAGCACGTCAAATTTCAACGAAAATCGTGCCCTCTAGTGTAATAATTTAATAATTGCTAATATTATAAGTAGCAGAAATCTTTTTTTTATGCTAGTCACCGGACTGTCAACATTAAAGAGGTAAAAGGAACAAGTAACATTTGCGATGTTACACATTTTATCTTTGCTATGTACTCCACAATGTCCCAGAATTTCGATTTGCGTCTTATCTCGGTGTTTCTAATTTTGTCTCTCAGTGATATAACCTACAAGCATGTTTCCCTCGCTCTTTGGGTGGTTTCTAATTTTTTAGCGAACTTTTTGGTAAGGAACATGATTTCCCAAGATGTTCTTGAATCACACCTAAGTTCGTATGTTATATGTGAATATAAAAAAAAAATAGTGTTGATTCTCCGCTGTAGCTCCAGTCGAGTATTTGTCTACCCCAGAATCCGTGAGGCTGACTGATTGCTTAGTGTGAGATTGTGAGTGGTTCACTCTACTCACCTGGGCTAATCTCGGGTTGGTACTCGATATTTTCATGTTAGAAGGTTTTGGTATCTTGAAACGCCACGCTTGCTGAGCGGGTTGCCGAGTTGTGGGAATGGGATATTATGAATCAAATGATGGATTTAGATAGTCGTATGAATAAAGTGTAGCAAATGGTTTTACTTTATCTCCGTCTCTTTTTGCCGCATTAAAGCTGAATATGTTTATCTCAAAAAACTTGAGCAAAAGCATTTGCTTCTGTTTTATTCATATGACTCAGGACTGCGGTTAAATTAGAGAGATAAGGTTAACCACTCTGAAAATGCGAGGGATTGGTGAGAAGGGAAACGAAAAGAAGGAGTCTTTTTCGGTGAATCGTAGGCGGCAGAGTGCTTCTCTAGCCTAACAGTTAATTCCATCATCATCTTTATCTACAGCCATTTTTATCTTCTTCCTCAGGCTCAAAAAGTCCCAGAAATGTCAATCTCCAGATGTAATTAGAAAAAAAAAAATGATGAATGGTTTCTCAGAGATGTTTTCTTTCTAGAAAAGTGCGACTTCTGGGCTTTTGTTATAAGTTGCAGCATTGCTAATAATAATCACACTAAAAGTTACTGAGAAAATTGACAGCGTTACTGAACATTTCTCAGTTCTTCAAAAGAATAGCTATTTACCTAACAAGTGCGGAAAATGAATTTTTCCGCACGCGGCTGCCGTTCACCGAACGACGCGTAGCGGAGTTCGGTGATGCAGTTCGGTGATTTTATTAGTGCGGTAAAATTTTTTCCGCACTGACAGCCGTGCGGAAAAACTTTTTCCGCACTGATATGTCAAAAAAACAGTTTTACCGCACCGTGCGGGAAAACTCATTTTCCGCACGCATATCAGTGCGGAAAATCGATTTTTCCGCACGGCTGTAGGAAAAGTTATTTCCCTATATTCATTTTAACTGGAGCCATAAAAATTCTATTGTGAAAAATCCCGGAAAACGGACCTAATCATCATAAAATTGTAATAAGTGATAAAATGAAGGTTTTATATAGGCAATAAATCCCTTTTTGCCTTTTTTTCCTTTTTAATAGGTTCTCACCCAAACCCATCTGTATTTGAAACTCAGCAAAAATTTACGGCCATTTTTTCCCAAGTTTTTTTTTTTTTTCCTTTTTTTAATGGAATTTTTTTATTTTGTTTCGGGATACACACACGGCTGAAATTATTTGATATATTCCTTTGTAGATGGTTTATTTCATTTGTGGATATAAATGGAAATAACATTCAAGTTTAGTGAAAATATTTGACTTTTACATTGAAAACAATGTTAGAAACCGAAAAGTAGAAATGTTCTGCTCTAAACGAATTGCGGCTAAGCCTCTCACCCTTGTAGCATAAATAACTCCTCTTACAGCTTCCTTTTGCTAACAGATGCATCCAAATTGGTTTCGTAACACTGATTTCGAATTACGTGCTTGCGCTCCTGGGGTTTTTAGTAGACAAAGCTACTTTTAATTTAGATGGACTATAATTATCTCATTTGTACATTTAGAAAATTAATTCTGATATAAACTATTAAAAAGCCGTTGAACAAGTTTTGAGCTTCAAATATAATAGAACTCTCTGAAAGGTAAGTAATGCTATCTAATGAACGTTTATTGTATAATGCAGCAAAATGGCATAAATTCCAGAAACAGCGGAAATGCTGAAATGCGATATTCAAGAGTCGTATTTTCATTTAAGTATTCTCTTATTAATTATTGCAATTTTAGTAGCTAATAACTACAATGTAATATAATGATGATCATGAAAAAGCTTAACACAAAAAGTACATTAGCTGTTGAGTTTAATTAACCAAATCCTTGTTGCTTCGTGAAATTTTCATATTACGCTTAAAACTCGCATTCCCAGAATAAAATTCTCCTTTTTTGCCTGACAGGCCTTTCATATTGCAAAATGGAGCATGCACGTACCCCTACCGTTGCCTGTCTTTCCGAAAGAATGTGTATGATTTATATAAACATAGCATTTTGTGCCCTCGCACGTGTAAGATTTATCTAAAACTAAATTCTGAATTACATTAACCAGGTTGGAATAGTAAAATGTCCAAGATTAAGTCTTAATTAAATACACCATGGAAAGCAACTGCACTGAAGTGTATATTTATTTTGAACAAATAGGAACACACTAAAATTTCAATTATTGGTCCTATATTACAAATTTGTGTTGTATTCTCGAGAATATAGCAATTCTTGGAATGTGCTATGTTACCCAATATTGTTCCAAAATACCACATGGTTTCGAAATAAAGCCCCTATTTATGTTTCACATATGGCCTCCGTCTTGTAAGAGGGATTCAGAAAGGTTCTATTTTATAGGAGTGTAGTGTATACACCTGTAACTAGAAATCATAATTTTCAAGAATATCATAATATCCTCAGTTAGAACTATAATCTTAAAATAAATAAATCCGATTATCTGATACATACTTGGGTTGATTTTATCCTAACATAAAGATTTATAGGAAACAAACTTTGTTTCAAGAATCCCTCCAGATGTTTTTGGTAACATGTGGTTGCATACGACAATTACTCAACTTTGAGAAGCAATAGTATATTATTCAACGAGCGAGTAATGATTACCCGCGAGTAGAATACTATACTTTTACTATGATTATTAAATTAGATAATAGAAACGAGTTATGCAATATTTCATTTAATTTTCGTTACAAAATTATTTTGACAGCTGGAGAACAAAAGTGAGGTTAGGTTAAGTCCAATCTTATCCGAATCAGCTGTTTTAAAGCATACCTATGTCAACCTTCAACGTATGTTGCCGACTTGCCGAATTTTCTGATTGGCTCTTGGATAGTTGAGTGATGACATTAGATATTTTCAATGGTTGAAAATAATTGAGTTATGAAAAAAACTCACTATCTGGGTAATCACTAATCACTCACAATAATCAATGGAAAGTGGATATACATTAAGTACTTAATTTCATTATTCATGTATACCGGGTGACAACAAAATCGTTATACAAGGCCTCATTCAGTTGTCTTTAACGTTAAAAAAATGGAAATTGGGGAGAGGGTAAGTCATTGAGACGCACATTTTTCGTAAAAAAAACAATTGAATATCACATCCGGTTACTCCGGAAATGGAACCAAATCAAGAAATTTTCATAGAACCTAATATATTTTTTTACACAGTTGGATAGAGCTTCAAATTCCCTTTTCAATGACATCATAAGTTGCATTTGTTTTCAAGATGGCAACGTAAAAAGTTATTCTTCTTAAATTCAATATGGCGGCATTCTGACGTAACCGATAATGTTTCTGTTAAACAAACAGTTTGAAAAATTCATAATTTTTGGATTCGGGAAGGTTTTGGTTTCAGATCGAATTTGGAAAAAAAAATGGTTTTGCTCAAAAACAAGGGCATTTTAAAATTTCTTTGAAATGCAAATTTTTGATTCAATTTTTTTTAAAATTTTGAATAGGAAGAGTTATTCATTAAATCCTAGAATCAAAGTGTGTCCAATGGGCTACCGAAAAATGTCTACTAAAATGCATATTCATTTGTCGGTTACGTCAGAATGCCACCATATCGAATTTAAGAAAGTACCTTTTCACGCCGCCATATTGAAAACAAATGAAACTTGTGATATGTCATTAAAAAGGGAATTTCAAGCTCTATCAAACTGTGCAAGAAAATATATAGGGTTCTATAAAAATTTCTCGACTTGGTTCCATTTCCGGAGTAACCGGAAGTGATATTCAATTGTTTTTTTACGAAGAATGTGCGTTTCAATGACTTACCCATTCCACCCAAGTTTCAAATTTTTAACTTTAAAGACAACTGAATGACGCCTTGTATAACGATTTCGTTGTCACCCGGTATAATCTGCCCTGATCTGGAAATACTAACAACAATCTATCCTTTCAACCTAATAATAAGTATACTATATTACAAATTTATGCAGTATATTTCGGTAAGCAATTTTTGAAATGTGCTATTTATTGTTCCGAAATACCACCTGGCTTCGAAATGAAGCCCTTATTTATCTTTCACATGTGGATCATACAGACCGGACCCACCTACTAGATACATAGGGAATAATAAGACATATTAGCTTGTTCCCGGTTTAAGCGAATCGAGGCGGTGCTGCCGAAGCCGAGAAGGTATAGCCGAGATGCCGAAGATGCACGAATTTTAATAATTTGCAGGGTCGATCAATAATCCACCGTAAAGATCCTACAGTGAAATGATCCTACACTCAACTGATCCCACTGTAGTCTGCTTCTATTTGGATATCTTCCGGTAGAACTTGAAATAAATAAATTGGATACTTTTGTTTCAAGTACCCCTCAATTCTGCCATACGACAATTACTCAACTGAGAAACAGAAAATATAATTCTTGTTTCGTAAATTCTACTACACTGTTCAAGGTTAGTTTGGTAAACCTGTAAGTATAGTAAAATACAGGGCAAGTCTCGATGTGTGACCTGTGAAACGGAATTTCGACGTCTTTCTCAAAAAAGGGGCCCTTATTATGATCAATATGATCAAAATTAAAACCCAAAATAATTCTACTAGATACATACACATTGTTTCAAATTTCAATAGACCAACAATATTCTAAATGCACGGACAAGCCGAAAAGTAAGGAAGAAATCGTGGAACGAGAAAGAAAACTACGCAAGCATTTCTTTTCACAAAAAGTCATATGTAGCTATAAAATGTAATCTATTCCAACATGTTCCGAATTGGGGATCCAATGCAGAACATGTTAAAAGGTCACAGTTGTGAGCCATATACGAAGTCTTAAAAGCATATTGCTCGGACGCCACAAGGTTGTTTGCATATAAATACAAGCCAACACTAAAGGGCAAATGCATAAAGAAATTCCACTTTAGAGGTGTCTGCAGACCAAGTTACATTTTTCATTTTAAAAAAAATTACATCTAGAAAATCCGAAAATGAAAAAGATACTAGCGAAATGAGAATTTACAGGTTTTCCCGTGTAAATTATTACCGCTTTCTTTCCAAAATGGGAGCGGAAATGTCTTATAACACTTTGAATTTTGCCTAACGAAGTTCATAATATCTTTTTACATGAAACTCATCTCTACAATGATTACAGACAACCATGACCCAAGTTTGAATAAATTCATTTATATTTCCAATAAATAGAAACCGTCGATAAAGAATATGTTGTATGTGGAGCCCTATAAACCGACGATCAAACGTGATGGTTTTCTATGACACATTTCAGTTTTCGCTCAATATGTTTTATCGTAGCAATGAAAACCGATGCAGCAGAACGTAGTTTTGCATGGTAAATTTCACTGTTTCTAATAATCCTGTCTGGAAATTCTTAGTTTTGAAAATGGCTCGAAAATTGAGATATCTAAATACTGTAATTGTGAGTTGATCAGTTTATTTTATTTTTTTTGAAGACAAAATATTTCGCATTGTCGTGGTTAGAATGTAGATGGATCACCTCTACTTAAGATTACCAGTGTTGTTGGCGAAACGCGAAACATCAGAATATAATACCTACGAAACACGGCCCACAAGCCCAGAAAACACTATATTCTAGATACCTACTCAGCAGGTCAATATGCTGAAAGTGCAGTGTAATGTGAATTTTGGATTTTTAATTTGCAACTAGAAGGCAAAGTTATCAGGAAAAGCCGGTTAGTTTTTTATGGTTGCTGCAATTAGCTATTATAACACAACTTAGACATTTTGAGTCATACCTATTTAGGTTTTATTAAAACGTTCGTTCAAGTTAAGAATTCAGTCATGGTATTGAATATGTGTTTATTCGGCTCGGAACACTTCTAATTTTTCACTAAAAGCATTTCGCAGACCAGACGAGTTGTGATTTACCTTTACCTTGACTTTACACTGACTTTTCCTGTTTGTATTGATATATTTTTAAGTATACTTAAGGAAAGTCATTTATCTATTTTGCTGCGTGTTTTTTTTGAAACTTTACTATTTTGCCAACTAATGTATAGTATGTAGTATGACTTCCCGAACTTTAATAATTTCAACTAAAACACAAAGAAGGGATTTTAATTAAAACCACTACCGTACCTTTACATAAAATATTTCCCTTTCGTCTGCGTTTCCTCTCTGTGCCTTCGAATCTGTAGCTCCTAATAGCCAAGCATAACAGAAATTTAGTTTCCACCCTTAAGATTTACCTTTGTGTATATTATTTTATTTGAAACAATAAAATGTTTGTTGGATTTCGTTCAGAAAGCTAGTTTTGATATATTGTAGAATTAGCTTACCAAAACGGAAATCACAGAGAATCTTTTAAAGGATAAAAGTTACTTTCGAAAGCACATTATTGAAACCCCATTTATCTCATATATTCATCTTTTATCTCGGAAGGAAAAAGTTTGCCTATATTTCCTTTGTCTAGAAGTTTCAAAGTAATAATAATACCTATATAAAATAGGTCGATTGTAGAAAAGAGGTTCGGTACAATTTATGTTGGAAAACACTTCTAGAGGGCATAAAATAGTTTTAATGCATACAAGTGTAATGTGTTCTTTATTTTTATGATTTTTTTTATTCTCGCTGGACATGGCACAATAGATAATTTAAAATAGCAAGACATAATATGAAACATAAAAATAAAATTTAAAATATGACAGAGCAGATAAAGTATAAATTATTCGTGTTGCAGTCCCATGACATGGCAATCGAGTCTTTTAGTTGCATCAGACATATTCTACTGCTTTTAGGGAATCGAAATAAAAATTGCTATATGTCGGACATTGCAATTTAAAATCGGTTCCTAGATGTAGAGGAGCTCTCAAGTATTCATATAATATGATGGATGATGGTATCCAAATCTGCTGGAAACGGAATTGAATGTCTGGATGCACGTCTTGATGTTTTTTCTTATCAAAAACCATATGCATCCCATATGTTTCGTTTTCAGGGCCTTCATAGTAACAATACTTGGTTCCTTGATCAATGCATTTTCCCCTATTCGCTTGACTCCAGAGATTCTCAGTATTTCCTAGCTGGTGTTTTCGGCTTTCCAACTGCATACTGCATCTCAATCGTTTGCCTACTCCAAAATTTTTGAAGTTATGTAACCCCTTTTGTTATTGAATCAACAAGAAGCCCATAATATGCTCTCAGCGAATAATTATTAGGGGTGGGTTGATAGTTTAATGAATACAGAATGGCAAGGGCGCCACTGAATTAAAAAAAATATATATATAAATAAATTTCATAAAAATATGGAAAGGTGAAAATTCAGAAACACACCTAAAAAAAATAATCTGCAGACGGTAATTGATAACTCTGGAAAGGAAATAAATAAGGCACGTAACTCAACCAAATCCTGACATAGGTAAACCAATAAAACAATTAAGTTTCAAATTAAATTAGGGTATATTTCAAGACTTACCGCGAGTGGTTTCGAAATTCGAACTCAAATAAAATGGTAATAACAAAACTCTTGATTTAAATTTTTTCGGCAATCAACGGATCACCGCCTTACGCAACTTTATTTCGTTAAAATAATGCCTGACTGCCAATAAGGTAATTTTTCCACGAGAACGGTAATCGATACGATATTATATTTCACTTAGGAAGATGGCTGCCCCCAGCCTAGCCACAGTCGACCTTTCAGGGCAACGGCAAGCATCAAAAAGGGACCTAACGGACAAATTGAACAAGCTGGTACCAAATTGGAACGTCAAATTTGAACGAAAATCGTGCCCTTTTGTAACATTGCAAATGTCACTTGCTTTTTTTTACATAAATAATGTTTACATTTTTAATTTTATATAATTATTCAGCCATATTGCGGCATCTATTGCCGGCTGAATGTATTATTTTATCGGCGACCTCGGGAAGGAAGTAGGCGTTTTCTTTTGTACTACCTAGATCTATTGGACCCCAGTACTTCGTTGCTCTTTAACCTCATTAATAGTTTTCGAACAGTAGTTTTTACATAGCTGAGGCGACCCTCAGCTACACAGGTTGACAGTGTTTTCCTTCAAAACTGTCAAGTGATTTCTATTTATTCTGGAAGAGAAAATTGAAGAGTTCCTTTTCTACTCTTGCCGTTGCCTTGAAAAGGTCCGAGTGTGGCCTAGGGGGTCAGTCACCTTCCTCAAGTCAAATTACCGTTCTCGTGGAAAAAGTACCTTATCGGCCTTCAGGCATTACCTCATCTTAGCGAAATAAAGTTGTGTAAGGCCGTCATTCATTGATTACCGGAAAAATTTAATTAAAAAGTCTTGTGATTACCGTTTTATTTAAGTTTGGATTTCGAAACCCACGTGGTAAGTTTCTTTATTTTTTTTTTCAAGTGATAGTTGTTCATGAAATAATGTCTGTTAATTAGAGAGGAGGACAAAGGTTGGTAAAGTGGATTACCTCATTCCATTAGGTAGTACTAGCGTAGGTCAAGATATCTTTAAACCGACCGACGGCTCACAAATGGAAAGGTATTTTAGATTATTTTGGTAGTGACACGTTTTATCATATCCTCTACCTTTGCTCGTTATCCAATGTGACATTAGCAGTCAAGGTATTTTATTTTGCTCGGTTTTGCTCACTTAAGGCTAGTGTCAGGTAATAGTGATTTCTCATGTATTTATTATTTCATGTTAATGGTCTGGAAATAATATGCTCAAAGTAATAGGGTGTTTGTATTTGTGTTGAACAAATCACCTTGATAATCTTGGATAAAGCACTTTGCCTGGCATGGCAACCCATCTGATCGAAACTTATCATACGATGGAGACAGGCTCTTCAGAAGAAGAGCATTGAACAACCTCAGAAAATATGGATTGACAATATTGAGCAGCTAGCATGTCGCAAGCGGTATCAAAAGTCTGTAATCGGAAAATAAAAGAAGAGGTCTATGATAAAAGGCTGCTAAAGATGAAGAAGGAGAGAACTCGATAAAAACTATCAAATTTCCCAAGTAATTTCACATTTTATTTATTCAACGTTAGTTTCTTTCAAGTTTACGGTTGAAAACAATTTCTATGAAGGTAAAATAAGTTGTCGGCAAATTACCGAGAACAATCCGTCGAACCATATTATTTAAAACCCACAGCAAAGTCACGTTTGAAAGGTGACGAAGGGTAATAAATTCCGCAATATAATGTAAAGTGCGTTCCGAAAAACTACCTGACAAGGAAAACCCCTAATGCTTTGTCGTTTTACGAGATGGCTTTCGAATGCGACCAACTTCGAACTTCGAAATTAAAAAGTAATTTCGTGAAAACAAAAGTCTGAATATAGGTCGACACAGTAGCCCTATTTCGAATAATGCCCGGCCTTGGACGGGCCCTAATCATTCGCGTCAGAAATTGCAAGGCTGCAGCGAATTTACACTTGAACTTATAGGGTCAGGCCGATCAATAGAGTAAGAAGCTCCACTTTTAGCACGATTAAACTGAGCTGTTTGTTTGAGGGCTATTGAAAACGCTATATTTATTGGGCGTAGATAAATATAGCTTTTAGAGTGCATTTAGTATTCGCATTTTCAATTAACCGGTTGATTGTGTGCCTATAATAAACTACCGCAGCATGGTTTCCGAATTAAATGGGACGTGAAAACGACGACAAAGATCAGCCATGTTTATATTAATGTTGGAAATAGAGCTTGATATACCACCTTAATTTTAAGAGGAGAATTTGCAATAAAATTTATAGCTAGTAATATTTCACTCTAAAATTGAGTATGCGGCAGATTGTGCTTGCAAAATGCTGTGAGATCATGAGTAAATGCAAGCGATAGAATGCTTCTATACCCTTAACAATTGCTCTTACACGTTTTGCTACTACTACTAAAATAGCCATTCGATTATTTCTAAAAGGTTTGAGCTTTCTGTGACATACACTAGGAAATGCATTTTCTATAGAGATGGCGTTAGTAGTACTTGATAAAATAAAATGTAACTAAAGACAGTTGAAAGCCACGTTTTTTGGTATAAGAAGGTAATATACATATACTATTGACTATTTCCTGGTTTGTTGTTAATATACATATGAATAGAAAGATCAGCAATCTTTCGGTCTTCCAAAAAAACCTCAACAGCAACAATGACACTGGTCAAAATTCTCTGATTCCACAAAGCCCTGAAGAGCAAAGATTTTCCAGCATGATCGTGATTCGTGAATCATCAATCACGCCAAGTTTTCTTATTTTTGCATAAGCATGGAAACCTCTGAGGACATCCCAAAAACCAAATTACGACAAACCGTTCCATCAAAAATGGGTAAAAACCAGAACTTTTACTACCCGGTTACAAATTTTATGAGAATAACCCGTTATATTTTTATTTTTCTTTGACGTTGAGTTATACTATACTGGGTGAAGGGGATTTTGCTTAAAGCCCCATCATTTTTGGGAGGGAGAAAAGATTGCCTTTTCTAGCAAATTTTAGGTACTGGTTCCGTTAGCGGGTTGTTTCAATTAAAAACCACGACCCGTTTTATTTACAATTTATTTACAAATTTATACAGTTCCGGCGTTCCGGTTTTATGACGATGAATTAATTACATTTTCTATTGTCCGATTAACAAAAGTCTAAAATGTTTAGTTGGATATTCACTCCCGAAAATTAGGTATTCGCATTCGCGCACAGACAAGGGTCGGCAACCGGCACTTTGCACTTTAACTTAGACTTATAATAGACTTTGTTATAATGTTACTATTTTACTATTTACAATATGTAGATCTACACAGTTTTTATTGTACTAGGGTTGGAGATATGATCGAGTTGTTGAGTTGTTTCAAAAGTAATGAGAGGAGAGAAATTAAGAGAAACATTGCGGGCGATGTTCCTTGAGTGGACTAGGAGCGACTGACCCCTTTTTCACTTTCTCAGGTTAAACCCTAAACGAGAAGAGATAAGGTGCGGCTTACTGATTGGTTCCCCAGTAAATCTAGAAAATACCAAACAAGAAAAGCAGAGGTTTTTTATTTACAAAAATATTCGAGAAGATATTCAGGAATTTAGGTCAACGGTTTTTTTTTTGTGTGGTTGGGCAAAAAATTATAAAATATATATTTGACTGGAAACGACTAGAATTAAAAATAATAAGTGTAAAATATTCAATGTGAGATAGATAATTCGAACACTGAGAATAACCCATTTCTGTGTTTGTTTATTTTAAGCCGTTGCCGGTCACAGAGAAGAGGGAATGGATATGCGTCGCTATTAATAAATGCGAAGTGGAAGTTTTGGATGCTAAAAATAGAATCAAGGGCATGTGTTGCCAGTCTCTTTTCCGTGCTCCGGAAAACAAGCTGCGTGGATAGTATTTTTGATTTTTAATAAAATACTAGTGCAACGAGATATCGGATTTTATCAACTGTTTATTTCATTTTAAATTTGTTTATGCAGTGAGTCCATTTCTGGAACAAACTCACACCGTCCATTTTGTATTCACGGTACCAGTGGACACGATAGTCCCCTTATTGTCGCAAAAGTACTCAAAACAATCTATATAGTCAAACGAAATAGAATGATAACGGTGTCATAACATTACGATAGACTATCACGTTATCTGATATACTGTGACAGTTTTTGTGATTTCAACACTGAAGCGAGGCATAAGTTAATACAACCGAAAAAAAATCTCATAACTCAACAGGTTATAGCACACATTTCACTTTTAAAAAACTGGAACACATTATGCTTTTGCCAGAGATTCTTTTTTATCTGGCAACTTTCTCCTCAGTAACATGCACGACTCAATGATAATGTTCCAGCCACGGTCCGCAACAATGCCGCTGCAAGCTGGCACAATGAAATATTGTTCGCAAATATTCACGCCTCGTCGCCTTTGATGCCACACATATTAATTTCCTCGAGATATAGCTCTGAATTGCATGTGGACCTTGTGTGACGTCGAACAATAATTATTATTTGCTTAACAAAAGAAGCGATGTAGTGTGTGTAGTATATCCCAAGCCCAGCTCCATTAGTTTTTCCTTTGGGGGTTATAAACATGGAATATCCAATGTTATTCTGTTTATTATTGTCTACCCGTCCTTTGAGCAGCTATAACCAACACAGAGTCGTCTCGGGTGTGTGTTATTGTTGATATGTTTGGTATTGATGCCTATTCCTGCGCTTCAGATAATATGAGATCAAAATAAAGGATGTGATACTGTGATATCCAGTACATTGGATAATGCTTCAATGCATATTTCTGCAATATACCTATTGAACAGCTGTTTGATTTTCACATTATCAATAGTTATATTACAAGTAGTGGATAATTTGTAATGGATGTCAATGAGTGGGGGAAAGCGGGGCAGAACGGGGTACCGTCATTAAAAAGCGAACGTGCATCCGGAAACATCCGAACTTGCACTGAGTCTCATCCAATGAACTATAACCAAAAACTGGAATGCTAACACATAAGGACGAACGTGAAGCCTAGTGCGGCTGCTGCGGAGGGGATACCTGTTTTTGTCGCACTCATTATGTTAAATGGCGAAAATTGCTTCCAACACGTATTCCAATTGATGAAACCTGTGAAGGGAAATATGACAAAACTTTCGAAAACGTCATATGTCAGCGAGCAACAGAAAAAAACAACATTCCCCCTTGTGGCATCTGTCTTTCATGGCTTAATTTTTTTGGCATATATGGCAATGTCTGCGCATTCCAGTTTTTAGCTATAGTTCATTGGTCTCACCTAAACGCATCAAATACATGTCAGATACATCAGTTGTCTGAAAAAGGTCGAGCAAGGATTTAGTCTCCTGAACAACTTGAATTTTCGTGTAAATTTGTAACATTAGCGTTCATATTAACCACCGTAATGAATTTGCATATTGAATTTAATTCTTTTTGAATTATGTTAGGGAAAGAGCTTTTATTAAGCAATATTTTTGACAGATGTCACTTGATTTGACACGCGAAACAAGACTTTCTTCTCGCAGATGGGGCGGAATGGGGCAAATTACACTTTTTTCGTTTCTCAAAATTATTTAACTATTAAAAATGGTGAAAAAGCCTAATTTACATGTTAAGCTCTGCCCCGCCTTTTCCTATATTGACGTGGTTATACAATTCACTGTACATTATTCCCATATGACACGAGAGGCTTAATAAGTGATAAGCCTTTTGGGATTATCACGCTTGGTGGCATTTATGGCAAATTCTGTTATAGATTTTTTTTTTTTTTAAATTTTAAAGTATTATAGTTTAGTTCATTGTATAACCTTTTGAATACCACTCGATGTTTCAGGATTACCTAATACTTTTACCTGACACTCAACGCGTTTCGTGACAGGTAAAAGTATTATTCGGTAATCCTGAAACCTCTTGTGGTATTACATTCGAAAATTCACGAAACCTAACGCCAGATTTCTTAATACAAACAACATTTGTGACCAAACATCGGTTTTGGGATGTATCCAAATTATATTTTTGAATGGATATTTCCTGAACATTTAAAAAACATAATCAAAAAAAAGAAATATATTTTTTTTTCGATAATCATTTCTAAAACATTTCGCCTGGGAGTCTGACTGACGCATGCATTATCCAAGTTTGACACGCAAACCAGCGCCTAGCCCATAGTTGGCAACTTTTGGCAGCCGCATTTCTTTGTCTCTGATGATGATGTTCAAAATAATTTTTTTTTTATTTTTTGATAATATGTAGTATCACACGCTTGTTTTACATGGGTGACATGGAAGTTCTAGCTTAGAGGGTCTCCTCCAAATACGACCCACGGGGAGGATGGAGAGAAACTCGCCCAAGTTATAAAAATATATCTTTATTTGTCTAAGCCGTTACATAAATCCTAACCCTATAGGAAACATGTCTCTCCCACGCTAGGGTCTTTACAGGGGCACACGTCAACGCTACTTAGGACTGTCGGTTTCTATTGCTACGCTGAATGCTATTATATCCGTATCATCATCCAGAGGAGCAATCCCAAATGGAGATACTGGCACTACATGAAATTGCGGCTATCCCAGAGGGGCTTTCCCAACTAGAGATACTGGCACTGGTTCAATATTCCCTTTGATGCGGCTCGCAACGCAATTTATATTCGTTTCTTGCTGGCCTCATCATAATCAACCAGGTTAATTACGTCCTGTGTTTTGTCGATTTGTAATAAACTTATTATTGAATTGATCTACAGTGTGTCATTTTCCTAAGCAGACTCGTGGTCTTTGATCCCGATTTTTTTTTCGAAGTTTCAAAGAATATTTCCTATTTGGCTATATAGGTATGGACTTGTCGCAGGATTTGTGACAAATCATGGAGAATCAGATTCAAGCAAATACAGTGATCAGATCAATGAGAGCATACGTGTTTAGTAGTGTATCAAAATCTATGGTTAATTCAAAATCTCGGTTCAAGTTTATCTTTCGTGGGAAACAGTTTTATTTCTTCTATAGATAGTTAAAATGTGACCCAGATGGGATTTAAAAACACATGGAGTTTCTGAGAACGACCTAATCTGTTCGAGGATAAAATCACTTAAAAGCCAAAAAAAGTTTCAAATTTTATAGTTTCAAGATTATTTGGCTGTAACCCGAAATAGACAAATATATAGGCAAAATTTGTTTTCCTAGATAGAAACTAAAGTTTTAAACTAATCTGTAGTTGTACCAGATCACATGTGTTGTAATAACTTGTTCAAAGTCAATGATAATCTTCTGAATACCCACGCTTTATGACAAACCTAGATGTCAGGTAACTGATACCGTTGCTGAAAAGAATTTCATTTGAAGCATGTGTGCGTGAAGGAAAACAATAATTACATGAGCTAGATTTTTTAAGATACAATAACATACTTGAATTGTATGTATAACAATAAAATTAACAAGGGGAATTACTTAGGTGAAATTTAAACAGTAACATAGTTAAATCACGTATAATAAATAAGATATAAGTAGGAAAATAGGTTCAGATAGGAGTGAATTACTCATTTATTTTATTAACAAATAAGTAAAGGATAGCTTATTCGTTTCATACCCTTGATAGATAGGTTAGAAATTAGGAAATTAGAATACAAGGCATAATGAGAAAAAAGGGAAAGATTTTCAATCAAAGGGCAAAACGTTAAATGTTCAATTAATTATTTTACATCATGTAACTAGCGAATTCTGTTGGAGAGCCATCAAACTAGATCACAGGGTGAAGCAGTGTGAATAGTTGATGAATAGGTTGATGTTATTTGAGAACCAACGAAAAAACAGTAGGAAATATCGGAGGGTACTTTCAGCCAAACGCTGAACGTTGGGAAAGTTGGAGATTTTCTTGACTCTCATCCCCGGTACTAATAGTTAGCCAATGGGCGGTACACAGAGGGTGGTTCCTCTTGCTTATTTAAGCGAGTGTTGAGGCCAGTTATCGTCAGTTGTCGCCGGAAATTTAAATCACAAAATCTCTACGAGTTCTACACCGGTTTTTTTCATCCTCCAGTTTACCTGCTGCCCAGTGTTTAGTGAAGGCTTCTCAAAGAGGTGATAGTTTATTTTTAATTTCAATTCCATTAAAGCGTCAGTTTGGAGAAAATACTTTCTTTTCTTTAATTTTCTTTAGTTTGATTTGATATTAGTCTATTACTTAAATAAGGTAGCTTTATGTTTTTTTCTACTTTTTTTTCAACCAATTAACTCTCAACTTTTCTTCTTATTCTCAAATAAATTAATTTTATTGTTTGAAAATTAGTTTTTCATTTTCTGGTTTTAAAATTCCCCTTAACGCTGGCAGTGGCATTGAAAGATCTTACGTGCCAGTTTCTGCGGGTAAAGGAAGTTATTGCAACTTCAGTAGGAAAGTGGTATGTAATTGGTTCTAGTTTTGAGTTTCCAATAACACCTTTCAATAACCACTTCAAGAAAAGAATAAAAGATATTTTGTTCAGATTGCCTCCGGTTCAGAAAATTGCTATCTATTGCTTAAATTCAATTTCACTTTTCAGCATAATTTACCATGAAATTTAAGATGTGATAGAATTATTCACTCTACCAAAATACTAATGTCTACATAACATCTCCATTTTGTTAAAGTAGTCTGGTGGGCTGAGTGGCAGCATCGTATCGCCCAAACTAAGCTCAATTGACTTAAAAGACAGGCCTGTCCGACAATAACAGAAGCTTTCCGTACCCAGCCAATGGCAGCTATGGAGCTTCTATTGATAACACCTATGCATATATTACTTTACATAGATTCATATTTAGGAAGGGAGTACCTAAACACAACCCATATCACACCTTCAGAGATCAACTGGATGACACCAAAAACGTAAAAAGCAGTTAATTACAACAAATAGCAGGTTTCAGGATCCGCCCACCCAAACTCACAAACCTTTAAAAATATATTCTGACAGTCGAACTGTTCAAATCAAAGCTCTTAGCTTCATTTACTTCAAATCAAGGGTACGATTTTGAGCTGTCCAAAAGCTTTAGGTGAACAAGGCAAGCATAACAACGTAACTAGTGATAAAACGATTATGATTCCGATCTCAATTCATCATATGATTATCAACCTTTCACGATTATTATCGGAATAATTGTTTAACTTCAATCATTGATTCATCAATATAAGTAACTCTAGTGAGGGACACCACCTATTAAAAATATAATTTCTTTGAATCTTAACTTTTTAAAAAACGTTTACTGAATAAAAGTAAACGTTGCAACCATGTAATGCTCTGTGAAATTGATGAGAACGGCGGCGCACCACGGAAAAATTTATCGAAGGGGAGACAAGGAAATGTGCGACTAGACTAGAGAAGAAGCGGGGCTCTGGGCTGGTCCCTTAAGAAGTTTGTACGCCATTGTTAAAAATTAAATTTTCATTTTTATTTTGTATTAAACTGATTGTTCAATTCAATTTGTGATTAGTTTGTATGTCAAAAGGAGCATCCACAGGTCAATTGAATAGTTGTTATTTTGTTTTTGAGAGTTCAATTATTTATACAAGTACATATAATTTTTTCACTTTTATGTTTTTTTGTTTGTTTATAATTTTTTTTATAACATGTGCATTGTTCATGTATTTAACAAAAATCATTTCATGCTGTAAACAACACCGATAAATAGTAATTTAAAACCTAGAAAAAGTATGTGCTGTCTTTTAGTGGTGGGATTTTAATTTTTGGATTTAGAGGATGCATTAGGGCCTTGTTGAATTTACTAACATTTTCCTATCCTGACGAGCGAATATCCTAGCAAACAAATTGAAGTAATCAATCTAGATATATTGGCTCAAAAACAACTATAGCTGAGTAGCTTCCCGTACGGGACCTCAGTACCTGCTAGGAAACTGGCTAACTAACCAAAAAACTCTTCAGTATTGAATATAGGTAGTGTTGATTGAATGTTGTGTGTGGAATTAAAATTTTAGCACAAAGACAAAGGATGGTACCTAATTTAAACTTTTATTGAATTATTGAATCATTGACTTAAATTATTGAATTAATGACTCACAATTATTATTAAAATGACCCAATATGTTTTGATTTTTGAGGAATGTTAGATCGAGGATTTCTCTGCCGTGCTGTTTCCCCTCGTTAGATCCAGGTCGAGAACGGTACGATTTAGTTTGATAATAAAGTAGACGTTTCACAAATTTTTCGTTTCTTTTATATATCACAACTTCCCTTAAATTTCCATAATTTTGCTATGTTTCCAAAACGTAGGTCTTATTTATTTTTTATTTCGTTTTTCAGAAGATTTGTTGTTTAAAAGGTAATAAAAATTCACACCGTTCAATCTTGCTGAACGAACCCGGGTATGTTATACTACACTAGTTCAAATATCGGAATACGCTGGCAACAAGGGCGGAACTTCTCACCAGAAAGAGAGCCGGAATCAACTTCACATGGCCAGCGCAAGTGCTGGGCATCGCTCATAGTCATAACACATCATATCAAATCAAAAAAACCTGGGCGCACAACAACATTGGCTAAAGCTACCAAGCAGAGGAAATCATAAGAAAACCGATAAAACAATGCTCGGTTAGGAGGTTGCTGGAGCTCAGCACAACTGAGATGGAAACTCTAAACGGTTTATATACTGGATACTCTGAGGATGCGACATACAGGCTGTGCATGGAGGATGTCGCGACAGCTGCATACATCCTTTGTGACTGTCCAGTTAGTGGAAGGCTAAGGCAACAATTTCGGAACGATAACCCTCCAATCACTATCCTGGACTTTATTGGGTTGGCCATAGGCATGATTTGAGATATATGGTGTCCTGTCAAAATATATTTTTGCAGGTATTTGACAAATATATTTGAAGAAAATGCCATAAAATAAAAACTTTGAGGACGTCTGACCCCCTTTTTGCAACGAACTAGACGTCTGACGATTTACATACGTTATCTGTGACCTTCAAACAGATAATGTGCAAAATTTCTATAAATTTTGAGCTTTGAGAAAACAGTTTAGATGCTTCTTAAAATTACAACTTTGCCCGCGTCCCAGAGCCAGCTGTCCCGGAACTGTGAGTGCTGACTGTACACTAGCATTCTAGCACTAAAGTACGACCTATTTTGAAAATATCCGCCTTGCGAAAACTCTTGCATGTTTTTGGCGCCACCTCCTGGACTATAACTTTTTTAATTTTCATGCTAAACAATTAATTTTTCACACATACATAGAAGATGAGGCAGGCTTTATTGAGCCCAAATTTGGGCCCGGTCCGATGGGTCGATGGAAAAAAAATGTAATTTGCGTAGGCGGGGGGAAGCTCGCTGCCTACTCCGTTTGAATTCCCGCCTATTTTTTTCATTTTCAGTGATGTTCGAAGCCGTTTTACTTGCGATAAAAAAATTAAATGGAAAATCTGAGATAGAGGATCGATAGTTTGGCATTTCGACTTATCAGTGGACTTTTCAAAATAAATATAAAAAAAATATCCTCAATTCGACCGACTGCTTTAGAAACATCCCCATTTTGCTTGACAAGGGTATTATGCCGAAACGACCCATCAGACCGGGCCCAAATTTGGGCACAATATAGCCTGCCTCATCTACTATGTATGTGTAAAAAATTAATTGTCTAGCATGAAAATTAAAAAAGTTAGGAATTTTTTACGAAAATCTCTTTTTTGGGGGGAAAAAAATCATTTCTCGAAGACTAAAAGACCTACAGGGTTGTATGATGGCTCATTGTAAAGCTTGTTCAATGCTCTAAAACTATTGCCAGAGTAGCAAAACCATCCGATCATTAGTTTTCGAAATACAGTGAAACAAACAAAAAAAAGCACTATTTTTGCACTAAATATTGTTTATAAAATCCCCTAAAAGTAATTAGATGTTGCATTTTTGGTTTTTAGCATCTATAAATGATCCTTAACAATATTGCATCGATAGTTTGCTGTTAAATTTTATGTTAAAATATGGCTGTTATTTCGCTAAGTGCCTTGGCCTGAAAGTCTAAATCGTAAGCGAGCTATCACGTTTTATTTATTGCAAAAAATATATACATTAAATTTATATAATGAACCTTGTTTTCAGTTTACCCATAATTACCAAATTAACTAATAAATAAAATTCGATTGAGATCCAACAGCAATTTTCAAAAAATCGACTTGCCCAGAAGAATTGCCGGTATCAACACTTATCCATCATCCTTTTGCCTGGATCTCATATAACTCTAGTACGCTCAGAAACTATAAAGCCATAAAACATCTTTCATTCGAACCAAATCCCTTTCGAATTATTGTTGACGAAAGTAGAAGTGTCAATATAGTCTCAGAGAGTCAAGTACTTTGAAGTATTTTTTATTCATAACTTATGCTAGAACCTCAGTGAAATGTTTTTGGTTGTGAAATAATCCTGCGACTAGAACATTCTTTTAAAAAGTTTAATGCATCTGGCCATTCTCACATAAATCATTAGATTGATGTTGGCAGGTTTTTCCTTTTTTTTTCTAGCCTCATTATTATCGAATAAATTATTTGAGCGCTGTAATCGTCAATTGAATACAAATAGCATTTTGTTCAATTTAATTTACATTGTACTTCGATTAATTCTTCCAAACTTGGTGACGACATATATAGCTACACATTTTTCTAAAACTTACTTCAATGTAACTTTTTATGATACCTTTACATACTTGGGAAACTATTGAGGATATCGGTTTTGTTAAAATTTTCAAAAGCATTGATAGACTGGTGTTTGAGTCTCCAAAAGCTGAAACTGGTAGGGCGATGGTCAATCGCTCCTTCGCTAGAATAGCCTAAGGATGATTCGTTTCTTATTTAGCTGTTTCAATTTCAATAGCTTTCAATAACAAAATTCACATTCGCATTCTTCAAATTTTTTTGCACCCTATGCCTTTTCCACGTAATCGATCATTCAGTTGGCTTCCTCTATATGTATTTCTGTTTTCAAATTATGTCATTGTTCCTCACTTTTCCTTGCGTTTTTTAGTTTACTGCTATGTATAAATGCAGGAGCTTGCAATAATGCCCGAGCGCGAATTTAGCGAATATGTCGCATCGTTTGTTTGTTTTTGATATATCAATGTGCTAACAGATATGGCAAGCGTTGAAGTGAATATAAAAGAACATTGTATAGACCACGCCGTTCACATCCTTTCGGCAAACATTGTATATATGACATGTTGTGTGCAATTTCCTTTGTCAGACATCAGATAACCAGGCTTATTATGCTCTCCTATTACACGAAATAAGCTCAGCAAGCTTCAATAAAAAATAAACAAAAAACTGATGGAAGTAAAAAAAGGGTCACAGTTCCAAATTTTTAAAAACAAATTGTGTATCATTAATTCAATGAATGAAATGTTCCGGCCAGCATTCAGACCACGAAAAGGTAATTGCGTAAATGAATTATTTGAAATAAAAACCCCTTCCCTGTTCTTTAGAAGAGGCTTATTAGAATACGCAAAATGTTGGGTATGATTTTGCAGGGGTCCGTGCCAAAAAGCCTCTTCCTTTTAATTATGATAATGCAAATATTATACCAAGGACTTTTTCATGTACGTGACGTCGTTTACACCATCGATAAAGGTTCTCTGGTTAAGAAAACTTTCGGGGAAATTTTAAAACTATTTGACTTTAAACTTTTTCACAAGAATATAAGCCTCCCATTTCAAAATATTGAATAATGAGTATTACGTAGCTTGTGCTTGTGGATTTAACGTAACGAAATAATATTTATCCAGAAGAGAAAGAGTTTTGATAAACTTAAATCAAGTTGAACGATGTTTTTTTTTTAAATTTTCACCTTCCTGGGGCCTGATTCTCGTCTCAGGGATTAGAGCTCCCCGAGAGAACACATTTTTTGTCTTTATCATTCTCGTTTCTTTTTCGATTACGTTGACAAGCACAAAACATCCGTTCTATCGGGGAGCTCTACCCTCTGAGACGAGAATCGGCCCCTGGTTGTTTACAAAAACAAGTTTGGGTTAGTTCAGACAGCTAAATATTTCACTAAAATTTTTAGCATTTCTTCTATTTGGCTAGAGTAAGGAAAGCTCGTATCGTGTCCTATATCGTTCAAAACAAAATTTCTTAGACACAAATCAATAACCTGCCAAAACCCAAAATTAATGTACCTAGCTTCCGAAGAGATTTACCAGATATCGAATAATTTGAGTTCAAAAAAGCAGTTAACGATCTGGAAACAGCAAATTACCAGAAGATTGATGGATGACAGCCAAAATGCTAGAAGTAGGGGAAAAGGCTAGCTTGTCAACACTGCGGAGCTGGAGAAATTATTTCGAGTACTTCGCCTTAACCTAGAAGAGAATAGACATGAAATCAGGCTATCATTCATAGTTCAGCTCTCCTAAAAAGAGCTAGAACCGATATGCAAAACTACAGTTATATCTACCTAATATCCCAAATATACAAAGTGTTCATCAACCGCAACCATAGATTCCGCCATAACTTTAGTACTTCTACCATCCTTTGCCATAAAAATTATCATTGAAAAAGCCAATGAAATACACCTTTCGTGGACTATGAAAGGCCATTCGATAGCGTTCGACTATAAACCAAAGAATGTTGTTACGATACATTTATCATTTTCGTAACATGTTCTCTACTTCTAATTTTCATTATAAAGTTGTATTTTCGCCATTTCAGAATATATACCAATACCAGTATTTCCATCTATCCCTAAATAAAATGAGCGAATAAATGCAAATATCTGTTACTGATAAAAGTACTAACGTACCGCCATCTAGTAGGTACCTAATAGATTTATTTTAAAATTGTGGTAGGTTTCTTTCATTGATATTTTTATTTACAGAAATTATGTTTATCCTGCTTTTAGCAAATAAATGTATTTCTGTTTTTTTGTAACTTTTGATTCTGAAATTAATATCTTTAACTTGATGACCTAATTTATTAGTGGTTTTGTGTTACTAACATAACCTTAATTCAAATTATTATAATTTGTTAACAATTAAAATAGTTCTTGTGTGTTTTTATCTAGTCCCATTTAATCAGCGTGATGTTTCATTAATGAAGTGAACACGGTATCTTTTGTGTGTGTTTGATTGATTCAATGGCTACTACGCAGTTAAGTATAAAAAACACAAGACTGGTTTTCTTCATGAGTTTTTGGTTCTAAAAAGGCCCCTTCTTTGGCAGATAGGTGAAGAGGCAAGTCGATTTTCACTTTGTAATTTTTATTTTTTTTTTCTTCAGATTTCTAGAATTTCCCTTAATATTTTTTCGTTTTATTTCACCATCAGTGTCTACTATCACTGTTGGGTTTTTACTACCTGATATCTTATCTTATCTACCTTCAAATATAAATATTATATTTTAATTTTTTATCTATTGTAGTCCTCCATTTTGTGTGGTACCACATTTTCCTGAGGAGAGTCAATTCATAGTTTTGGCTGATAAATAGGTATTGCTGCTTTGCTATTTGGATTCAATTGTTAGTTAATTTCATTTTAATTTTTCTCCGCAAGATACTCGCTTTTCAACAGAATTCAGGAATTTAATATTTCAAACCTTGGTGAACCTGATAGTGCTTTATTCTTTTCTAGGAACCTATTCCACATAAAAGATCACTATTTGGAGTCTGGCTCAACTGGAGTGACGTCACACCAGCAAACTTTCCTCTTTCCTGGATATAGGAATCAACCCGAAAAGCTTCAGTTCGCGAAAGTGAAACCCCAACATCCATTGAATAGCTCTGGATTGGACAGCTACAATCGTGAGCATAAAAAGTGGGACACCCGACTGACCGGTCTTGTCACTTTTCGCTATTTTGCGTAAATCAGTCTTTTCTCTACAATGCATTTTTTTGTCAAATATGACAATCCCTGTCATTGCCGTAGGCATAGCTGATGAGCTCGTTTTACAATAAAAAAAAACGAGTATTCCACTTTTTATGCTGAAGTGATAGAGTTAATTTTGTGAGTTTGGGTGTTATTCAGTGGCATTTTTGAAGTTAAAACTGTGGAAAGTGTGGTGGAGAACGTTAAAATGGTATGTCGATGTATTATTTGTAATGAATCCAAGCACATTTCAATATTTCGGCGGTAAGACATTTGACATCATTTCACTCTTGACATTGGGGTAGTAACGTAGAGGATATTTATGGTAATTTATTGTAAGCAAAACTTCTATCACATTCTGAACTCGCCGCCACTGGTAGGCCATGCGACAGTCTTGCCGTTTTATAGGTCTATCTCCCTCTCTTACTTATGTCATGTACTGAAAGATGATTGATTGTAAACATTGGGCGATTTCTAAATGGCATGTTTGGTCTCTAGTTTTATTGTTTTATTATAAGTCTGAGATTAAAATGACGCGTGTTCGATTGTGTGACACAATCATAGAATAACACAATCGAATTATGTGCCCTGACTGATTTTTTTTGTTGAAATGCCCTATACGAAAAGGGACGGGCGACACTTTGTGATGTCAACGAAACTTTTCATGCTAGCAATGAAGGACGTTTTCAAGAAACTAGACTGCTCTAGACCTGCCATCAATATTAACAGCGAACGACTCAATCATCTACGATTAACCGACGATATCGTAGCAATTTCAAACTGTTTTGAAGATGAAGGATGGGCCTGAAGTTGGGAAAATAAAAGTTATGTTATTAACGTCGAAGGAGAAAACAGAATTATCATTGAAAACCTTCCTTTGGAAGAAATCATCGCTTACAGATGTTTTCCAAGAAAATTTACCAGGGAACTTGTCGTTTCTATCGAGGACAATTATTAGCTGATTGCTATGCCAGTGACGATTGTTCAAACTGTCCTCATTTGTGGAATTTATGTTTGTAGTATCTTCCTGGCAGGTCCGTCCACCCAGCGATTCTCCAACGTAGTGCCCTATCGGGATAACGTAAAAGTGCCCTGTTTGAAGAAACATTTTTTATGGCATTTGTTTGTTTTCGCGTACCCTATAAAAAATCACAATCGACCGAGGGGTGTTTCACTCATGCAGTAGGTGTACAAATTTCATACATTCATGTATATGCAGTCCATACATTCTTCTGCAGTCCATACATTCTCATGCAGTCAATGGAATACCTGGACTCATGCAGTCATAATACATTCGCATGCAGTCATAATACAGTCGCTTGCAATCGTAATAAATTCCGTGCAGTCACATGCAGTAGCGTACAATCCACATACACTCGCGAAAAATCGTGAGCAGTCGCTGCGAGTGGAGCCTGCAATCTTGTTAGATATTGCTCAAAAGTCAATGCAGTGAACTATCATCTTGGATGCAATCAATGCAGTCAAATACAGTAGGTATACAAAATTTAGTGGGTGAAACACCCCTCGCAATCGACTACTTCATCTCACGTTACAAACCGCTACAATAGAGAAAAATCTATAAAATATGCATTATTTCATATCGAGACACGTACGCTTCATTCATTAAAATGCGAAAAAATTAAAAACAACAAGAATGCATTTTAAAATTCGCCCAGTGCAACTTTATATTTGTTAGGTATTTTCTGTTGCATTTAAATTTTCACGAAACAGTGCATACCACCGGTTTTTAATTGAACTAACCCTCCTCCCTCCTCCCAACCAAACGTTGGGTGCAAAAGCAAAAGGGAATAGGTGTGTGTACTCTACCGTGTTTTTGAATTTTAGAGTTGCTGCCGAGAGCTAATTTATAGACACGTTTCAATGTACTAAAGCTACCGAGGTCTTTTGAATTTTCGAGCTGTAGTGAGTTTTTGATGAAAGAGAATTCGCGGTTTTAATTTTATTTGGAATTTTTTTCATACAGAAAAACTGCACAATATCATACAATGTAATATTAAATAATATAATATAAAATATAAGTGTATAGTTGCTTTCAACGAAATTGTTTATTAATTAGCTATGGAGCGGAAAAAGCAAAATTAAATTAAAGTCAAATTGCATGGTTGTCCCTTAAACGGTGTTTGCAGCTCCTTTCGACTTTTAAAATTTAATTTAACGTGTTGTCAGGACTCAGGACTAGGAGAATCAAAAACCTCTCGCCAACGATAGGATGGAGATGCGGAATTCGCATTGCCTTTTAAAGTCAAAATTTTCTTCAAATTATAAATTAAATTTTTCATTTTGTACAATAAATCAGAATCGTTAGTTGAATATTCCTTCTCTATTTGGGTTTTTTCGTATTTCAAAATGTTAATTTATCATATTTCTCTAGAACTTCATCTGAACATTTTGTGATTTAGTATAGAACGAACCATAAAGTGTGAAAAACTCTGTTAACCACAGGCGGGTGACCTCTTATCTGCCTGTCTAATACGATGAACTGATGGCTCCAACGGCGTCGAAAACCCTATTATATTTATAATCCAAGCTCTATTTTCATGTAAACCCACTCTATAATGTAATAGAGTCAGAGTAGTGTATAAAATATGTATTATAACGGCTCTTCGAAAAAAAACTAAATTACAGAGTGCTTTTATTCCGAAAACGTACGTCGCATTACAAAATTAAAGAAAAATATAAAAATATTGCTAAGACATACGTTTAAAAAATCTTAGCCATATTTGATCAACGGTTTTTTTTTTGAAGGCCCGTTATAATATCCTGTTTATTATGAGGCAAAACTTTCATTAACTACTTAAGATTCGAGACTAAAAGACACAGAAATGAATTTTAAAAAGATCCCCCAGATTTGTTACACTCCACAATCCGGAAACTTGACATTAAACGAAAATCTGCTCCGTCATAAAAGACGGAAAAGTTATTTGCCAAGGCGCAAGTTCACGATGTTTTTAATTAAAAGTTTTAATAGTCAAAGAAACTTCCAAAAAATACGTATAGAAGAGTTTTTATATGGAAATGAAACATTTAATTTTGTACAGTTACTTGTAGAGAGTTTCATTGAAAACCCAATAGCAAAAGGTTTTATTTTTAGCTATAGCAAATGAGTCTCGTAGGACTAGTGCCTATACTTTTACTTTTATCATGCCCTAAAAGCTTTAAGCAATCTTCCTTTGGAATATATGCCAAATATACTCACATAAATGAACCTATCGATTTCTTACACGTATAGAAAATGAGCTTTTCTCATTTCAAGCAAACCTGCTTAAGTTTATTAAATTTCTAACCTAGTCCGATGGAGCACAAATTCATCTGCAAAGCATACCCATTTCAATTTCGTTAACTTTCTAGTAAAATTACATTATCTAGAATGTTGGGTTTATCGCTTAAGGGCATTAAGCATTCCGTTTTGCAGCTGTAAGGGATATTCTAGTTTTACCAACTACTATGCACGTGAGTGTAACGGATTTGTTAGGATAGTCATTGTACCAACAAAGAGGGCTTTGTTAATAAGCAGGACTCATCAAGCTTAGCGTATGTGAAGTTTATGCCCGAAACATACGCGAATTTGGTATAATTAAAACGTCAGAATTTGAATTATACAATCTACAATTGCGGAGACTGTATAGTGTATGTTAAAAGTTGTAACTCTGTTATTAGAGAACCCTTTATTTTAAGTATCGCTCCTAAAAGCTTGACAAATGACAGTCAACAATATGAATTAGATAACCTTAGCAAATAAGATTTGTTGAAATTGCTTTCGAATGGTTTCGTATAATCCGTGCAAACTTTTTTTTTTAAATCTATAGATGTAGCGCGCTTTCTCTATTTTTTACCTGAACGCGATGAAACAACGCTGTAGACTAATATTCATGAATGAATATGAAAAATTCAATTTGACGGTATAAAAAATTATTTTAAGTACTGGTGGGTATAAAAGAGCCAAACAATTGTAAAAGGGCAAACCAAATGGGCACATAGGTTGCAAACAGACTTAAAACCTTGAGTTTAGCACATGATGAAACACGGAAATCCTGGAATGAACTTATTGAGCTTTCAAGTTTTATTTTAGCTCTACACTTTCTCTATCTCACTCAACGTCTCTAAGGCGAAACTTGTATTAATGCTTCAAAATTTCATTTTTCGTGTTGCACTAGGTCAGTATCATACAGGTATTACATTAGCACAGCATATACAAAAACAATCAGCAGGCTAACTCTCACGCGCATCTTTTCTGCGCACGCCGCCATTAGGGGATACCATTTTGTCAAAACGCTGTCATTAAACGGCAGGAGCGCCGAAATTTTATTTTATTTGTTTATTTCTGACGGAGGCCATAGGCGTGCGGTGTAGAGCGGAATTTTAGCTATGATTTTCAAAACAATTTTGATATATTCGTGTTGTCATTTATGGTGTTATCTGTTATCATTCTTGTATATTCAATAATAATAATAAATTAGTAATTATAAACATTTTTATATGTAAGTAATAATAAATTAGCTTATTTAAAGCCAATACGACTCTGTCACAGGAAAGAAAAAACCTAAATTATCGTTAATCAGGCCCTGTTTCGTATCCCAAAATGGCCGCTAGTGACATTTTGACGATGAATTCCTTTATTACACGGGCTATCACTCAAGTTAGCCTGCTGATTGTTTTTGTATATGCTGTGACATTAGTGTGCGTAGGTAAGTACAAGTAGTTTTCTACGTTGCCGTCAAAATAATGATGTTTCCCTTTATAAGCTATCAACCGATTCGATACTGATGGCGTTTCCGATTGGTAGATTCAGTGCGCACTGAGTGTATTTGCATCCTTTTAATCGACCTGTAGAAGAAAAAGACAGAAATAGAAAAAATTGCACTAGTTCCGCACTAGATCTACCAATCGGAAACGCCATGATAGTACGGGATACGAGGCCTGTTTCATCAAATCATTTTACACCGTCTTGCATTGTTATCATCAGTTAGATAACATGATGCAGAAACGCACTTGTGCAGGGAAATGGACGGGAGTGGGGGATTTCGCTGAAAAAAATATTTCAGAAAATGTTGTCATAAACAAGGAATAGTATATTATATACCTAGGTAGAGAAGTTGGTCATTATATACCAAAAGCTTTTATAAACCGAGGCGCGCAGCGCCGAGGTTTATAATGCTTGAGGTATAATATAATGACTTTCTCTACCGAGGAATATATAGATTTTTTTTTACTACTGCTAGTAGAAAATAAAAAAATTTGTTTAAAATCTGTGTTCTAATTATTTTTTGTGAACGCCCTCTTGAAAGTGGTGCCCTCTATCAACAGCTTATATAACTTCCTATGTACCTACAGAAACCTGTATTTTTTTTCAAATTGACGCATGAAATTGAAATTGAACCAATAGAAACATGACAAGATCCTTGAGTCATGACGTCATTTCCATTATTGACCTAGGTATTTTTTCATTATTTTCATTATTAACCTAGGGAGAGAAATTCAATTTTTTCTTAGAAAAATAGATTGAATAATGTCTATTTCTCAGGTTAGTAGTAAAAAAAATATATAATTATACACCGTCTTGCATTTAATTATTGAGTTAATTTGTACACAAATAAAATTGGATTAACACATGCAAGACGTTTTCATGGAGGTTTTGGAGTTGTAATATTAGATAGAAATTGTCAATTTTTCAGAGGGGTGAAATATCATTTTACACCACTTCATTGTTGATTTATATTGAAGCTTGAATGTAGAATAGCCACTGGATACTGATGCAAGACGTCCTGTGGAGGGATCACAGGCTGCAAGACGGGGGTCAATGTGTTGTCTTATGAAGGGGTGAGAAATCATTTTACACCGTCTTGCACTGGTACTAATGGGAAAAAAAGAACACATTGATAACATTTAAAAAAATACAAGACGTTCTAAATGGAAAGAAAGGACTGCAAGACGGTGATGAAGTTGATTAATTTTGACGGGGGTCAATCCATCAGGTACAAAGGTGAATACTACTCCAAATTACAAATTACGCACATTAATTTTAAATATTTTTGCTTTTTACCACGTAGAATAATTCTATTTTGCAAAATTCTCTTAATATTATGTATATTTGAATGTCTCTACGTACATCAAATGAGAAAAGGTTGAAATTTGTTCTTTTTTTGACGGCTTATAATCATTTAAGTTTTTTTGGGGTGGATATGCCATAACACATAACGGATTGTAACTAATAGCTAAATTTGAGAAATTTGATTTTAAAGCAGCAAAAAAATGACACAACAAATGATCTGTAAACAGAAAGTATAATTCCTGTATTCAGCAGACTCCCCTGTTGAGCTGCTATGTCAAGTGTCCTTTTCGATCTATATGATTTAGAAAAGAATGAACAGTGAACGGTTCAGTAAATAACTCAACAGTTCAGTTAAAAAAGAAAACGGATTTATTAACTTTTTTCCCCGGAAAAACGTCTTGGAATGATGTTTACCATTTCTTAACATATATTCTTCCGGCGGACATAAGCATGAAGTGGTGTAAAATAATTTTTCACTGCCTCATGAGACAACGCATTGACATCAGTCTTGCAGCCCGTTATCTCGCCACAGGACGTCTTGTATCAGTATCCAGTAGCTATTCTACATTCAAGCTTTAATCTAAATCAAAAATGGAGTGGTGTAAAATGATTTTTCACCCCCCTCAAAAATTGACAATTTCCATCTTATATTGCAGCCCCAAAACCCCCATGAAAACGTCTTGCATGTGTTAAGCCAATTTTGTTTGTGGACAAATTAACTCAATAAATGAATGCAAGATGGTATATAATTATATATTTTCCTTGTTTATGACGACATTTTTTGAAACATTTTTTTCAACGAAATCCCCCACTCCCACCTATTTCCCTGCACAAGTGCGTTTCAGTACCATATTATCTAACTGATGATAACAATGCAAGACGGTGTAAAATGATTTGATAAAATAGGCCTCGTATCCCGTACTATGATAAAGCGTATGTTGCTTATTAAGCTCATTAATTATGCAAGTTTTATAGTGTCTGTCTACTGCCCGACCAGACGATTGAGGAATTACTTGGATTGACTTAACTATGACTGATCGCTTCACTGTTCAATTCAAAACTCAACTTCATCCGATTATGCCGTGTCAAAGCTTTCTTTAATGTTTTCTAAAATTTACTAATAAGATCTTGATTGATAATTCGACCATCAACACGTATATAATGCGGGTTCAAAAGGTGTTATTTTATAAAAATATCTTAAGTCTTTTTTTTTTTTTTTTTTTTTTTTTTTTTTTACGGATATGCGCACTCGCAAGGAAATGTCCTATCACGCTCGAGAAGCGGCTTTCTAGCTTTATAGTTCGAAATAAAATTACAGAACTTTTTCACAAAAACCGTTATCCAAATTTCAAGAATCCTTAAAGTATTCCTGTTTTAATTAGTGAATTCTGTTGGCTATGATACACATTTTACAAGAAAATCGATCAACTAGGATAACCGCTAGTTTTTTCTGAATATTATCTTCTGTCTCGATACAATACCAACATTTGCTTTATTCCTGCTGAACAAAGGAGTTTGAAAACTCCAGGTCCAAGTTTTCCTAAATGGATCGTGAAACACGGAAATCGACCCTTGTGCCAACTGTTGCCATTGAATTGAATTTGCCTAACACAACAAGTAAGCCCCTATATCGAATTTCAATCATAGATATATTGTTCTCTAATTCTGTTTATCATTCCCAAATCTATCAAATAATATTACGCTTTATATTTTCGGTACTGGAACAATTTTTGTCGGCTAAGTTGAATTAAACATTTAGCTAAATACAGTCTAAAGTTTCTTTGCAAAGTTAATATTGCGAAGTTAAACCAGTTTCTAAAGTGTGCTTTGAGCGCTATCAGCTTTTCCCATTAGAAATTAGAGTAGAATTAAAAGTTTGATTAGTCCAGCCCACGTGCTCTTCGTTTCGCCGTGACGATGAAAATGGCACCTTCTAAAAGCGAATACAATAATAGATTGGGTTATATTAAAGTGACAATCCAGAAGTATTTATTTAAGTTTGAAAAGCAACTGATGGCAAAAAGTTTTATGGATATTGTGGAATATCCTCCTCGAACTTTTCTCGTGGATATACTTTTGGAACCGCTTAAAGCTGAAAATGTCTGGAATCTTTCTTCTTAAGCGAGAGCAATAGTCTAAGGATTTTTGTTTTATTCCTTCTAGAACAAACTTCCAACAAAAAAAAAAAGTTTCAGTAGGTAATAGTTGACACTTAGATACCTCCAAAATCTATCTTTCTACTTTAATACTGAGAAACTAAGAAAAATTCACGAAATTGTCCGAGTTGATGCAATTCCGTGAGACTAGTGCTTTATATTTTGCAGCCTTATAACCCCTTAATTTTCTTTTCAAAACTGCATGTAACATCCAATATAAATAATATTGTGAATGCTCAGAGTAGATTTTAGAATATCGAAAGCATAATGTTGTTTGGCTTTTCTCCCAAAAAATAAGTCGAGGGAATATTTTCGGAAAATTAATTTGTGCTGCGCAATTCCATGAAAGCTTTGTAATTGTAACTCGCCGCATATTTATACAACAATATCTTTGAGATCCACCATTTTTCTCAATTTTTTCATGATATTTTGTATAAGGTGAAATAATAAACTCTCTGATAATTGGCACGAGCTGATGGTTTGTGATTGGAAAGTGCCTAGATGTTTTATCATGAAATGTGGTAATAATAACTCTCGGTAAAGGGAGTTATTGATATTGTCTTGTGCAAATTTACACAAACTTCTCGTTACGGGAGATTGATTTAGCCAATACTGGGAAATCGGATATCGATTTCAAATTTTGAAAGAAAACTTCTATATTTCTACAATTTCAAACTTCTGTTTACACATTCACATGTTGGTGTCAGTTGCTCAAGCTGATTTTAAGTAAATTTTTTCTATTTTGGTGTCATATCGAAGTCTTTTCGACACTAAAAGTAGTTTCGAAAAGAAGCTCTTTGTGACACTCCTTTTTTAGTTATCGGAAGTTAGTAACACTGGCTGACTGATGGCCATCGAACTGTCATTCGCGATTTTATATGGCGATTTCCATTTGTCAATCAGTGCGCACTGAGTGTATCCGCGTCTTTTTCTAAAAGCATGTAAGATATAAGGATAGGGATATATTTTTTTGCACTTATTCTACAAATGGAAATTGCTGATAGAAGATTTAATTCTATATTTGGCATGTAGTGTTACCAACCTAAACAAATGAAATCAGGAAATATGAAAATATAATTTCAAAGAAAAATTTGTTTTTTTTTAATTAAACAATACCAAAATAGAAAAAATAGTATAAAATATTCGTTTCATAAGAAATTCAAATCGCAAACACGGAAAATTAAAAACTATTTCGAAACGCCATTTTTAAATCGGAGGATTAAACGCCGCAAGTTATTTCAGAATTGATTTTAAATTACCTTGTATTTTGATTGCTGACCAGCACGCGAATAAAAAGCTTTTTGCAAAGCAAATATTTTTCCAAAACTTTTTTCATTAAACCCGTCAAACCTTTTTTCCAAAAACAAAAAAACATTTCAATCCATAGCAAATATCCTTGAATACTCGCACGTGTTCTTTATCCATAGAGGAGAATTATTGCATTTCTATTTTGCAACCGCTTTGATATATACATACTATATAAATTCCTTTTGTCTTTGTGGCGCTGGCTGGAGCCCAAAGCCATCTGTTTAAATCAAAAGCAACGCAAAACTTAATCTCAGGTTAATTTGTGCTTACTTTGTGAGGCGGAGGATTTGATGTGAAAATGACTTTCATTCTGACAGTATTTGAATGGTAAAATGCGGAACAAAGTACATAAAGCAACCACGTGGACAACGCTTCAAGTTACGATTCTCAACAAACAATAAATATAATTTTCACTATGTTCATTGTGCTCCAAATCTTATAGTGCGGATATAAAGTTTGGAATAGATATTAAAATGGTTTTTAGTAATAAAAAATCGCATCGATTTTGTTTTTTTCGGATATTGGGACTAACTCCCTACCTACATGTAACATGTTTTTCTTATAGCGAATGCCAATAAAAGAATGATGGAGGAAGCACATCATTTTACATTCCATGTACAAAATATAAACTGTCTGATCTGCTGCTTTTTATGGAGGCAAATAGAGTGATTTCAATTAAGATAATAGCTATGTACCATAGTCACAAAAAGTAACTGGGACAGCATCATATAAGCTCTTGTACTATTATATGAATTTTAGTGTCAAACTATGAATTAAATGCATTGAAATGAATGATGGTAGAATTAGTCCAGGAGATTAATGTGAATTATTTTTGTCCCAGATACTTTTGATGACGAAGATACATGTAACAAAACAGGGAAAAAATCAGAACAATTCTAGTACCAAAGGCAACAGAACGCTTTATGAAATTGGGCAGACTAATCAATCCTGACCCACGAAACCCCAAATAAAGTGGGGATTAAAAGTTACTATAATGGCGGTAAACCGTTTATTAAATCAACTAGGGACGTGTTTTCCCTGAATCAATCACAGTAGACATTGTAAACCTCGAAACTTACTATATACGAGAATCCACATATCAAAATATTCTTATTCGGATTACCATTCACATTTCCTTATTAAGTGGATATTGTAATGTATGTAATCCCTGATTATTTTAAAAACTTTCTTTTGTTATATGTTGGCAAAAATGCATAGTTTCTCCTCACTTCCCTGTATATTTTCATTTAAAATCTACAATTTATTTTACTCAGTACCAATTTAATCAAGTTCAACTTGACATTACTCAATAGGCTTTGTTTGAAGGTGAAACGCAGTTTGCAAAACGAAATATTCACAAGTGAATTTCAAATTAATTTCATTTACGTTGAGAAGTCGGGATATCTATCTGACTGGAAAGTTTTCCATTTTGGTTTTCCGAACATAAAACAGGAACAAGAAGAAGGTTTTAAAGTATCGTAAAATGCCACATGTGAGTATTTTCCAGCGAAGAACTGTTTTATGTCTTGGAATAATTTATTATTAACGAATTTCAGGGTAAATTGTTTGGTTTATGAAGAGGGAGTTTTAAAATAAAGTAAGTACGGTTCGTGGATAGAATATTTTTGAATTTAGATTCTTCAGTTGTGTAAAGTAAAAGTTTTATATGTTAAGACTGAGTGTATAAATTCTGAAAGAAATTTGTAAGTATACGAGGCAACACTGTTCGAGGGTAAAAATTACTTGAAAACCAAAAAAGTATCGAATTTTATAGCTTCAAGATTATTTTTGCTGTAACCCAAAATTGACAAATATAGGCAAAATATATGTTTTCCTAGATAAACACTAAACCTTAGAGATTATTCTTTAGATTGCACTAGACCCCATGTGGTTATAATAATTTATTCAAAGTCAAGGATAATCTTCTGAATATCCACGTTTTATGACGAACCCAGATGTCAGGTAACTGATATCGTTGCTGGAAAGAATTACATTCGAAGCACGTGTGTGTGGAGCGAAACAGTGATAACCTGAACTAGATTTTTAAGATACAATAACAAATTGTATAACAATAAAGTTATCAAGGGTTACTACTTTGGTGAAATGTTAACTCTGAGATAATCAGATGCTTAGTGATGTGTGATAATTAGGATATAAGTAGGTTAGGATAGGAGTGATTACTCAATTATTTTATGAATAAATTAATAGAGGATAGTTTAATTCATACCACACCCTTGATAATTAGGTTAGAAATTAGTGAACTTTTATCTTATTTACTTGATTAGGTTAGAAATAAGGGAACTTCTATTTTATTTACTTGACTAGGTTAGAAAATAGAAAATAAGAATAGAAAGCATAGATAATTAGAAAACGGAAAGATTTTCATTTAAAAGGGAGAACATTAAATTTTCAATTAATAATTTGACCACAAGTAACTAGCGAACTCTGTTGGAGAGCCATCAAACGAGATCACAGGGTGAAGCAGTTTGAATAGGGAAGGTTGAATAAACTTGAGAACCAATGGGAAAACAACAAGAAACCGGAGGGTACATTCAGCGAATCGCTGAAAGCTAGGAGGGTTAGAGATCTTCGACTTTGTCGATTCTCAAGATGGTTCCTCTCGCTTATTTAAGCAGATGTTGAGGCCACTAGTTATTACCACTAATCGCCGGAAATTTAATTCACAAAATCTCAACAAGTGCTCGATCCGTTTCTCATCCTCTAGTTCATCCGCCGCCCGTTGTATTAGTGAAAGCTCTCCAAAGAGGTGATAGTTTATTTTTAATTTCAATTCTATCAAACTGTCAGATTTGGAACCAAATCTTCTAATTGGGAAAATATTCTCTTTTCTTTAGTTCAATTTGTTCATGGTCCATTAATTAAATAAGGTAAATTTAGTTTTTTTTTTATATTTAATCTTACCTTTTTTTTTCTTTAATTAACTTTAACTTTTCTTTGTACTCATAAATAATTTAATCTTTCAAAATTAGTCGTTCCTTTCCTGGTTTTAAAATCCCCCTCAAAGTGGCATAGAAAGATCTTACGTGCCGGTTTGTGCGGTTAAAAGAGGTGTTTGCAGCTTCAGCAGAAAAGTGGAAAGTGGTACTAATTTTGAGCCTCTCTCTAATAACACCTTCCAATAACCACTCCCAGAAGAGAAGAAAGAAGATTTCGTTCAGATTGCCTCCGGTTCAGAAAATTGTTATTTACTGCTTCAGATCAAATTTACTTTCCAGCATAATTCACCACGAAATTTTAAGATGTGACAGAATTATTCACGCTACCAAAATATCAATTCTTACATAACATCTCAATTTTGTCACAATCCCATCTTATTTCGAGAACATAGATTATTGGAGAATGTAGAGTCTCTTCTGAAATAATTAATTCTCTAATATTCAGTATGGCAACACCTCTTGAGTACTATTATTTGTATCACTTCCGTATAGAGTCATATTCTAAATTACAATGTATTAATGAACACAAAAGAAAGGGTTTTCCTAATAATTGCTTTCTGGAGAATTTTCAAACAGGGGAAAACAAGTTTGCAAAGGATATTAAATAAAATCACATATAAGAAATTATTTATCCCTTGTAATTGTAATGGGAAAAATATTCTGAGAATAGGAATTAGAATCTAATTCGAAACAATGAAGACTAATTCAAAATTGAAATGCGAATTTGTATACAATAATTAGTGGTAAATATGAATATACTTATTTAATCATCGGCCAATTGATCAAAACCGTCAAGGCTCAGGAGAGAAAAGTATCCCTAATCGTTACTCGTAATAAAAAAAAAAGTTAAAAAAATAAATATGGCCAAAATTACCTCTAAGATAGGTAATGAACCCAACAGGCCTGCTTTTCTCGGGGTGTGCGCAGACCTAGGTTAAGGTGAAGTAAAAAACCAATTTTTTGTCATCTGCGCACCTAGTATGTAGGACAATAATAATTAATATACAATAACAAATAATTCACGTCCTGTTTTTCCGATTCAATTCGGTCTTTTTTCAAATTGGGGTTTTGATAAATAATATCCACACAGAATCATGAGGATATTGCTGTTGCCCCACCCCAATATTTTACTGAATCAAACGGTTGAATTAACAGTGAAGTAATCAAAATGAGGTTGGTAGATGGAGTCGTTCTACCAATCTCATTTGGATTACATTTTCACTCCACCGCTAATTATGCACTTTTACACTACTATAATAGTGTAGGAAATATACCAGCAACTGCTGCAGTTGGCACCTTTGGTAAAGGTGTACATGACCAGTATCATGAGTGTCATGAGAAGAAGGTAGATTAGCAACTGAAAAACAGTTGGTTCAAGAAGAACATAATAGTCTAGGAGGCAGTGACGAATTTCGGCACTTATTTTCCCAGTCAGACAACATGGATAGAATTGTAGGGTTAGTAATTCTAAGCAAAATTCATATATTTTTAGGGGGGGTTTTCCGATGGGTTGAGGCGCAAAATGCGTTAGAGCTTTCGAATGCACGGCCCTTTTTTTTCCAGTGATAAAAATAGGTCTACTAATGAAAAGTATACTGAAGTTACGTAAAAAAATAGTCCGGCTAATCTGTGAGTATGGATAATACGTCTGGCAAGTGAAAAATTGAAGATATGAAAAATTTCAGCCAGACTCACTTTTCACTATCTGAGATAAGCCAAATTGATATTTTCATATACTTTATGTTCTATTGTAGGGAATGTAACATATTTATGACTGAAAAAATAAGTGTACTTGTATTTTTCATTGATCTTGTGAACCCATCCAAAAATTTTTGCGAAACTCAAATATTCTTGAGAGAACAAACTATTTAATATTCACCAACTGGGAAAATAAGTGCTAAAAAATTTCACTGCCTCCTGGACTATAACGACGAGAGTACACAACGTGTGTAAACACCGGCCCTAAAATTACAACGATACAAAGAAGTTTACTAACGACATTTATTTAATCCATTTCTGTAATAAACTACGAAGTTAGTGTTCAAGTTGAAAGTTGTAGTTCCAAATAATGGAAATTATAAAAGATCTGTGTTTGTTCGTGTTTAAAAAAAAAAAAAAAAAATAATAACATTAAATATTGGGGTGTGAAAATTCAAAAACACACCTAAAAAAAAAATCAGCAAACGGTAATTGGTAATTCTGAAAAGGAAATAATTATTATACGGCATATAACCCAACCAAATGCTGACACAGGTAAACCAATAAAACAATCAAGTGAGTTTCAAATTAAATTAGCGTATATTTCACAGTGTATAAAATCAATTGACCTGTCTCGAATAAATAGAAAAAGATAGCTGAATTCTAATAAATACAAGTAAGAAAGTAATAAAACACGACATGCGCGCGCAACTAGTGGGTTGCAGTGTAGTCAGATTTAAAAAGTGATATAGTGTCGAGTTTTTAAATGCATTAAATCAGACCAAAGAAGACCTTTAAAGTGTCTGTTAATATCGCTTGCACTTTTATTTTGATAAATTTTTCATCCGGCAACACCGCACAATGAAAGTGCAAAGAAATATGTCAAGTATAATATAACATAACCCTTAACACTTCGGTGAGTTCAGAAGTAATAAAGTGGAGTTAGTTTGCTCTTTGTCGATTTACATTTTACAAAGAAAGAAGGAACGATTTCTTCTGAACTCGCCCCTGAATACACATATGACGCAAGCCCGTAACAAACTCCCTTCTCATTGGACGCTGACCTGCAACCCACGAGTTGCGCGCGCAGTCAAGGTGAAAAAAGATACCTCAATTCCTGGTAAAACACTAAAATCAATAAATAGAGGTTAACTCTCAATTAGTTTCATCAAATTCAAAACAAAAAAGATAATATTACAATGTACCTCAATATACTTGCCATATAAATATAAAAGAATAAAAAAAAGGGAAAATATAAAGATTTAAGTTTCCAGAAAACTAATTAAAAAAAAATAAATGATTGAAAATTGTATTGATAAATATGGTCGGCTTCTACTTAAAAAATAAATTCAATAAAATCAACTTGTACCTGTATGAAATCGAAAGTGGGTTTAATAACATAGCGGTGGCGGTACTGAAAGTTAAGCAAAGATAAATCCATAATAAATTCGATAAATCAAAAATCAGAAATAATTTTATCCAAAGCTCACCGGTGTCAAGAAAGTGAAAATGAAATTTCAAATATCCATAGTTAATGTCAGTAAAAATTTAACCAATTATGGTACCTAATTGATTATGAAGTATATTTCATAAAAAAGGTAATAGAGGTTACAAATAAAACTCTATACAAGCCCCCATTCCAACCTCAAGGTAGAGCACATCCATTCTCGACCACTTGACTAGTGAGTTCAGTTTTTTTCGTCAAATGTAGGGGTACACGTCTCGACTCGTGAAGGACTTGATTCCTCTAGGTATCCCTTCAAAAGCTCTTAGCCAGACTCCACAAAAATGGTGTTCTTTTAAAAATTGATTTTTCGAGAGAAACGGCTCCTCGGAAAACCCCTTAGTAATAGAGGCATTCCTTGAACAACCATTACTTAAAAAAAAAAATTAAAAAAGACTTACCACGAGGGGGTTCGAAATTCAAACTCAAATAAAACGGTAATCACAAGACTTTCGATTTAAATTTTTTCGGTAATCAACGGATTATTGCCTTACGCAACTTTATTTCGTTAGGATAATGCCTGATAGTCGATAAGGTACTTTATCTACAAGCGTTTGGTTATGACGTTTTTACATAACCATTTTTCCAGTATTTGAGTTATGTCATGAGACTCATAACACAACTAGTGGTGTTATGGACGAGGTTATGAATTCATAACACAACTAGTGGTGTTATAGACTAGGTTATGAATCCATAACACAACTATTTTTGGTGATTTGACAAATGTCAACGTTAAACCTGTAGAGGTAAAATGAAGGTAGACAATTACTAATAAACGAAAATAATGGAAAAAACATTCTTATTTATCGCTTTGTAGATAAAACGTTGTACATCACACGCACGTTTAAACATGACTACAAAACGCGTGTGATTAGAACGACTCGGTCTACGACCTCGTCATTCTAATCTTTCACACTCGTTATTGTAATCATATTCATAAACGCACTTGTAATGTAAATAACTATTATCTTCCACGTGGTCGGTTGTCTCAGTAAGATGACGGTTTTCAGCCCAGGATCGACCTTTGAGTTCGAACGGCACAATTCGAAAGGGGTGAGAAACGACACGGACAAGATGAGCAGACAGCGTTTCGCCTGAAAAATAGTCAACGGAAAGCGTTGGTACTAAACTGGTACGTCAAATTTAAACGAAAATCGTGCCGTCTAATTTGATAATTGCTAATATTGGCCGCGTTCACCAGATATAAACGTTGGTAAACGGTTTGCGATTGTTCTGCTGAACGCTACGTTGAATTTGTGTTAAAACTCAACATGTTTTGCAAATGATCGCCATTTTTGCAAGAACAATTTCTGAGTGTTTATAATTTTCGACACTGTGTTTTGTGTGGTGACCTGTCATTCAGAAGGTGACGTTCTATCATTGAAAAGTTGAATCGTTCAGCAGAACCAAGAGTTTACCCAACACATTCTGTTGATATTTGTAAACTGCTTATAATCCGTTTTGGTTCTGGTGAACGTAGCCATTATTAGCAGCAGAAATCTTTTTTTTAATGCTAGTCACCAGATTGTCTTAAATTTGAAAAAAAAGGAACAAACAACATTTGCAATGTTACAGTATCGTCATAATAATAAATATCTATTTTAGGAAAGTTGAATTAATGTCGGAGTCAATCAAAGAATTTCATTCAAAAAAAAAAAAAAATGCGAAACCTCATGAGTTTGGTCCGCTTTGTAGATATCAAAGTAACTACGAGCATAATGTTACAATGTTTGCCAAGGAATAAAAGGTTTATCTAAAAGAAAATAGAACTATAACACGTAAGTCGAGGACGCAAAAGTTTACACATAAATCCGTGTTTATAATCCAACTGAATCATCTAGCAGCATAATGCTTGGCCGAACAATTTTCACAAAATGAGAATAATAAACTGTAACTATCTGACGTTAAAGTGTAGCTTTTACGGGCTGATAAAACCCATGTGTCCTCTTATCATACCAAGATAAGCCTTGCTCGACCAGCGTTTCTGTCACTCACTATCTCAAACTATATTCCATCCTTATAAATTCGTACAGTATCTTGATGACGTAGGCAAAATGGTCGCTCGCTCCAATAATTTTATTTCAACTTTAAATTGAGTTATTGGATAGTTACGCACGTGGAAAACTTTATTTCCATTCTACATATCTAAACTGGGGACCGTTTAAGCAAATCCGGGAAAGCGAAAACCTCGTCCGGAAGCGGAGAATGCGGAGATGCCCGAGAATTCGCCCCCTCAATAAATTATTGATATTGTCTCTTGATAACACGCGCCACATTAAGTCATTTTAAACGGTTTTTCGGGATTTGGGTCAAGTTTACAGGAAGCTGTAACGAGTTTGGCTCAGGCCCGAAGAAAATTGACGCATACCTCATTTGTTCAGCGAACATTATAGGAACAGCTTTTACGAGAAAAGGAATTACTAAGATTTTATTTGTTAAATGTGGGCTTGTCAAATGGATTATAGCTGGAAAAGGATATTATTTTATGCAACTTACATTATTGCTTACAACTGTTTCAAGTGAGATTAGTATCCAAAACCTAATGTTTCGGATAAAAATAAAACTTTTGTTGATTTTCGAGTGTGTTATCAAAATATATTGGGTAGATTACTCTGCCATTAACAATTCGAAAAGATAAAAATAAACTGGAAAGCATTTGCGCTTTGGAAAAACTCCGCGAAGAGCAGTGAAAATTGATTAGGTTTCTGTGGTTTAGCTCCCAAAGCAATGTTTTTGTTATCATTCGTCGGGGCACTTTTTTCGTAGAAGATTACCACTCCGGTTTTCCCCCTGGGATATTATCTTTAAAAAAATTAGCTTATAACCTGAAATTTATTACTTACGCATATATTTCTTTTCCTACGAGCGTGCGGAAAAGTTACTTTTCCGCACGATTTTTCGTTTTGAAAGTTGTACTTTTCCGCACGATTTTACTTTTCCGCACGATTTTACTTTTCCGCACTATTTTTTTACTTTTCCGCACGATTTTTACTTTTACTGAAAAGTGTACCCATATTAAAGTTCGGGGGCCCCCTATTTGGGGGGCATGGTCCCGTGGGGGCCCCATTTTTGAGGGGCACAGTCCCGCGGGGCCCCTTTTTTTTTTTTTTTTTTTTTTTCTGCTTTCTTGTCAGAAACCACCACTGTGGTTTGTCGACAAAGCCTCGAACATCACACACAAATCAAATCAAACAAACAAACAAACATCCATGCACCTAGCCGGGATTCGAACCCGAGACCTACTGCATGCAAAGCGAAGACACAACCGCTGAGCTGCTTGGGTCTGCGGGGGGCCCATTTTTGAGGGGCACAGTCCCGCGGGGCCCCATTTGGGGGGCGAAGCCCTGGGTGCTCCTTTTTGGGGGGGGCGAAGCCCCTCTTTGGGGGGCGGAGCCCCTTATTTGGGGGCACAGCCCTGCAGGGCCCCCTATTTTGGGTGGCATAGCCCCGCGAAGGTAGGGAATCCTAACAATTTTTTTGGCCAATTTAGTTATAGGCCTAGGATCATGATAAAAAAATCCGGTTCCATTATTTTTTTGTGTATAAAAAAATCGTGCGGAAAAGTAAAATCGTGCTGAAAAGTTACTTTTCCGCACGATTTTTTTATTGCTAAAAATGAAGATATTTAGGATCAAATAAATGATTTATGTTATATATTATTTTATATTATGTGCTATTTTGTACCATCATTATAAAATCTTTGCATATTGGAACATTGGAACATTGGAACACATAAATGAGATGGAAAAAAGCACTCGTAGGAAAAATATTGTACCTAACTCTTGCGGAAAATGTCTTTTCCACCCTCGACGGCTTTCCCGAACTCCGCTCCGCGCAACTGCCGTCTCGTGCGGAAAAGTACCACTTTCCGCACTTGTTAGGTAAATAACTATTGTGTATAAAAAAATCGTGCGGAAAAGTAAAATCGTGCGGAAAAGTAAAATCGTGCGGACAAGTAAAATCGTGCGGACAAGTAAAATCGTGCTCCGCACGATTTTTTTATTGCTAAAAATGAAGATATTTAGGATCTAATAAATGATTTATGTTATATATTATTTTATATTATGTGCTATTTTGTACCATCATTATAAAATCTTTGCGTATTGGAAAAATTCTTTTGATAAATAAGATGGACAAAAGCACTCGTAGGAAAAATATTGTACCTCTTGCGGAAAATGTCTTTTCCACTCTCGACAGCTTCCCGAACTCCGCTCCGCGTCGTTCGTGCAACTGCCGTCTCATGCGGAAAAGTACCACTTTCCGCACTTGTTAGGTAAATAACTATTTTCTCGTCATTAATTATTCTATTTTAGTTATTGATAGAGAGACTGAATCACGATTAACTGACTTTAATTTTGTCCCATTTGAATTATTGTGATATTGTTTATTGACCTGCCTTACTGCAGAGGGATAGAGGCAGCTTGCAGAAAGTTCAAAACGCTTGCCTTAGGTTTAGTTGCATCGTTCGTAAATTTGATCATATCACACCTTTTTTAAACGACTCAAAGTGGCTTACACTTGAGGAAAGGTTTCAGCTTCATCTTTCACGTCTTGTTTATAGATTAAGACACAATGGTCTACCTAAATACCTTTTTGACAAAATAATTAAGAATTCGGATATACGTAATCGTATGACAAGACATAAAAATTTATACAGTGTCCCCAAATACAGCCACGCATTTTTCACAAGATGTTTTAACTACACAGCAGCTTCAGCTTTTAACGCTCTTCCTGATGACTAACAAACCAAAAATAAATATACTCCGCATTGAGTATTGCATATGAAAGTAAAATATTATTTGTATTATTACTGAATTGTTCGCTAGGTTTTACTTGTTTATTACTTTCTGATACAATTATTGTATTTTAATATTTATTTTTTTTTTAAACCTATTAATCAAAAATTGTTTGTATATATTTTTGATTGGGTAGTTATATGAACAGCAGTAGTTGGATACCGCCACCCCATTTATAATAGTTTTGTACAAAAAATTTGGTTTATCTTGTAAATTAAGGCATATTATTATTATTATTGATTAATATTGCGTATATTATGATACGCTACTATTTCCTCGTCTAATACGGGCCTTAGCTTAGAAAGGTCTCAATCCTAAATTGAAAAACCTTAAGACTTCTGGTTTACACCGATTGGATCCGCAAATTTTCTACTTAGAAATAGAAAACTCACCACACGAAAATTATTTAGTTTATACATACAAGGTTATATAGAATATTCAAATTTCCGTAAACGTAGTTTAATATTAAATCGGGAATGGGGAAAACATCGATCGAATTTTGAACGTTTTCCGGGCTTATAATTAAACCGTAATATTCCGATGCCGAACTCATGTCATTCATGGAGCGTATGAATAAAATGGCCACAAGGACATGGAGGCGAGGGCGAGGAGATTCTATTGATTTATGCATGAAACAAACAAAAGCAAGCAGCAAGTTGGAGTTGGAAGTCTCGCTACGAGATTCTGGTGGAAGTTTCTTGTGCTTTTTTTCCCTAAAATCAAAGAGGCCGATTAAACTCTGAAATGAGAAATTAATTGGAAACGTTTGTAAAGTTTTCAGCTTAGCCGTCTGTGACGAAAAATAACGTTCATTAATTAGTAAAAGCATTAAGATTAAACTTTCCGTGTAATTAGGATTTTAGGAAAAATACACAATTTAATTGGGAAAATATGATGTTATTCTATCATAAAATACAATATTATTTTTCTGGATTTAAGACTTTATGAGGGCCCTACATTATTATCTGTAACGGATCAATCTCGTTAAATTTTTATGCTGGCGCTGTCTGACAATATAATACCAAGTTAATAATGATAGTGGCTTATTAATTTTTTTTATAAAAATCTTATGAGAAACTTTATTTTTATTGCAGGACCTTAACTGACATAAAAACATTATTTTTTTTCTTTCCTTGCCACAAAATTTTTCAATAGCATTTTTAGAACAAAAGCCCATTGAATGCTTCCAGCTTAAAATGTAGCAGTTCTACAGTTTTAAATTGTCGTTCTGAATCTTATAAACGTTACAAAGCCCCAAAATTGCTTCCGTCGTATGGTAACCTTTGAAGAGATTTTAAGCCCGCAAAAATAATAATAATTTTTGTCATTGTAACAAGCATATGAATTATTGTTACATTCATATAAATAATTCAATTTCGCTTGAGTGTTCTTTTATTGCTGCAATTATTTTGAAGGAGGTTCAGATTTTGTTCTCCGAGAAATAAAAGTTTATATAACTTTTAATTTTTTTATTAATTTCCACCAAGTTAATGCCGAATCGAAAGAAGAGTTTTAACTAAATTTTAAACTCACTTTTAAGTAACTTCCTTCATCTCCCCATAACCCCTTTTTCATATAGGATTCACCAATTAATTCCATTAATTGCGTGATCCGCACCAGTTGGAGCCCCTTTGTATTAGGCCTAACTTGTTACATTGTGGCTGTGGATTGATGTAGAAGCTCCGTGGCACCCTTTCTTTCAATGCAGTCCGATTGATGACTAACTTACCTTTGTTTTGGCTGGCGTCCTTTTTTTCGTCATCTAATATTACTACATGCTGTTTGATGCGATTTGAAGCCTATTACATTTCAGGCTCAGACCTCCAAAATTTCCTTAACAAGATTAGTAACTGTGTTTACTTGTATCTTTATCTTGATCTTGTATCGTTATCTATGTATATTTCCTATCTCCTCGAGACGCTTAACTTATTCATTTTATCCGTAAATTTAAGCTACTTTTATTTATTTATCTATTTATTTATTGACGGGAAGTCCCATAATAGCATACAGAAAATCTATATACAAAAATTAGACGTTTAGACAACAAATTAAGTACACAATAAGAATGTGTACGTTGTGAGAGTTTATATTTTGAAAAATGTTAATAAATCCCTTTGATTGCGTCTGGTGGCTAAGGGTTGCAGGTTGAAGCATCGGTAGAGGTCATCATAGTTGCAGATTTAATTTTCGCGAGGACGAATACCTGCCTTGAAGGCCAAATTCCAGGAAATACCCCACTACTAAGTGATTCATTGCATCAGAGGGGGGATGCCATCTGGGCCAGGTCCACGAAAGATCCGTAGCTTACACAGTTCTTCGTAAATAACTGAGATGGAGATTCAAAATCATGAATGTGAATGTTACTATCAGAAATGCTGTGGACAATAACACATGCTTTGTTTGAGTATACAAAATGAAAGTGTGCACCGAAAAGATTAGCTAGTTCAGGTCCAGTTTTGGCGAATTTACCGTCATAGAACATGTAAGAAGGGAGTCCATAACTCTGTTGTCTAGCATTGACAAAGTTCCAGAAATATTTTAGATTTTTATCCCTAAGCAGTGACACCTCTGAGCATATGACATAATTTGTATGTACGGAAAGAGTCTTAGAGTGAGCCCGAAGGGGTGAAAATTCAACATAGTCAGCAGGGGAACCCGTCTGCTTCCAAGTTCTGTGAGCACTTTTCTTCTCAATTATTAGGTCCTTTAATTCAAGGGAGAACGATCGTGAAAATTTATGGCTTGAGAGCTTCTCCTTTGGTACACAACAATCGATAGCCGTATAGAGAACATCATAGAAAATCTTGGTAATTTCACATCGATACCCCGGAGTAAGTTATCCCAGCGAACCATCCCAAGATTATCGTTGAGGAGGGTGTAATAAGCAGACCCAAAATCATAATAGTACGCGTCAGGCTGGGGGATGTCAGCATTGCAGTGAGGTGACCTATTGCAGGTGGCAAAAAGTAAAGCAGGATGATATGCATCAATGGGGAGGATAATCATTAGCTAAGAGACAAGTATCCTCGGGGTCCTGGGTGGAAACCAGATCAAGTAGAGTGCCACGAGAGTTGGAGAATGCATTTATCTAAAACAGGTTGTGGTAAGCGCTCATATTGGATAAACATTCGGTGGCTTCACGCTCTGAGGTTGAAGAAGACTGAACAGCAACAGCTGCAGAACTGAGACTGTCACTACCCCATAGTGCCTTTTTTTTTTTTTTTTTTACGGATATGCGCACTCGCAAGGAAATGTCCTATCACGCTCGAGAAGCGGCAAGTGCGCGGAAATGTCGGTGTATGTTGGTCTTGAAACGGTTCAGGTTGTAACCTGCAGGGAAAACCGTCGTAGGGAGTTTATTCCACAGCGATGCTGTTCTCCAGAGATATGAATTCTGATATAATGAGGTTCTTGGTGCCTCTAGTTTGACAGTAAATTCATGGTTACCGTCTGTTTGACGGGTTCGCCTGGTAGGTGCTACTCTCGGTGGAATCATACGTGCCAACTCTTCAGAGCATTTTCCGTGATAGTACCTGTAGAAGAGAGATAAATCGCCCACCGTTCTGCGATGTTCGAGACCATCCAAGTTACGAGTAAGTGCGGGGTCATTGATCAGCTTGATAGCTCGTTTTTGCACGGTATTCAAAAGCATTAAGGTATGTTTGGGTGCTGCACTCCATATATCTGAGCAGTACTCCATAGTTGGTCGAATCTGGGCTTTGTAGAGTGTCAGCAATTGGCTTGGTGTGTACAGATGTCTTGTACGAAATAGCACCCCCAGCTTTTGGGAGGCCCTTTTAGCAATATCTGCCACGTGACTGTGCCAAGACATGTTGGTCTCTGCAGTAACCCCCAAGATGTACAACTGACTCTGTAATGTGACAGCACTTCCAGATAGCATGATGTTTGGCTCACCGGTGCTGGTCTTTTTTGAAAACAGAGCTGCTTGGGTTTTCTGCGCGTTGAACTGTACAAGGTTTTTGTTACCCCAGTCCTCTATTATCTCCAGGTCGTTATTTATCTGCGATATTTGAGTTAGTCTAAGATGATGGAATTCACGTGCGGAAAGACCTGTCGGTGGTATGAGTGAGGAGACTACATTGCCATCGTCTGCAAGGCAATAAAGTGGATTTACTGTTTTATCTATGAGGTCATTTATGTAAATCAGAAAAAGAGTTGGCGAAAGGATTGCTCCCTGTGGCACACCAGCATTTATTTGGTAAGAGTTGGAGTTCTGGCCATCCAGTGCAACATAAATGGATCTGTCCTTTAGGTAACTTTCAAACCAAGTGCAAAGTTTCGGCGATAATCCCATTGCTTTGAGCTTGTTGAGCAGATTTTCATGCCAAACTTTGTCGAATGCTTTAGATATATCTAAGGCAATTGTTCTTGTTTCACCCCGCAACTCAATCGCTTTTTGCCATAAGTGAGTGACGTATGTAAGTAAATCGCCAGTTGACCTATATTTTCGAAATCCGTATTGCTTATCGTTGATAATTTTGTACTTTTCCAAGTACTTGGTTAGGTGATTGTTCACAACTCTTTCCATTACTTTTGATATCACCGGAAGTAGAGCAATTGGTCTATAGTTTAACGGATCTGTCTTTTTTCCTTTCTTTGGAATGGGTTGTACTGCGGCAGACTTCCATGATGATGGATATACTCCTTGCCTGTAAGACAAATTGAATAATTTTGCGAAAGTTGGGGTGAGTTCGTTGGCGCAATTTTTGAGTACTATTGCGGGAATGCCATCCGGACCCATTGCTTTGTTTGTATCCAGCTTTTTTAGGGATTTTCGTATTTCTCTGTGATAAAAGGGTACCTCTGGCATACTATGGGAAACCCTTTCAATGAACGGTGGAGTTTTTCCGTTTGGCACTGTTAGGTTGGAGTTGGAGGAAAACATTTGGGCAAGCATATTGGCTTTTTCCTCTGATGTTGTGGCTAAGTGATTATTTTTATCTGTAAGTGGTGGTATGGATGACTTGGTGAAGTTAGATCCAACAGCTTTTGCAAGAGACCAAAAAGACCTAGAACTACTTGGACAATTCAGCAACCTGTTTTTTATTCTTTGATTGTATGTTTCTTTAGCGGAGTCAATAGTAATTTTGCAACTATTTCTGGCTTCTATAAATTCTGTGTGGTTTTGAGCGGTTTGCTGTCGTTTCCAAAGGTTATATGCTCTGTGTTTTTTCTGTACAGCCGTTTGACACTGGCGGTTGAACCAAGGTTTTGCATTAGCTCTACGTTTAGTTGTATGTGGGATATATGCGTCCATTCCAGATAAGATTACTTGTGTTATTTCATTACAGCAAATAGTGGGATCAACTGTTTTAAAGCAAACCTCTTGCCATGGAAAATCCAGGTAATACTGTTTTAGGTCATTCCATTTTGCCGATTTATAGTGCCACATTTTACGAGGAAGTGGTTGTAGGCTTGGTGGGATGAGCATTTCGCACTTTGTTATTATAAGTTTATGATCGGACGAACCAAGTGGAGCATCTACTTGAATTGTGTACGAGTCAGGATTGGTGGTTAGGAACAAGTCTAAAAGCGCTGCAAATTCGCCCCTTTCTGAGATACGGGTAGGTTCATCGACAAGCTGCGTTAGACCACAACTTATGGCAAAAGCTTCTGCTTCTCTGCCTTCGTTATCTGTTTTGTTGTGGTGTTTCAGCCAGGGTATATTGTGGACGTTGAAATCGCCTAAAAAGACAATTTCCGCCTGTCGATAGTTTGACTGTATACTATCACAGCTTTCGGATAATGTCGCGAAAAAGTTTTGGTAATCGGTGTTACTTGGCGGTCGGTAGAGGCAGCAGATAAACTTGGTCGATGACTTTGAGGTGAATTTTAGCCATATGATATCAAGGTTCGCTGGTTCTAGCTTCTCCTCTCGATGACATGAAAGGTCATTTTTAATGTACACACAGATCCCAAAATTATGTCGAAATCGGTGGTGTAGGTCATAGCCGGGATAAAAATAGTTCACAATAGGTGTTGCAGAACTGATTTTAGTTTCAGTGAGAACAAGGATGTCAGGTCTTTGTTCTTCAAGATGTTGGTGAACTGAATTCATATTTGTTATTATTATTATTCCTCTTATATTGCTAAAATCAATTCTGAGTTGAGTTTTTGATCTTCTCTTTATATCTTTGCATGAAGGACCCCCAGGATCACCCGACGCCCGGAGATCCGAGTGGTCGGGTATTTTACCTCCGGAATATTTTGATCCTGGAGGCGCCATCATGCTATCTGTTACTCATTGTTGGAACCGGACTGCCAGCGCAGTAGCGGAACGTGGTGATACCACTTAGCGCCTTGAGTAAGATGAAGACCAAAAATGCAAAGTTTGTAATGAGGAAATGTATCCAACACAGCTTCCACTGAGTCCGAAAAACTTCTGTAATCCTCGCTATTGGATCTAGGTAAACTGCACCAAGCAATAATTTTCTATTCCCCGGGTGCACCCTGACGAATAACTGTTCAATAGGCCTGGGTGAGTCACAGATCCCTCTGGTGGCAGCGCTGGAGGAACTTGAACGATCACACCTAAAGACGTTATAGTTCTTCATGTCCAATTCAGCATCTTGAAAGTCCTCACTCAGCCAAGTTTCCGTAAAAACCAGAACTTGGTATGAAACTAGGGGAATAGAACTAGCCAATGTATTTGATTTCGTACGCAAACCGCGCACATTCTGATAATAGACTGTTATAGAACTATTCAGATTGTTTATAACTCCTGATTGTCGGCGAGGTCCCGGAAATGCTGTACCCCATCGTGTCTGGATATATTGGATATCCTCTTAAAATTAAATCTGCGAAAAGTTACCTTGCTAGGCCAAAATCCACAGGAATTCATTACGTTGTAGTATTCGGGAGTGATGCCAACTTTAAATGAATTTGTCTTTCATAGAGTTTTAAGTTGGTCAACAATTAAGTTATCCTCACTAACATTTGGCAGTTTTTTGGTTATGTACTTACGAATTATAGAAGAACTAACAAAATGGGAAACTTTACCAATATAAAACCACATCTTGCTGCCATACGCAGCCACAAATTCCTGGTGTGATTCAACCTCAGAGGTGCCCCGACACTCTCTTCTGTTCTAGCTATATAGCTATCTTTGGGCGCACTAAGAGAGATGACTAATGCCATATCCGACAACAGTCAGTCAGTGCCATTCCAGGTACGTGTAGTTTATAGTTCATTGTGCTTGGCACGATGTACACTTGGCCAATCATAAAACTGGTACGCATTTTCCTATTGTGTTGTATTGTGTAAATCGACCTTTTTTATCACCTCACCAATGACAAAAAGAGTCATGTCAGTGTCATATTTAAACCAATCATAACATAAAAACATGTTGCTTTTTGTTCAGCTTTGACATTGACAAAAACTGTCTGACCTAAGTTTTTCAGAACAGACTTTTTGTTGTTTAAGCCTGACTCACACTAGGCAAATTTAAAAAATATAAATTGCCTGTACCAGTTTTATGTTTGGCCAGTGGCGGCCAGTGGCAACCTAGTGTGGTTGTGCGCTCTTGGAAAATTTTTTGGAGGTGCCACGTCCTGTTTTACATTTATTTTGTATGTTGATTTTTTTTCTTTTTACTTTAGGAAAAATTATCGAGAACAAAAATATATGTATTTAAATGAGGCTTGAATGTTTGTATTCTAGCCATAATACATAATTGATATTGAAATTTATAATTAAAAAAAAAAAACGCGAACAACAGAGTTGTCAAACCGCCAAAATGGTGAAAAAACATCGAAATATTCTCGATTGAGTGGAAACAACATTGGAAGTGTGTATTCAAATAGCGCACGGCGCATCCCTTTCATCGGGCGACTTACCGTATATTCCCGATCAATTGCACAGCGAGAAAACACATTTACCCAGGAGCGCCGAACGATTCCACACCGACCACCCGGACCACCAGCACAACCAAGCGGGAGAAAAAAATATACAAGACAGGCGCAGGGCGCGCTTTCGTTCCGTTCGTGCGAATTTAAAAATAGAAAAATGAGTAGATATTTATCCTAATTTAGAAAATTGGGTAGGTATTTTTTAATTGAAGTTTCTTTTCTTTCCAAAATTTTAATTTTATTTTCTTGCTTGGTATTTGGTGGCAGTGCGCGCGCACGAGCGCACTTATTGAGAAGCCGCCCCTGTGTTTGGCCCAGTGTACCATCGTCACCAAAAATAATGTATAATAATCTCCTGGACTAATTCTAACATCATTCATTTCAATACATTTAATTCATAGTTTGATAAATATTTGACAATAAAATTCATATAATAGTACAAGAGCTAATATGTAGAGATGAGCGAGACTGGTCTTGGTCTTGCGGTCTTGGTCTTGATCTTGCAGAAAATGCAATACCAAAACCAAGACCACAGTTAAACTGCAAGACCAAGACCAAGACCGAGCAGTGCAAGACTTATGCAAGACCAAGACTTAGCATTGCAAGACTTACGCAAGACCAAGACCGAGCATGCAAGAGTCTTACGGTCTTGCGTTTTTGTTCCATTTTTTTCTGAATATTATACTAAAATTCAGTATGTATTTGATATAGTTGTTTGTAGTTGAATATAACATATCTAAATATTGTCATAGGCTCTGTTACTGGTATTGGGGCCTACCCTATCCTAAAACTTTGGAGAATATAAAGAATTCCCACAAACACAATTATCAAACATATCTAAATTTCCAATGAAAATCGAATTGGTGTTTGAAAGTAAAAGACTTTTCTGTCCATAAAATTTTTCATTTGCTGAGAAATGCATGAAACTGATGTACACTTTTTTCATTGAGCAATCATAATTTTGGTTTATTTTTAATCCCAGCTAAGGTAACAGGCCCCCAGTGACTTAGATTATATACTATTAAAAGAATAGATGCATGAGATTATCAAGAAAATAGATAGATACTTACTTATATTTCAACTCAATTATAGATTTACTTGTACTTCTTAAAATTTACTGCTGTGTTAGAGGTACTCAATATTGAAAAGCCACAATTTTGATACTGGCATATACTCTCCTTTTCTTTAAACATTCACTTACTTCAAGTGGCATGAAAAACGATTTTTTTCTAAATTTTCTTTGTTAAAATTCCCTCCAGTAAAAATCTACCATATAAATGCAAGACTTGCAAGAGTCTTGCTGCAAGACCAAGTCTTGGTCTTGGTCTTGCAGCAAGACTCCAAGACTGGACCCTGCAAGACACTAGAGTCTAAACATCACATGTGGAGCAACTACGATTGTAGCCGAAAGCCGAGCCGAGCGCATTGAATTCGAAGGAAGGTGTATATTCCGTTGAAGCAAAATGTTGTTGACTGGAGCAATGTAGTACACTGCTCAAAAAAAAAAATGATATTTATTAAGAACGCCTTAAATTGGAAATTAGGAGGAACCCAACAACAAAATAAACTAAAAATCAATATTAATCATTTCCTCTGTGGAGTAATTGGTAGTTGGTACCTTTTTTCGCTCATTGTTGTTCGGATGAGTAGTTCATTTTGTTATCGTTTTAAAGTACTCAATACTGGGTTTATAGGCAGTCTGAGCTGGAGCTCTGCAACGAATAGAGATATTTTCTCTATATCTATTGACATTTCCTCTCTATTGATTTCGAAAAGAAAGAAGAAGACAGCAAGTACCATAGCGATAGGGATTACGATCCTTATCCGTTACAGAGTTCCAGCCCTGTTCTACCGCCCTAACGCCCAATAACTTTCCACATTATTGACGTTCATTAAGATTGAATCGAATTTTTTTTTTTCTGGATCATCCGAAATATTGAACGCGATAATTCGCCGGCTGATACCTCTCTAGAAATAATAAAATATAAGTAGGACGAAAATCAAAAAAAAAAAACTTTTTGTTTGTTTTTTTCTATATTACTATCTTAAATCCGAACTACAAAAAATTTAATATTTTTATCGCTGTTCGGCTATCAGCGGGTTTGCTCCGACTGTGACGGTTAGACTCTAGTTGCAAGACCAAGACCAAGACCACTTATTAGACTGCAAGGCCAAAACCAAGACCACTTATTAGACTGCAAGACCAAGACCAAGACCGCATATGCAAGACCAAGACCAAGACTAGCCTGGTCTTGGTCTTGGTCTTGCATTTGCTCATCACTACTAATATGATGCTGTCCCAGTTACTTTTGGTGACGATGGTACGTCATGGTTTGGGTTTGGATGAATTTGTTTACGTACTGTGTTGGGGTTAGAAATCCGCTGAACCAAAAGGCGGTTGTTTTTCTGCAAAACGGTATTTTTGTCGGACATTTCTTCGATGAGGCTCTTTAATAAACTTCACTTCACTTGTGCAACTTCTCGTTTTCATGTTTTACATCGGTTAAAACATCTTTGTTTACAACCGTATCAACTTTAGGCGGCAAACTGCTGTAATCACAAAACTGAACACTCGACTTGCCAATAAACTTTAAATTCTTCCTCTTTGCACAACTCCCATGAAAAACTTCTTCGCAGGTAACACAGAAATAGTACTTACAAGACTTTTTACCGCAACATTTAAACTTTCCATCATTCGTGTGGGTAGTAACGCCAATCATTATCGGACGCCATCTTGAAATCTATATGATTTTTTGATTCAATTTTTGGTATTTAATCTATTAGAATTTAGTTTGTTTCACCTATAAGTTGAATTTTGTTCGTTGGATGTTCGTTGTTAGGTTATGTAAGATTATCTCAAATTGGGATGAATTAAAGTGCCATTTGGGATCTTGTATTTCCTATATGTAGGGAGCCGAAAGCCCTACAGGGCGCGTCCCGAAGTGTCGGATAGGGATAAGGAATGCCTCTCAGATATGAGTGGTAGGGGTGAAATCAAATAACCCCCGTGGAAGAACAGGTACACTGTACGTGTGTACCCAACGGCGTCTGCACCCAGAATGAACGGTTGAAATAAAAAATCGCCAACATATTCGGCAAGCGTGGCGTTTCAATGCCAAAACCATAGAGAAATATAATAGTAGTAAACTACGAGAGAAGTCATACCCCTGTACTTAACTGGCACAATGTCGACGTTGGTGCCCCTGGGTGACTACGGACAGCAACTAAAAGAGTGAACATTGTTTGAACGCGGGTTTCTTCTATACCGACATTAAAAAAGCGGCTTTTTTAAATAATTATATCGGGTCCTCAAAAAAAAAAAACAATCAAAGATTGCTATGGTTTTTTAAACGTATGTCTTAGCAATATTTTTCTTTAATTTTGTCAATGACCTTTAATGTCAAAATATCATGTCAAAAATTCTAACCAATGGAGAAACAGGAATGCGACTTACGTTTTCGTAACCAAAGCAATCTTTGATTGGTTTTTTTTTTGAAGACCCGATAGTATTTTACATTATTAGCCAGGTAAAACAGCTTTTACTGGTGATTGACTAGCGAGCCGTCAGGCGAGCTTGTCACCTTCAAGAGCCAGTAAAAACTGATACCTGGCGTATGATGTACAATAATTTATTTGTTACTCATTTGTAAACAATAAATAAAAAATTAATACATAGGTAATAGTAGGGTCTAATATGACTTTTCGTTTTTAAGTCGTGCTAAAATTGCGAAATAAGTTTTTATATGTAGTAAAGGACTATATCAAACCATATTGACTTGTTGGCACTCTCAAAAATCGTTTGTGTATTTTTTACAGGGTGTTAAAAAATGGCGAACTTGACAGGTTTCGAAAATGCTAAGAAATTTAATAAAAATGATAATTGGCATTAAAAATTACATAACTACCTAAGTTTCATAAAAAAAAGTCTTGAAATTTATAACAGTAAAGTTTTAGTTAAAAAAGTCAGTAGTAAAAGTAGCTACAGGGTGTACCAAGATAAGCATACAAGCAAATTCCTTAAAAACCGATTTTCTCACCTAAATAGTCAAATTCCTTAAAAGCCGATTTTCCTCACGTAAATACTAAATAGAGTAATATACAAAATATACCTAGCTATCTTTTACATAAAATTATTTTATACAGGGTGTCCCTTAAATCAGCGAGTTAGAGAAGTTTTCTGTTTCTTATTGTGCATGAAACTATTTGCCAAAAAGCAAAATTAGGTATACAAAAAATATTTGGATAGTTTAATCCATTTAAATTTATAGGTTGAGTGGTATACGGCTAGATTATTTCTTGAATAATTAGGATTGAATTGTTGGCGTCAATCCTATCCAAAGAGTTCTATTTATTATAAAATGTCAGAATATTTCTATCAAAATGCTGTCAAAAAAGGTAAACAAAAATTTAATCGCTGATAAACAAGGTCTTGTGAAATAATCACTTATTTAAACAAAATTCATTCAAAAAATGACGTTTTCTGATGGATCTATGTTATAATGAATGAAATAATCATACATAATACAGAAACAAAGATACAAAGTTTATTCGCTATCTGGGCCCGGATCACGAGACTCGATCTCGATTGAAATGGATCGAAAAACTCGATAGTTGACTTAAAATGCATCACGTCACTCGAATTATCGACTCGATTCTATTGAATTTTCTCGACTAGTTCCAAGCTATCGAGTAATCATTTTTTTCCGTTATACTATTGCAATTTTTACAGTTTGTCTGTTTGAGGTGATTGGTTAATTGTTTATTAATAAAGAAATATGCTGCCGATTGTGCGCGAGAGAAAGATTTTGATGAAAAGCAGGCCTGAAAATGTCTATTTGCTTCGGAGAATACAGAGGTTGAGAGATTTAAAGAAATATCTCGTCTAGGTGAAAATCGCATCCTTTTTTTAGCTTATTTGGTAACATAGCTGCTTAACATTGCCATTAGGTTTTCCCATTTTTCTCTTAAATTGGCTTTGACTGCAAGTCCTGTATCATACCTCCGCCAGTCAGAAACAATCTCTGAATTTCTTTCCAGCCAATCTAAAATTGCGCGTTTCTTGTTGTGCCCATGAACCGGAATCTACGATGTACGGTTTTTAGACGTGTTGAAATGAACCTTTCACATTCGTAACAAACAGGGATGTTGAATATCAACACTTGAAAATATACTTGGAACATGCGCTTAATGGGCATATCGCTCAATGAATCAATCAAGTATCAATTGCACAGGATTGACGACCTAGAGTACATGACACGTAACTTGATAGAGAAATACGAAAAATGGAGGTAAATTTGATCTAGACGAAGCAATTATAGATCGGAGTATACAAGGCCAAAAACCCAAGGCTACTAAATAGAATACTTTGGGACCAAAATAACAAAAGAAATAAAACTAGAATATACACCATCATAAAGGACAGACAACTAGGTGGATGAACATGGCAACAGACAGAGAGGAATGGAGAAGACTGGGGGAGGCCTACGTCCAAAGATGGACTGAAGAAGGCTGAATAGATAGAATAGAAAGGACAGAACCGCAAAAATGCTGGAACCAGCTGAAATGGACTTTTGGAGAAGTGCGACAGGCAAGGCCAAAATGGAAAGGACAACAAACCAGGGAATTAGAGAAATTATGAACGTAAGCGAAAGCTACACAATAGTAGATAGATAAGTTGAAGACAAACAACTGATTTGGTAGTTTGGTTCTGACATGTACCATCGTCACCAAAAGTAACTGGGACAGCATCACATTAGCTCCTGTCCTATTATGTGAATTTTATTGTCAAATATTTGTCAAACTATAATAGACCTGTCTCGTATAAATAGAAAAAGAGAGCTTAATTGTAATAAATACAAGTTAGAAAGTAATAAAAGATGACATGCGCGCGCAACTCGTAGGTGCAGTGTAGCCAGATTGTATTGTAGCAGAACAAAGTAGACAATACAAATCGAACATTATAACATAAAAGAAGTGATATATTTTCAAGTGCCTTAAATCAGACAAAAGAATAGCTTTAAAGTGTATGTTAACATCGTTTGCAATTTTATTTTGATAAATGTTTCACCCGGCAACATCGTACAATGAAATTGCAAAGGAATATGTCAAGTATAATTTAACATAACCTTAAACGACACTGCGGTGAGTTCAAGTAATATGTAAAGTATTAGTTTGCTCTTTGTCGAATTACACATTACAAAGAAAGAAGGAACGATTCATTCTGAACTGGCCCCTGAATAAGAATATGACGTAAGCCTGTAAGAAACCTGCTTCTCATTGGACGCTCACCTGCAGCCTACAAGCGACGCGCGCAGTCCAGGTAATAGGAGATCGGTCTATTCAAATGCATTGAAATGAATGACAGTAGAATTAGTCCAGGAGATTATTATGCATTATTTGTGTCCCAGATACTTTTGGTGACGATGGTACGTACAAAGAATGGCAGATACGAGATTATACAAGCAAATCATTGAGTGGAAGCCAGGGGGAAGAAGAAGACGCAGCGGCCCAAGAAGAAGCTGAAAAGTGGAGTAGACGAGGAAATGAGAGATAGGGGCTTGGAGGAAGATGCCTGGATTCACAGAAACGGTTGGAGATCGAATCGGAAGACGTACAACATTATAGACCGATAATATAGGGTCTGTTTCCACAGAAATCACAAACCAGTCAGAGCGTTTTTGATTTGTCCAAATTGCAAAAAACCAGTTTCCTGGCTATTTTCAATCAATGAAATTCGCTCTGCCTGGTTTGTGATTTCTGTGGGAACCAATGAACTATAACCAAAAACTGGAATGCTAACACATAAGGAAGAACGTGAAGCCTAGTGCAGCTGCTGCGGAGGGGATACCTGTTTTTGTCGCACTCATTATGTTAAATGGCGAAAATTGCTTCCAACACGTATTCCAATTGATGAAACCTGTGAAGGAAAATATGACAAAACTTTCGAAAACGTCATATGTCAGCGAGCAACAGAAAAAAACAACCTTCCCCCTTGTGGCATCTGTCTTTCATGGCTTCATTTTTTGGGCAGATATGGCAATGTGCGCGCGTTCCAGTTTTTGGCTATAGTTCATTGGTAGGAACAGACCTTATAATACATCCTAACGTACCCAAGAAAATGCATGTTTATATTTTCTTCTGTTTTTGGTCTTTTTGTCCTTGGCACTTGCTCACTAAGTTTCAGAGCGTGTCCAAAAAAAAATCGAATCAAGTTTCTCGATTCTCCTCTCGATCGAACACCATGAATGAGTTTGTCGACTCGCTAGACGATTGCTCGATTGAACGGGATCGAGTTTCGTGATCCCATAGCTGAACTTAATGACACATCCAAATTATTGTCCAGACTATTTGCTTCATTATTGATACACTCAAACTCCGAATATAAGCAAGACTCGGAACAAGGTAATGATTTTTTTCTTCAACTGCAGTTACAGCCTTTTTTGCAGCTATACATTTAATTAAATAAATAATGTCTCTGGGGCTGGACCATTCGTCAGGGGTATAACCTGATATTCCATTTGTAAGCTTCCAGCCATAGTTTTCAGGATTGAGTAATTCTGGAATACATTCGACACTTTTTTGCCAAACAGTGGCAGCTAATCTTGCTCTAAAAAGTGAACATACAAGTTTGAGTGTACCTGGCGTTGGAGGAAGATTTCCGCCGTGTTGGTTTTTGATAGAGTATAAGTTCCAACGTAGGTCTGCCACAGTATATATGCTTTTCGACTTATAAATTAGAGGAACAAATTTTTCTGATGATTTATAATGTTCATCAGAAAAACTGGTACTTTCGAGATGGGCAAATGGTCTGAGAATCGGCTCGTCTTCTGTGTTCAGAAACAATTTACAAAATGCATCTTTGCTTTGTCTGAAAAATTTGCCAGTTATATCGGTTCCTGTGAACGCATGGAAATCAATTAAGGCCTCGGCGTGTTCAGTTCCAATCGCCTCATAAACAGATTTAATATTTTAATATCGTTCTTCCTGTCTTTCCGGATCCCGTTAAGAAAAACACTTCAGTTGATAAAAATGTATACACTCCAACTAGGAGAACAAATACCTACGTCGGTATCTGAACTTTCGATTGTGAGCCGAATGTTCTTTCCGTATTGTCTATGGTTGAACGGGCTGCATGAAAAATGGGCAACGTGTCAGCTTCTTCATGTTTATGATAAGTTACATCTTGGAAAATTTCGGTTTTCGTGACTTATAATAATCTTACCCAGTTGATTTTCAGCACTCTTACTGTCCTTGCGTTCGGTATTTTGCTCAAAGAGCAGAGCGTGCCGAGCGGAGCCATAATCACGTGACCAGTGAGCGAACAGAGCAGTTGAACGCTGTATAAAAGTGCCAGAAATTTTAATAAACGAACGCGAATAAGGCTGCACCGAGTACACTTTTTAAATAAACGAACGGTAAAGTCAAGCTCGGAGAACTCGGACCAAAATAACGAACGCACGGTGTATGCTAGTATTTTTTCTCCTAGATACCTTGTTAACTCTGCCTTTGGTGATAAGTAAGTAATTAAAAATATATACATAATGGGAAATGGGAAAAATGAAAATCAGTTATCGACCGTACTAATTCAAGAATTTGAAGATGATATCAGATAGCGATCCGTAACTAGTAAAACTCATTTGTTTTTAGCTCAATATTTCATCCCTATACCTAATGGGAAAATAGCTATTTTCCTAACGAGTGCGGGAAGAGAAATTTCCGGCACGAGGGTGCGAAGCGCTGGAGTGCCGGAAATTTCTTCCCGCAAGAGTTAGGACTATATTTTTTCTACGAGCATACTAAAGCTGATGTTACGAGAAGTTAAATTCAAATAAAATGCGTTTGTGCAGAAGGTAGAATTAAAAATGTATTGAAAGGTATTTATAAAAAAAAAAAAGGTAAAGGACAAAGGTATTAAAGGTAAAGGTATAGGTGTATCAACAATACAAACAATTCCATGTCACAATAATTATTTCAAACTCTTCCCGCACTGAGTGCGGGAAGAAAGCCTTCCCGCACGATTTGCTGTGCGGGAAGACTTTTTGCCTGCAACAGTGCGGGAAGAGATTTCTTCCCGCACTCAGTGCGGGAAGAGTTTGAAATAATCATTGTGACATGGAATTGTTTGTATTGTTGATACACCTATACCTTTACCTTTAATACCTTTACCTTTTTTTATAAATACCCTTCAATACTTTTTTAATTCTACCTTCTGCACAATCGCATTTTATTTAAATTAAACTTCTCGTTACATCAGCTTTAGTATGCTCGTAGAAAAAATATAGTTCCTAACTCTTGCGGGAAGAAGTTTCCGGAAATTTCTCTTCCCGCACTCGTTAGGAAAATAGCTATTGTAATGTGAAATATGTTTTTCCAATAATTTGCAGGAACGGAAATCTTACATTATTTCTCGGGCCTGGGCCCGAACTCAGATAACGCTAGGTATAAAATTATTTCTTAAAAGGTAGGTTTGACGTCAAACTGCAAAAAAAAATATATGTGCTGTCAAATATTTTCATATACCGGGTGTTTTAAATTGGCCTCTCACCAGTGGCATCTCGCAAATTACCTATGGAAGATTCATTTGATCCTATAAATATAGCAAAATATGGAAACACTTGGTATTAAAAAACAAAAATAATTTTTTTTTTGCAAAAATTCACTATACGTGAAGATTTGTTAATTTATAAATAATTTAAATAACGTGAAAAGTAAAACAAGAAAAAAAAAAAAACAAAAAAGTATTAAAACCGTACCCTCAAAATGCTTAACTCTCAAAGACCTTCTTAACTCTCAATATTTTCAAAAAAACTGAAAATCTGAAGTGCCAACAAGCAAAAAGTCTTTAGTACAAACATAAAGTATAAGATAAAAACGGTTTTCCACTTTTAGCACACCATCAAAACGGGAGCACTTTTTAATGCTATATGGGACCGTACTATAATACAATTTTAATAAATAATTCTACTGACCCTACTGACTTGTAATAGTATATTACATACCGAGTAGGGAAGTGTTTCATTACTGTCGAGAGATTGACTATAAATCTCGAGACAGAAATGAAAACTTTCCTCCGAGGTTTGTATACTATTTTATTTGCAAGCACACCATTAATTATGATTACTCAATCATTTTTTTTAATATTAAAAAAATAAAACAAACATGCCAAAATATGTCATTCACTGATTTGACGTTTTTACCTGACATGTTCTCATTGTTGCCAGCAAAGGTAAATAAATTAGAGTGAGGGAAATCGGTGAGGGAACTCGAATAGGGAAATCGGTGAGGGAAATCGAAGAGGGAAGTGACACAGGTAAAGTGTCACTTCCAAATTTTTAAAAAGTCAGTAATGACAATATTACATATATGATTGCAAATAAATAGTATATTACATACCGAGTAGGGAAGTGTTTCATTACTGTCGAGAGATTTATATAGTCAATCGAGACGCGAAGCATCGAGATTGACTAGTAATCTCGAGACACAAATGAAAACTTCCCTCCGAGGTTTGTATACTATTTTATTTGCAAGCACACCACTAATTATGATTACTTAGTCAATAAATTTTTTTGATATTAAAAAAATAAAACAAACATGCCAAAATGTGTCATTTGCTGCTTTGACGTTTTTACCTGACATGTTTTCATTGTTGCCAGCAAAGGTAAATAAATTAGAGTGAGGGAAATCGGTGAGGGAAGTCGAATAGGGAAATCGGTGAGGGAAATCGAAGAGGGAAGTGACATAGGTAAAGTGTCACTTCCGAATTTTTAAAAAGTCAGTAATGACAGGATTACATATATGATTGCAAATAAAAGTTTTTACCTACGAGAGTGCGGTAAAGTGCACTTTACCGCACGTATTTGCAAATGGAAAGTATCACTTTACCGCACACTATGCGGTAAAGTTAACTTTACAGCATAGTATGCGGTAAAGTAGATTACAAAGTGTGCGGTAAAGTGCACTTTACCGCATAGTGTGCGGTAAAGTAGAATTTGATATTTATAATCAAAAATCCTCTCTTTTTCAGAAAATGGATTTTTGATCATATCTAAATCTTATCTAATTTCATTAATTAATCTGATTCATTATTTAATTTTATCAATGCCTTTTTTTGGAGATGTAGATGCTCATAGGTAAAATTTTGTACCTAACACATGCGGAAAGTGCCTTTACCGCCCTTAACGGCTTGACCGAACTCCGCTTCGCGTCGTTCGGTCAACTGCCGTTGCGTGCGGTAAAGTATCACTTTCCGCATTTGTTAGGTAAATAACTATTACAGTTTAGCTGTCAATTTTACAAGTCAGTAGAGCCAGTAACTGGTAAAAATCAATTTTCGTTGTTTATGTTTTGACTTTTACAAATGAGTGACAAATAAAATTATTAACGTTGATTTTATTTAGATTTATTAAAAATAAAGTACTGTAAACGCTCAAAACAGTTAATTGACCTTTTCAATTTAGAAGCCTCTCTCTCTGGCGTCAGACTGTCAGATGCCAAAAGAGTATGAAAAGTATGAAAACAATGATTGACAGCTATTGACAATGGTTTGTTGACAAGAGTTTTATACGTGTGAGACTGGAAACTATTACTTCCTCGGTTTTTTCAAGGTTTTTTCCTATTAGTGGTGATTGTGTGTAGTGTGCCTTTTCGTGAAGATAATTCCTATTCACCGGCGGACGTGTCTTTCCATAAGTTTTCATCAAATCCTACATTTGTCAAAATTTGGATACACAAAATCAGAAACCACGACCCATCAAGTATACAAAGATATCCACATTCAAGTTTAGTTTGCGGAAGCTGTTTGCTTCCCACATTTTCTTTCCAATTTCAAATTTCACCATTCTATGTCGGTCATTGTCATTTTCCATTCACTGAACAAAGATACCTAACTCAGCGGTGGAGTCACCGATTAGAATAAAAACCAGGGAATTGCTAAACACCCTATACACTTGACATTGACGAGCAAGCAAATGTTGGCGGGAATCTGAATGTTTTCATACTTTATCGTCATCTCTTTTAATTGAAAACGTCAATTGCAAAACAATACATTTGTTGAAAAAAACTTTCTAAAATTTACAGAGCAATTGTTTAGAACGATAACAGAACTTATTTTTAATAAATCCAAATTAGGTGAAATGAGATTCCTTGGGGGTCATTGAGGTAATTGAACAATACAAAGATTGAAATATCTTCAAACAAACTTATTTTTTCATTCCAATTTTATAACTATATACAGTAACTAAAAATGTTTGTATTAAGTTTTTTTTACTGCATCTCGCATCAGTCGCATTATCGCAAATTCGAAAACACACTATTTAGGCCAGGAAAGAGAGGTTGAACCTCGCAAACTCGACACAAGTTCTGTTTTATTTTTTTTCTGGTAGAACAAGAGCTGCTTATTATGGGTCTAACTTTTTCCAACAAAATTTCACCCTGGAACATCCCCTTTCATCCCCCTAAAGGTCGTTTTTTGTGGTTTTTCCGAAACGTAGCGCTTACGCTACGTTTTACAAAAAAATAACTCCATAGTAAATTAAAGAGGACTAAATTCTCTTCAATTTATCCAGCGACAGCATATGTCTATCACCTACACTTTAGCCGGGGAGGCGCTCTAAAGTTGAATGACCTTGATAAAATATGTTTTGGAATTTATTATTTTTTTACTGTAAAGCGAATCTATCACAAACCATACAGTAAATACTCATAAATAATTGGCCGATTTTTTGGTATATGTTTTATTTAAAAACAGTTAGCCGTTTAAGATATACAGGGTGTTGAAATTTTAACAACCCCCTTTCATATCATCTGAAGGGCTAATGCTAGGCTGTTCAAATTTCCAGGGATTATTGATGTAGGAATGATATTGGAAAATTCGTATAATGCACCCCTATTTTTTACCTGGAACCACCCCAAAAAAAATAACATTTGAAAAAAATGCCTTTTTTTTATCATTTTCTCGCACACAATGCCCTCCATGTGAATGGTTCAAATATTATTTTGTGCACACCTCCGATATATATACAAAGACACCAAAAGCATTTTTCTAGTACAACCCCTCTAGACGGAAAAAAAATATTGAGGGGGTGAAATTTCTTATTTTTTTTTTTGTCTTTTTGTTTCAGATTGGTCAGTAGCGCACCAAATAAGCTTTCCAAAAATATATCTACTTATTGCAACATCCCTCTGGAAACTACCCCCGCCCCTTATGGAAGTTGTCGCAACCACTCTTTTGCGATTATTTCGTTACCTATGCATTGTATGGGAAGGAAATTTATACGAAATTAAAAGCCATCATATGCTTTGCAAATAAGGCTTGATGCATTTTTTTTATATTTGCGACCTTTTCGCTACAGTGGCGTCCCAAAGTTCAGCAATTTAGAAGCGGATTCCAGTTTTATTTCATTATCTCGTCACATATACATTTTATCGCTAAAATTCATCTGCTAAATTTAATGCCAGAAATTTGTCTACTAATTATGTCTATGCACTTTCTACGTTCTTGCCACCTCTTAGCCACAACGGTAGCCCAAAGATCGGAAAACGTCACGCAAACTCCATTTTTGCTTTTTTTTTTTCGCCAATGATCTTCAGTTCATATTATAGGCGCCCTTGTAAGCGCCTATCTGATTGATTTATTCAAACAGTATTGAGTATATACGAGGGGTGTGACACTTCCAAGTATTTTGTACACCTGATTTCTGATTTTTATTACTTTAATGAAAATCAATGAAATCAGAAATTAGATTTGGTAAAGTTTCATGATTTCACTTGATTTCAACGATTTCCTCAGATATGTGTTTTCACTTGATTTTGCTGATTTCACTTGATTTTGTAAATTTCATTGATTTCCCTGATTTACATTAAGTCTGTTTCTGCAGAAATCACAAACCAGTCAGAGTGAATTTCATTGGTTGAAACTAGTTTTCTGACAGTTTCTGACTGTTTTCAACCAATGAAATTCGCTAAACTTCGGGACGCCACTGTAGCGAAAAGGTTGCAAATATAAAAAAAAATGCATCAAGACCTTATTTGCAAAGCATATGGTGGCTTCCAATTTCGTATAAATTTTCTTCCCATACAATGCATAGGTAATGAAATAATCGCAAAAGAGTGGTTGCGACAACTTCCATAAGGGGCGGGGGTAGTTTCCAAAGGGATATTGCAATAAGTAGATATATTTTAGGAAATCTTATTTGGTGTGCTACTGACCAATGTGAAACAAAAAGCCAAAAAAAAATTTATTTTTTTTTCACCCCCTCAATATTTTTCTTTCCGTCTAGAGGGATTGTACTAGAAAAATTCTTTTGGTGTCTATGCATATATGTTGGAGGTGTGCACAAAACAATATTTGAACCATTCACATGGAGGGCATTGTGTGCGAGAAAATGATAAAAAAAGGCATTTTTTTTTCAAATTTTATTTTTTTTGTGGTGGTTCCAGGTTAAAAATAGGGGTGCATTATACGAATTATTCAATATCATTCCTACATCAATAATCTCTCAGAATTTGAACAACCTAGCATTAGCCCTTCAGATGATATGAAAGGGGGTTGTTTAAATTTCAACACCCTATATATCTTCAACGGCTAACTGTTTTCAAATAAAGCATATACCAAAAAATCGGCCAATTATTTATGAGTATTTGCTGTATGGTTTGTGGTGGATTCGCTTTACTGTTAAGTAAAAAAATAATAAACTCCAAAACATCTTTTTTCAAGGTCATTCAACTTTAGAGCGTCACCCTGACTAAAGAGTAGGTGATAGACATATGCTGTCGCTGGATAAATTGAAGAGAATTTAGTCCTCTTTAATTTACTATGGAATTATTTTTTGTAAAACGTAGCGTAAGCGCTACATTTCGGAAAAACCACAAAAAACGACCTTTAGGGGGATGAAAGGGGATGTTCCAGGGTGAAATTTTGTTGGAAAAAGTTAGACCCATAATAAGCAGCCCTTGTTCTACCAGAAAAAAATCATTTGTCAAATTTTGTATTCTGTATGTGTTAAAAAAAGATAGAAAATTTTCGGGCAATTTGCTGACAAAGTAAAATTAAACCGAGTTGTCAGAAACGATCGAAGTAATTAGTTCAATAATCTGCCACACCATGCGAAATGCGCTACGGGTGTGCGCACGAACACACTTCCAAATTTTTACATTAAACAAATTTCTCTCGTAGTTTACTACTATTATATTTCCCTATGGCTAAAACCTTCCATTCACATGAAATGTCAAACTCTAAAACAAAATTACCCCAGACGAGTAGAACCAATGGCTCAAAATCTCGCACCGATACATCGGTGCGCCTCACGGATTCTGAGAGAGGCACGAGCTCGATGAAAGGTCAACATTTGAAAACAACTATAAAAACAAACGTAAAACTACACTGCACATAGCGTCAAATAATATCCGTACGATGAGACTCGAAGAACACCTCGTCAACAAAATTTTAAAAAATTTGACTTCCTAAGCAAAGAGAAAATACATATATTGTATACCTTCTTCAAAAAACAACTTCAAAGAAAATGGGCCCAAGCAGCAAGACCAAAAACGAAATAGATTACATACTTGTCACAGATAAACGCTTACGCGTAGATCTGTCAGTACTAAACCGCCTCGATAGTGGTAGCGATCACAGAGTAGTAAGGACACAGATCCAAGTCAACACACATCTTGAGAGAAAAAGCTACATTGAGAAGAAAAGTAGACTAAACATTGGAGGATTACGAGAGAAAAAAAAGTACAATACCAAACTCGAACGGAAACTAAAAGCAACCGAAAATCTGCATAATATGAAGTTAAGGAGTTAAACGAATTATCGAATAAAAACACGACCAGCTGTTAAAACGTCCTAACACCAAGAGACTAATTGAAGAAAGAAGGAAAAGTAACAGAAACTCACCAAACTACAAAGAATGAATGAGACCGTTAACAAAGCCATCAGAAGCGATGTAAGAGCCTACAACACACACAAAATCAAGGAAACCGTTAGGAACAAAACAAATAATATGACACAAATATACAGCAAGCGTGCTTGGTACATCGATAGGAAGTTTTCAATGAGTGATAGTTGAGGTCATTTGGAAGCTGTTTGACCATATTCACCCGAATGCAAAGTTTTGTCGTTTTTGAGATATCAGCATTTTTCTAATATGCACTCTAAAACAATACGGAAAGAAATCATGCGGGTGAATATGATTAAACAGCTTCCAAATGACCCCAACTTTCATTCATTTAAAACTTCCTATCGATGTACAAAACACCCTGTATAAAAAGGAAAGCAACTAATTTACAGAAACCGTCGAAACCTTCTACCGGAAACTTTACAGCCTATCTGTTCAAAACCAAGACAACCCAAGAGAACTACGAAGACTCATTTTGAACGTGGGATCAGAAGATATGCCACACATAGATAAACCTGAACTTACTTAAACCTGAACACTTAAAAAACTAAAACATGGTAAAGCGCCAGGGGAGGACCGGATCACCAGCGAAATGCTAAAGGTTGGCGGAGAAGCACTAGAAAATGCAATTTTGATACTGTTGAATAAATGTGTTGAAAAGAGCAAAACCCCAGAGGCATGGAATAACGCAGAGATCATCCTGCTTTTCAAAATAGCGGATTGTACAAGACTAGAAAACTTATAGACCCATCAGTCTACTCTCAACCCTCTATAAACTAAGTACTCACATAAATCATAACCAATTAACCAACCGCCTCAGTCACAAATTCGATGTTTACCAACCTATCGAACAAGCGGGGTTCAGAAAAGGATACAGTACAACCGACATTATTCAAAAAGTGCGAACACTCACCGAATATAACATCCTTCTACAATTAGTATATGTATTATCAAAAAGCCTTCGATTCCGTCGAAATTTGGGCCGTGCTCGAAGCAATGGACCAAGCACGTATAGATTCAAGATACTCCAACCTCATTAAATCTATCTACGAGCGTGCCACTCTACATGTTAAAATGGACGAAGAATGGGTTTCTGGCAAAATTCCTGTGGAAAGAGGCCTCAGACAAGGTGATACCATCCCACCCAAACTGTTCACACTTATGCTAGAAAATATATTCAAAAGTCTAATGTTGGACCAAAAAGGAGTCAACATCGACGGGAAACGACTAAACCACCTACGTTTCGCCGATGATATTGTACTCTTTAGCAGCAACCCTAAAGAACTCAAATCGATTCTACACGAACTTGAGGATGCCTCACAAGCAGCAGGGAAAATGAACTTACAGAAGACAAAAATTATGAGCCCTACCAACATAATTGCTACAATAGACAACCGCACCCTCGAGTTAGTGGAAAACTATGTATATTTGGGATATAGTATAAAACTTGGAGGAGAGAACCAAACAGCCGTGATTACTAGAAGCTGAGGAAAACCATCTATTTGAAATATTATCTCTACAAATCTTAGATTTTCAAAAAATTTTACTATAAAAAAAAAGCAAATCGTAAATGTTGCAACCATGTATGCGCGGAGAAATTTATAGGAACGGAGACGCACCACACGAAAAGGTACCGAAGTTCAATTTATACAAGTATTATTTTTTTGCATTTTTATGTTTTTTTGTTTGTTTATAACATTTTTTATAATATGTGCATTGTTCATGTATTCAACAAAAATCGTTAAATGCTATAAACAACGCAGATAAAGAGTAAATTAAAACCTAGAAAAAATATGTACTGTCTTTTGTGCTAGGATTTTGACTTTTGGTATTCAGAGCGTACATTAGGGCCTTGTTGAATCTACTAACATTTTCCTTCCCTGACGAGCGAATATCCTGGCAAACAAATTGAAAAATCAATCTAGAGATATTGGCTCAAAATAACAACTATAGCTCAGTAGCATCCCGTACGGGACCTCAGCGGGCTAACTAACCAAAAACTCTCCAGTATTGAATATAGGTAGTGTTGATTGAATATGAATATAGTGTGTGGAATTAAATTTTAGCACAAGGACAGAGACGGTACCTAATTTAACACGTTGACTGCCGAGCCTGATGTAAGAATTTAGCCCCAGACGCCCATTATATCCAAGGTTTATCTGGTAGAAGCGAAACGTAGAAAAAATGTGGAGAGACCCGATACCAATGCCCTGTATGCAAAGAGAAGCCTCTGCTTTGTGCATCGATGCATGTTTAAAGGAATAATTCATTTTTTGAATTTTCTTGTCCACACCGCCGTCAAGTTACTGTTGGACCTTACCCCAGACGCCCAACATTATACATCTCCCCGCATTTTCTACGTGATCACTCGTAGCGGGCGATATACTAAACACTACTTAGTACGAGATAATTCATAGTGGGCGTCTGATTCAAGTAGCCAAATGCGAGTTATCTCGTAGTCGGCAGTCAACGTGTTCAACTTTTATTGATCGAGGGTTTCTCTGCCGTGCTCTTTCCCTCGTTAGTCCAGGTCGAGAACGTTACGATTTACTTTGATAATAGAGTAGACGTTTTACAAATTTTTCGTTTATTTTACATATCTCAACTTTCCTTAAATTTCCCTAATATTTGCTATTGTCGGGCGCATATCAAGTAAGTAAAATTAAGTAAGTTTCCACAACGTAGGTCCTATTTGTTTTTCATTTTGTTTTTCAGAAGATTTGTTAAAAAAAGAGGTAATAAAAATGTTAAGCTTAATTTTGATGAACGAACTTGGGTATGTTATACTACAAAGCTTAACATGGAAAACTCAGCCACCTTCTCCGAGAACCGGAAATCCTCATCAACCTGAAGCGACAAGTCTACGTTGAAATGATTGGTGAGTTTATAAAAAAATTAAAACTTAAACTAATTTAGGAAAATTCATTTACAACTAAGAATTTCAACGCTTATGTATTCCTAATTCTTAGTTAATAAGTCTTAATTTTTTTTATGAACCGCTATTATATTACATATCATAATTTCAACTATTTGAGTTAAATGTTAATTCTCAGTTTAAGTGTTAATTTTTTTTTTATAAACCCACCATAATCCTTTCTGAAAATAACTTTTTCTTTCTGACGATGGATTTTAAAAATTTAGCTAAAACTACACAATTTTTTTATTTAAACCTATCATCTACCTGTAAAGGTAAAGGCAGCAGGTGGGGTGCAAAAATACAGTCTGTCCCAAACGTTATACGGGAAAACCCTGTACGTATTAACCTCTGTGCTATACCTATACTTCGTATCGTATTGTTATACTAGTTACCTTGAATTATTACTTTGTGTAAGTTGTAAATATTTATTCATGAATGTAATTTAATATTTCATCATTTCTGACTTATTTTCGAAGGTTTATATTGATCACAATTTAGTCAGCAAAAAAAAATAAAATGGATAAATTACTAAGGCCACATCGATTTGATGCAGATGCTAACGCTAACTGGGGCTACGAACGGCCAGGATTTGCGAACCTGTTTGCAAACGCGTTCGTAGTCCCGTCCAAATAAGCGTTTCGATCGTCGTTCAGTTCGTTGTTCTGTTTATTGTACGAAGCTTTATGACTAGAAAGCTACAATTTGGGGAAAACTTAGATCCGTATATACTCATATTGAAGCAATTAGCTAAAGACTTTAATTTTAAAGCTGTTTCTTCAGTTCAAAATCGTGATGACTACATAAGAGAATCTTTTATTTCTGGATTAACTTATATGCACATTAGAAAGCATGAAAAGCGTAACAAGCGTGAAAAATATGGATACTTTTCAAAAGTAAGTATGTCAAAGCAAGAGATATAAATCTTCATCAGCTTCAATAAAACATGCTTTTACTTGTTCAAATTCCAAATATCTTCCTGCTGACCCCAAAGCTTATCGAAAAGCCTAGTGAGAATAAAAATTCCCTACCGACGCTTTGATACATACCTACTGGAAGCTCAGAAACATACATAAATTAAAAATTTGCCTCATTTATCAAGATTAAACTTTTTCCAAGTTCCTTCAATTTATGGCCACTATTTTGAAAATTTAGAAATAAAAGATCACTTGCACTGAAATATTCGTTTGTCTGTCCTTCAAAATGTATGTGCTGATGTGAGGTTTTTATTGGCAATGATTCACTAAAACAATATTTCGCTCTTGAAATTACATTTGAACGCCTAACATCACCTATAATAATTAATTCACCAGACAGAACTTGCGGTTTAGCTGATCTTAATATCTTCCACAAGAAACGAGTGATGATCGACTATTCCTACACAATAAACAAATTTACATATGCAGATGCTTATTCACTTGATGTTGTACTCCGTACTGTTGCAAAAAATTCTAATAACATAAGATCTCCAGAGTACATACCACCAGTTACCAATACGAAAAGAAGATGAGAAGTATTTCACAGCCTTTCACATCAGTTTTGACGAATTCCTTTCGGAGTCACTTAATGGAGTTGCCTTTCATAGTGTCAACAAGCAAAGCTACTTAGGAAAATATGACACTGTATATGATTAACCGACTTATTGATTGGCGAGTCAGCGATGAACGAATATAAATATGTAGTGGTCGGCAATAAACGGATAGGCCGACTTAAACCAGCGCTTTCACTCTTTTGGGAAAGCTACTCTGACCTCAAGTCTCCACCCAGTGCAATTACCTCTTTTGGGAAAGCCGCTCTAGGTGTCTTCAGTCCTCGTGTCGTCCAGTGCAATTACCCCTTTTGGAAAAGCGCTTCTGGACGGCCCTTTACTTAAACGAATCGCACCTAACGTAGCTTTGTGTTTTTCAGGTAGCTCACCTGAGCCCCTATGGAAGAGGCACTATGTATATAGGGCGACACTTTCAGTTCGTAACAGACCCAAAATCAGTATTATGATTAACATAAGGTACACTACTAAAATAAAAAACGGAAAGATCATAAGATGGCGCTAGAATCATCCTGTTACAGTTTTGATATACAGTATCGACCATAATGTTATACCTGATACTTTTTCACGAGTTTGTAGCTCAACCTCTAACAATCTATATTAACTTATTCTACATCAAGCATTATGCCATCTTGGATTTACCCGATCTCGTAATTTCCCCTTATCAATTTATTTTCCAAAAACCCCTTCCCTCTTATTCTCATAACAAATAAATTCTCACAATTATAAATGGATATACTTGATTTCCATTTGCTTACCCATGTCAGGATCTGACAAAAAAAAAACTGAAATTGGATGTCTCACAAATAAATTTTCAATATTTGGCATGTATGGCTATATTTATTCTGTACAAGGTGGATCATATCTCATAATCTCAAAAATTTTCTACATTCTAGAGGAATACCCAGGAGTCGAATAACCGCCTATAATCCCGAAGTTAGTGGCCAGACCGTTGTACAATGGAATCATTAGAAGAACCATTTCTCTGGCTCTTTAAATCAAAACATCTTGAAGTTGAACAATGGGAAGAAGGACTCGATGTTGTTTATTCTATCCGTTCTCTTTCATGCACAGCTACAAAAACTTCTCTGCATGAAATGATGGTTAGACATTCTAGAAGATTGTCAAATGGCACTGGTCTACCTTGATGTTTGATAAAGGCTGCCAAAGTATTATTCATGAAAAAACATGTAAGGCATTCAAAATACGATCTTTTAGCAGAAGACAATTTGATAGAAGCTAATCCTAAGTATTGTAAGAGATGACGATGGTCGTGTAGCATTTGTAGCAACTATTTCTTTTATAAAGTACCAGAAAAAAGAAAAAAATCCGAAAGGTTTCGTTGGAAAATGGAGCTGTGGAGGAGAATGTAGTTACTATACCTATATTTTGTTCTGTTTTTCCTCTAATTACTTTGTGTTAGTTGTCAATATTTGTCTACGAATATAAGACCGCGTTAATAGCCGTCATGTTTAAATTAAGTTTCTGAAAATGACGAATGTGCCAGTATACACATACGGTTCAGTATTTTATTTTTTGTCCAAAACAAAATCTGTTTGTCGGTGAAACTTATGGCGTTTCCGATTGGTAGATTCAGTGCGCACTGAGTGTATTTGCATCCTTTTATTCGACTTGCAGAAGAAAAAGACAGGAATAGAAAAAATTGCACTAGTTCTGCACTAGATCTACCAATCGGAAACGCTATTAGTGGAAGAGAAAGACAAATATACAATTATGATGCTCCCAATGTAGCTTTTCTGCCGTGGCGCCATCTACTTGAAATTGCTTGAACTGTAACTGTAAAATTTTCACCTTCAAAATTCGTTTTAGGATCATCTCAAAAAATCCGCAATAATTTTTAAAATCCTTAGGCATAAACATCCCCGATAGCACGAAATATTTATTAAATATCCATTAAATATTTAATAATATTTATATCTTATTTAAATATTTATTATGTTAAACAAATATTTGATAAATATTTGGTTTATAATATTTTTATCAAATATTTAATAAATATTTTTTATTTATTTCAATTGCAATATTTCTTTTATAATATACATTGAATATTTCATCTTTAACTGATGAAAAATATTAGAAATCCATTATTTTTAAAATATTCGACAAATATTTGAAAAAAAGCAAAATGAGTTCTTGAAAAAAAAAATTGTTCGGGTATCATAAAATAAGTACTAATTATAAACAGGCACACTTGTTCACATCGATTTTTCATTTGAAATTATAATTCGGAATTAAAAAAATGTGTTCGATAATCATTTGATTAAAATATTTAATGAATATTTTTCATTTATTTCAAATGCAATATTTTTTTTGTAATATACATTAAATATTTACTTTTAAATGAATGGCAAATATTAGAAATCCATTATTTACAAAATATTTAAAAAATATTATTTGAGAAAAATCCAAAATACCTACCAATACCTTCCTATTTTGTTTGGTGATGTAAGTATTCTAGTTTTTGTATAATGTAATAATAAATAATTATGTTGATACCTATTTCAAATGAAAGAAAGTTAGCAAATCCAAAATACAAAAATTAACCCCTATAATAATGCTTTATTGTCAAAAAAATGTTTAGCATAATTTGTAGATAAAGCCTAAAAATTAAAAATGACCCTATAACTGTTATTTTATGTCATTGTTTCAAAAACAAACAAAAAATAAAGTTTTTCGGCGTGAGAACCGAACCCGGCTCACGCCGATGTTAAGCGAGCGCACTGTCCAATAAACTATCGAACCTCTTGAGTTTGATATGAAATTTGGGCTTAAAGACTAAACACATAAATAGGATGCGCGCGCATTCAAAGTCTCCGAAAAACGGGACGACGAACACCATGCCGCCATGTTACTTCATGCTCTGCTGCTTTTTGGGTTTGGTGTGTCCTTAGCGTGCATTTTTGATTTTTGTGAATTGTGGTTTAAGTTTTCAAGTGGTGTTAAATGTGGATAATTATTGTTTAAAACAAAAATACTAATAGTGCAAGTGGCTACGGTGTGATAAACTTATAATCAAGTTATTTATGTGTGCTCTTTCGAACTAATTTTCGCCCTGTGTATATATAGACATTCATTAGGATTAGGCAATCAACGGTTTAGGCAATGAGTGATGTGGAAAATCCAAATGATGATGTTGCTATTCTTTTTCGTTTTTTTTTGTTATGTCTGTTTGCGAAAATATTAGGTCTGTTTCTGCAGAAATCACAAACCAGTCAGAGTATATTTTATCGGTTGAAACTAGTTTTCTGGCTGTTTTCAACCAATGAAATTCGCACTGACTGATTTGTGATTTCTGCAGAAACAGACCTATTAATGGGTACCTTAACCAGCACTCAACTGTTGCCAACAGTTGAGTAGAGGTCTGTTCACACATTAATTATACAAACTGGTCAGAGCGAATTTTATTAGTTGGAACTAGCTTCCTGACTGTCCTCAACCAATGCTCTGGCTGGTTTGTAATTTATGTGCGAACATACCTCTACTCAACTGTTGGCAACAGTTGAGTGCTTGTGAACGTAACCAATAATACCTAATAGACAAAATTAATTTAAACGTATTTGTAAAAAATATTTAGCTGAGTAATATATACCTATTTAAAATATTTATTGAAGTTTTTTTTTCTCATATTTCATATTTGTGCAATATTATATTTGAAATATTGATATAATATTTTTTGTAAATATTTGAGAAATATAATAATTGAATTAATTCTATGATATTTTTTTTTTGATGTTTCAGAAATATTATATTTAAAATATTTAAATAATATTTAAAAATCTGTCGCTTTTATATTTAAAAAATATTTAAAAAAAAATATTTATTGAATATTTCTTTGCTATCCGGGATTATTTGATAGATTATCTACAATTAGCTTTTCTTTAGTTTTTCGTGGTTATCAATAAAATATGCTTTTCACGGATTCGAGCTTGATAGCAAATATGCAACCACCAACACATTTAGTTGTTTTGGTGGTTGCGAACTTGATTTTTGAGTTTAAAAAAAAAAGCAGAATATCGAAAAACTAAAATAAGCGAATTGTAGATAATCGATCAAAGAATGTTTATGCCAAATTTGAGCCAATTCTGATGTGCCGTTTTTTCAAATAGCTTAAAATAAGTTTCGAAAAATCAACCAATCAAGGCACAGCATTCTCTTCGCTGTTGCGGCCTTAATATCATGTTCATTTATTGCTCATTAAAGCCCTTTTCAGAGGGTTTCGTATATTCACTACAACTTCATTGTACTTAAAAATTTTGTTCATTGTGCAGAAAATTTCTAGAATTCTCATATTTCGCATTTGTTATGAAGGTTCACTGCTCATAAAATTTCAGTTTGGGTTGATAAGTGTTTTCGTTCTTGCAATTCAATTGCAAATTGCATTTATTGTTAAGTTTTGTTTGTCGCACTAAGATAACACCATATTAAAAGAATCCTCGCCCATTGCCTCCAGAACTTCTTTATTGTGAGCAGCTGTAAGGCATTCCAAAGAAATGATACAAATCTCACAAATATAAACTAACATCATTTCAATGTTATATATTCGCTACATATTCTTAGTTTCAAAAAAAGCAGAATATTTCAAAAATAAACTCCACAAGCAGGATGTAGGGAATAGCTTTAATAGTTATTATGAAGTGTGAAGCTGTGTGCACGTTAGAAAATGTAGAAGTGTGCAATTTATTAATCAATTCAGTGCACAGCGCTTTCGGCCTAGGCCATCATCAGTGCAACCTGCAAATAAGAGAAAAACTTTCTTCATCTCATTTTTGTTACTCTAAGAATATTATTTCAATTATTGAAAAATCTGAAAAGCAAACTGAAAAGTTAGAAAGTTGCTCTACTTACTTCGTCAGGTAAAAACACAGGAGTTCACAGTTGGAGTTAGAACAACATCCATTGAAGACGAAGTACATGGACTATACAACACTTTAAAATTCCTTAATATATTATTATCACAAATTATTTAAATATCACATTTTCTGCAATCGTTATTTACGATTCAACTAAAGAAATAGCCGTCAATTGTTTATCGTTACTAAAGTTAAGCAACTTCAATAATGCATTTACTCATAATAGATAGTGATGAACAACAGATTTATAAAACATGCTTGATGGATAAGACCATTGTTATTTTTACTATCTGGTCAAATCTTTAAAGTCTTCATATTTTATTAAATTGGCATCATACGAAAATCGCGCTATTTAAAAAGACCCGTCGATGAAACATTAATATACAGAAAATTCAATACTTCACGGAAAAGCATCACATGCCCTATTAGACTTTCCAACATCACAATGTTATATACGATATAGGGTTTTATCGAATTTTTCTGTCATAAACACCAGACAATAACATTCGCAGTCCGCGGTCCTCGTAAAAAATGTTACATTTTTCGTGATTTGAAATTTTGATTAAGTAGTTCATGTTTTATCGTCATTATTTTCTCTGGTTTTTATTGTGTGAGATTTACGATCACACCAATATTATCAGTTTACAAAAAGACAAATTGACCCCTATTGACGGAAAAAAGCTGACTTTGCTTGGCCCCTGAAAGCCGCTTTTGCTTTAGATCGAGCCTAGCGAATTGTCTAGATTGTCGATTCCATCAAAAAATTACGCTCACGGCCTGGCTCATAGCTCAGAGCGTGGCCCCTTTTGAGACAGCCAGCAATCGCCCGGCCTTCGCATTGAGTTCGTCTTTGTATTAGTGTCAATTTTCTCAATTATCTAAACTTGCACAATACTACAATTTGTTTTTTCCGCAAACGTCAAAAAATGACGACTTTTTTAACCTCAATTCTTAATGTTGAAGTAAGTAAGTAAGTCAGTTCAAGACTTCGTGTCATTTTTTTGGTTACTTTTTTGTCCGCCCGTTTCGTAAGCGTACAAAAAATTAGTTTTTTGTACGCTCACGGCCGGACAAAAAAGTGACGTCACAGAAACTTCCTGGTTTCCATCGCCGTTTGCGGAAAAAATCGCATGTTTTATTCGGAGAAAAGCACTTTTTGTGGCCGTCTAAAATTGTCGACCTCTTAGTCTCGCCACAAAAAGTATCACTTTTACTCCTATTAAAACAATATACTATTATCTACAAGCGTTTGGTTATGACGTTTTCACATAACCATTTTTCTAGTATTTGAGTTGTCATGAGACTCATAACACAACTAGTGGTGTTATGGACAACAGGGCCGGATCTAGGGGGGGGGCGAACAGGGGCGCGTGCCCCCCTTTGCATCTTGAGGGGGCGGCAAAAAGAGAAGACACGGCTTTACTTTTTTTCATAAAATATGCATATCTAGCGGATATTTTTTAAAAATTCATTATCTAATATTGTGGCAACTTGTAACACATCTTCTGATAGAACAGCCGAACACCCCACAGTAACCTTACTCAAGGTTCCCTGTATTATGCTGCCCTCTCCGAAGAAAATAGAGCTTTGACGTCCAATCACGTTGTAACATGCATGGTCCGCGCCCCGTCCGGTTGGCCCGCTAATAAGATACGTATGTGCAATATTGGTAGGTATAAGGGTAAGGTATAGGGTTTTAATTTTGATGTGCACGCAGACAAATAAATACAATAAATTCAAAAATATCATGCCATAAATGAATAATCAATCGACCTCTGTTGTACAACAGTACAACATTGAATCCGGCTCCGGCCACAGCTATGTATTGGGCGCTACCAGCCCCCAGATAAAAGACAAGAGCTTGGTGGTAGCCCCGAAACAATTTATATGCGACGTTGCCATTTTTGGCATTTTCATGTTTGGACTGGAATCAGCGCCACGCCACGCCACCACAGTTGTTTATTATTATAGCTGCTTACGAACTAGCACTATTTCTTATCTAAGTTAAAGTTAGTTTCTGACCTGAGCTAATAAGTTGTTAATCGTACGTGTATTTTTGTAAACTTTATATAATATATAATATAGGTACATCATTTCACAAGGCAAAAGTTGAACTTTTTCAATTTGACGGACCCAAGCACACATTGTTACGGTCGATGTTTTACGGATTGAATCATTGATTTTCTGCGAGTTGCGGAAACACGTTAAGAACATATAAATGGATTCCTCAGGAGAGCTAGGTGTAACAAAAGGACATGCTTGTGATGTACCTATATTAGGTACATCATTTCACAAGGCAAAAGTTGAACTTTTTCAATTTGACGGACCCAAGCTCACATTGTTACGGTCGATGTTTTACGGATTGAATCATTGATTTTCTGCGAGTTGCGGAAACACGTTAAGAACATATAAATGGATTCCTCAGGAGAGCTAGGTGTAACAAAAGGACATGCTTTCGTTATATTATCAGTGAGCTTGTAAATTTTGAAGAAAGTTCAGCTAATCATAGTCGGTTCTGAAAATGTAAAAAAACGGGGACCTTTCGTAACGTTATCGATCAATAACATATAGAGTGAAAAACAATCAGGAGAAAATAAATATAACGTCGTAACCAGAAACAAATATACCTACAAATAATGTGGCACCTGATCGAGGTGCAGAAACTTATATAACTAGTGAGGATTTACTCAATCTTTTAAATATTCGTAAACTTGAAAGGGCTAATATCCAACTAGACTTAGCAGATACTTAGTTCAAAGCCAGAAGTTTTGGGGAAACTTTCTTGTCATATTACATACCAAAAATCCATGGCACTTCTTGCTATTTATGTATGCCGTGGTGTGAAAGAACTTTTTCTAGAGTAAAAATCTTTAAGAAAACCTCAAATAATCCTACCACGTTTTTCAAATCCTTCAATTCCAAGTCAAACATCACGGCAAAAGCAGTTCCAGAAAGATGAATGGAAAGTAGAAAGAAGAAATGGGCCTGGAGATGAATACGGAAAAAATAAAAGGATGGCAGTGTAACGAGGCTACGTTTTTTTTTTCTGTTCTGCCACTATGGCTTCAATTGGTCTCAGAGTTTATTCTATTTTAATAATTATTACCGTAAGGTGGGGTTAGTTGCAACATTTTCAAAATTCTTTTGCCGATACCTTCTTTATTTTTTTGTCGAATTTGACCTAATTGGTGCCAAAATTTTAGTCTTGTGGTCTAGTATCCGATTCTTGCAAAAAACTTTGAACAACATTATTATTTGATATATATTTTTAAAAAAACTGGGTGTTGCAAGTTGAACACCTGCAAGGGGATACTTACAACAAGTGGCTTTTTTCAGTAGTAATTGTATTTAGGAACGCGTGTTAACTTACTTGCAACACAAAATATTTAAAAAAAAATAGATTTGGCTAATTTTGGCCAATTTTGGTCAATTTTGGCCAAAAATTGGTCATGGTATGATTTTAATTTAAAAAAATGCATTTATTCAAGTATTATTATTCAAAAATACAAAATTAAACTTATTATTATTAAAGCTTCCTCCTCTTCCTTTGGAAATACAGGGCTGGGACTCTGTAACGAATAGAGATATTTTCTCTATCTTTTTTGACGTCTCCTCTATATTGGTTTTAACAAGAGAGAAGAAGACAGTGAGTGCCATAGCGATACGGATAATGATCTCTATCCGTTACAGAGTTCCAGTCCAGGCTGCCTACCAGGATCAAGGGGAAACAAGTTTCTTCTTTTCCGAGAAAGCGTTGATGGGTCAATCCCGAATTCTCGCGATGCTTCCCGAATCCCTGATCCGTTTTCGATGGCCCTTAATGCATTTTCCAAAGTTTCGTTGGAATAATTACGGTAGGTCCTACTCCCTAACTGTTTTTTGTATTTGCGAGGCATGTTGCAAGTTACCCACTTTTGTACATGCAATTTAAAAAAAAATCTATTTACGAAAACCTTCAAACTTATCTCAAAACTAGATATTCAATGTTTTAGACTAAGCATTGAAGCACATCACATCCAAATTTGATACAAATCCTAGGGTAAATAAGCTCTGCACAGGAGAAGTTATATTGCAACAATTTAGAGCACTTACCAGAGCTGCCAGAAAATGGCGCCAAATTTTTCGTGTTTAAAATTTTTCAACGCTAAACCTACTCACATTTCATCCTACTGATCCGTACTAAACGGTAACACGTTAGCGGTTAACGCGCGACTCAAGCGAGAGGAGGAGGAAAGCAAAAATTCCACCCGATGAATATTGTTGCAAGTTGTGCCACTGTTGCAAGTACCCCCACCTTACGGTATGTCTTTACGCATGACCTTGCACCAGGCGTAAAAGCCAATAAGACCGAACGACCGAACCAGCACCGCTTCGTCGGGGGGCGCCGTAGCCAATCGGTCAGGCGAACTTCCCCACCGCCAAAGCCATGACGCGGCTGGCCCATAAAACGCGTAGCGCGCCGAGGAAACGGCATTCTGTTTCAGAATTTCAGATCACCGACTGACCAGCCAGCACCCACTAGCAGACCAAGCAGCAGTCAAGGTAGGCCTTCACCGCAGGAGCCGCCGCTTTCAGCTCGCCACGACGCCGACGTCATCACTACACCGTACAATGTAGTTATAGGTTCGTTTGCGGATCAATAATATGGATCGAACTGTGCTGCTGTCTGTTCGTTCTATAACGATAGGTTCGTTCCAACCCAGCCAAAAACCGTTCAATGTACGGTCACGGTCATGCGCCATAGGTTAAACGCGTTCCAACCGAGAGATGATCGTTTACCGTACAGTTTCGTTGGCGTTCCAACCAAACCTGGGATCGTTCGAGAACTGGTTTTAGCACCGTCATTTCGATCCCGAGTGGAAAGCAAGAACCGCGTGGACTGATCCATGACTGACATGCGCAATTCAATTTTTGTCACCTGTTGTTGTTCATGTTGTTGTTAAACAACCAATTTCCAATCTAACTTATAAAACTGTAGCATTTTTATTTTTTTCAAGTGAAAAAAAGTACAAAATTTATTATCAGCTATTTGCTAATCCTTGATGTTATCAGCTTGCAAGGATTCAGTTTCAGATTCTTGATAATGAATCAGCGTTGGTGTTCGATTTTCCTTTTTTATATTTTGTAATCCTAATCCTATATTCTTCTATTTTAATTTGCGAACAAACAAATTTAGGGTTAAAGTTATTTGAACTGTCGTCATTACGAAAACGATCATGAAACCGTTCCAACTACCCGTTGTTTCTGTACCAAGATAAAACCGTGCAAGGTCAACGCATGCGCCTTCAATCGATCCTAACAGTTCCGAAACCGTTTCATGACGATACGAAAACGGGGGGTTGGAACGAACCTGATGAGTACGGGGGACATCTGTCTGGGTTTCGTTACGGGACGTGCTTTGTGCTTATCCTTACTTGGCTCGAGATATCACATGGCACGATTAGTATGACTGTCTGGGTTTTGTTACGGGGTCATGCTACTCGTTCTGTGCTGAGGGGCACAAGCCGCGTCCTGTCCGGGTTTCATTACAGGGACGTTGCTTGTGCTTGTCTCGATACTTCCGATCCTTCTGTACTCCTACAAATACCCGCACGCTTAGCGAATCAAACAGAGCGCGCATGCGGCCTAAGGCCTGAACCGTGCGAGCTGGGAGCGAGGACGGACATGTTTTTTTTTAATGTTATTTCGAGTACCCTAGAATTCTGGATGCAGGGTTACCTTGATCGTACCGTATTTCCGTCTCGTAAATCTCTCTCTCGCGCAAAACACACATCCATACTTCGTTCACCTCCTCACTCAGGTTGTCGTGTATTATATTCTAGATAGGATATTTATTTTCTAGTTCAACAGTTCAACGGTTGATCCAGAATAAAGTATCTGTTGTTTTCCCGGAATGTTTGTTTTATTTTTGATTGGCTGCGAAGTGAACTTTGGTTTTCCGTCTTCACTGATATACTACCTGGAGCAAGTGGGCCCTCGACCACTTTAATACTGAGCGTGGCACCCGAGTTAACCGACGGATAAGTAACCGAAAGTCAGTAGCACCCCGAACAGTGCAAGCAAAACCGAAATAACGCTACAGCAGAAACTAAAGCTTGCCAGGAACAAAGAAAACACCGGAAATTCCTTCACGAACAAAGCTAACATGAGTAGATATTGGCGGCAAACTTTGATGGATCCTAAAAAACCACTAGATTCCACTGTACCTTGGAATCAGAGTTATCAACCAATGTTTATTGGCCATAATGATATATGGCTCCGAGGCATGCATATTTACGAAGAACAAGATCAACAAATACAAACACTTAGATACAAGCAAGAACAAGGTTTCAGGACTTAGCATCAAAAGTCACCAATCTATAATGCAGTTTCGCAGCATGTCTTGCAAGATATGGAATCCAGAATGGATACTATGGGACTAATGTTAGTGATATATCAAGAGACAGACAACATATGAAATGGATCGAAGATCTCAAGCTAACCGCAGGATTACAATGAAGGCAAATGGCTCAAAATACAAGCTGGCGAAAATGGAGTGAGGTCTACACCCAATAATACTGCCCAGTCTAACATCTCACATCAAACAGCACTCAACAATATCTAACATCAAAAGAAAAAGCAGAAAGTTCACTACTGTTTCTGGAAATTCTTGTTAAACAACATTTACAAAGTCTTTTGCTACATAATTCAACTAACTAAAATTCTCGGGATTGCAACTTTCCATATTACATCGGACTAATAAAATGAAAAAGTTATGAAAACGTTTGCACAAAGTTACTTCAAATCCACCTCGTTTCTCATTAAAATTTAAAGGCACATTTCGGAATTCGTTGTCGGGGCGCTCTAAAACTATACGATCTCATGAAATATTCATATAGAAAAAAAAACCTGGTCATATTATATTATAACCTGGCTGAAGTATTTTTGTATGTGTTTAATTTACCATATCTTATATAATTATAGAATCTGACTGAAGCAGTTTAGTTTGACCAATTATGTCATAATGATTCTGCTCTAAATTAAGGATAATTATATTAATAAATTTTTTCTTATGTCTTACAATAATTTTACTTTTGAAACAGAAAATTTCTAAAAGCATTAAAAGTTAGCCACGTTCCAGGAATACTAATATCTTTTTAACACATAAACTGAATTACTGGGTGGATATTAAGTTAAGTTCAAATACCCGAAAGGAATTTTAAAAAGAACGCCAGCCGGATTTAACGATATATTAATTTGGCATGTGAAATTTTCGACCTAAAAATTTTATATATATTCAGCAAAAACTTTATTAAAATAAAACTAGTGCAATAATTTTTATTTAAAAAGAAGTACCTACACGAAATATAGCCAATTTTTGAAGCGTATTGCCACAAATCCAATCTTTAAAATATCTTGGAATAAAATTGAAAAATTGCATTTTTTAGGAACACATTTCACAGCATTTGAATAGGACCTTTTTGGTAGGACCAAAACTCATTATTATCAGTAAATAAGTTCAAAACTGTTTTGTTCGTTAAAATTCATAGAACATGCTTCTAATAAATCACAAAACAACCCATCTGATCTACTAATGGACAAATTCATCTTTGGTAAAATGAAATAGGAATATAAGAGAAAGATCGATTAAGACTCCTATGGCATTGGGGCGAAAGCATATTGTGTTGATATGCACTGCACTAGAAATACGACAAAAATGCATAAGAAGATTCTAAACATCTATGAGTTCGGTAAATTTCGAGTCTTTTATAAGTTGCTAGCCTTCTTGCATTATTCACCGAGAAGATCGGGGTCACAAACCAGACCAATGGCATAATGAAGCAGTTTCGAGAAAAACGTTATGGAAAAATACAAATAGAAGTGAAATGTGTAGAGTAATCTCTCATCCCAAAACGTTTCTAGACATGTTACAGCAGAAAGTAACGTCCTCCATAATTGACTGTCAAAGAATTGGCAGTCATACAGTCTCAAATTGGTCAAAACAGAATAGAAGTGGTTCCACTCATCTGTACAAGGTTAGGCATCACATTTCCTGCTACTAATATTATTATATTAGTAGCAGGAAATGTGATACAGAATGTGACATGTCAGCCCTTTCTCATTGATAGTGGAACTCTGCATATAAAGGAACGACTTTAGGGTTTTCTTCGAGCTAATTTCAAATTTAGCTTAAACGTGATAAAACTTTGAAGTAGGCAATTGAAGCTGATTTACACAGACCTATATGCAAATTTTAAAACTCACTCGAGATAGTTTTTCATTAATAGGCTCGTTCAGCATATTTTTTTTATTACATATTCTAAAAGAGCGTATTGAGTTTAGCAGTTGTGCAAAATTTCATAATTTTCCGAGCCCTTGTTCATATTTAAATAAATTATCAAAAAGCTCAAAGTTTGGAAATTTCGAAACACGCGGTGACGTCACTGCATCTCTCAAGTTGGTCGTGTGACGGCCTTTAGCCCGTCTTGACTCGAGAGATGACGTCATACCATCTCTAAGCGATGAATTTCTGAGGCATAATGTTTTATTATTCAAAGCCGCATAACTTTTTAAATATTTATCCAATTGCGCTGAATTTTTTTTTGTGTGCTATATGTGAGTAATACTCCATAAAAATATCAAAAAACGTGGTTAATGGAACCTCACTGAACGAGCCTATTGCCAAATTACCCAATTCTATAACGTATGTCGCGTTAAATATTCAAAAAGGAAGCAAAATCTATAAAGTTTTAAGAATTTACCAGAAAATTGTATTTTTCAATGAGGTCGGAACGTTACGTAACTGAAAATCAAACTTTACTCGAGTCACGCAACTTTTATAATAAACGTTTTACATATTTTGTTTTTTTTTTATGCTCGCTTGTGAAATCAATTTTAAATTGTACGCTATTGTGTTTTACAAAGAATACAAATTGGCTAAAGAAAACTTTTGGAAAATGCTAAAAAAGCCTGCTGGGAGTTTACATTTGGCAACTTCAGGTTAACGTTAATCAAGCTTTACATTGGAAGCTTGCGTATTAAAACAAAAATTTATTCATGGAACACAAAATCGCGGATTTATGCAGTTGTGAGTTAGAAATCCCGAGAGTAAAACTCTGCAAATACGCGAAAGTAAAAACGTCAATAAAATCTAGAAGCTTACCTTTTAGATTTTCGAACGGGGTTTTTTGGATTTTCTCGCAAGGATTTTAGAATTGCTGGAATAAATCTTGTGGTTCTTGACGAAAAACGACTTACCTGAAATAGAAATAAAACTATTGTAGGTATATATAGGTGGGTGAAGATAAAAGTAGTTTTCACGACTAAGACCCGGTTGATTCATCTTCCGATAAACTTGCTGGTTACTGTCTACGAGAGAAGTATAACAAACTAGTATCATGGCGGTTTTATCCGTCATATTGCATTACCTGACAGTTTATCAGAAGGTGAATAAGCCGAGCATTACAAAAATAGCATTTCAAATATTGAAAATGGGTCAAATTTCTATTTAGTGGTTTATTAGGGCCCTGATATGGAAGACCTATACCGTAACAGTGTCGAAAAAAACTTAAGGCATTTATGTCTACAGCCTTGCAGAACAGTTATGTTTTGTCGCCTCTCATATTACCGTTATCTTGAAATTTACCATATACCTGCCTTCAATTATCGTTATGGCAACATTTTCCTGGAACGAGTAAAATTTATCTCAACTACCCCTATCTTATCATGATTTGAAGTAGAAACGTGACTATTTAACCTAATTTTAACTCCCCAAAATTATTCAACGAATTATGTATTAGGTATCTGTTATATATTAATGTTAAACCAAATAACTTTGTTCAAATTTCCAAGTTATTTTGAAGTAAAATTGCTACAGCAGTCTCTCGTTTTTATCTATTTCAGTAACAAATTTATAGAAACGAGTTCGAGTTACATAATTCCTATTATAATTATAACTAAATATAAATGCCTACTAGGTAGGCTTCCTTGGAAATTAATTTAATTCAATTTTTTTTTTTGTGTGTGATTGACTTCTGCTCAGTCAATATTACTGATAGGGAGTCAATTTAAGGCCGCGTTAATAGCCGCCATGTTTAAATTTAGTTTTTGAAAATGACGACTGCGCCCCTCTACACATACGGTTCAATATTTTATTTTTTGTCCAAAGCAAAATCTGTCTGTCGGTGAAACCATTAGTGAAAGAGAAAGACAAATATACATATATATTATGTAGCTTTTTTGTCTTGGCGTCATCTACTTGAAATTGCTTGAAATGTAACTGTCAAATTTCTACCAATTTTCACCTTCAAAATTCGTTTCAAGGTCATCTCAAAAAATCCGCAATAATTTCCATAATCCTTTAGCATGAACATTATTTGATATATTATCTACAATATCTACAATTAGCTTTTTTTCAGTTTCTCGTGGTTATCAATAAAATATGCTTTTCACGGATCCAAGCTTGATAAACATGCAAATATGCAACCGTCAACACATTTAGTTGTTTTGGTGGTTGCGAACATGATTTTTGAATTTAAAAAAATGGCTGAATATCGAAAAACAAAAATAAGGAATTGTAGATAATAGATCAAATAATATTTATGCCAAATTTGAGCCAATTCTGATATGCCGTTTTTTTAAAGACCTTAAAACAAGTTTCGAAAAATCAACCAATCAGAGCACTGCATTCTCATCGTTGTTGCGGCCTTAACTTATTGATTCCTATTATACATTTATTCATATTTTTGTGTTTCCCTCAGTATTGCTATGGGACAAGATGTGTGAATTATATTTTTTGTTCATTAAAGCTTGTTTTTAAAAACTATTTATTTTGTTAAAAACTGAAAAGTTACAACAAAAAATAATATATTCTAAATTGCTGCGACGAAAGCCGAGAACAAAAGAATCTTTGATTCTAATTGCTATAGACTAAGCTACAATACACGAGAATGAGGAGAGAAGGCTCTGCGCGCCGTATTTATATTAAAATACTGTATTTATATTAAAATACTGTATTTATATTAAAATACTACTGATGGTGCAATCGTGTAGGCGAAACCTTGATATGACGGTACTTTTCCAGGCAGTAACGCTTACTCAGCGTCTTTATAATATCGTGGGCTTTTACAGTGACGTACGCTTATATTTAACATTGAAAACCAGACTTATTTGCATAATAATAACATAGGGCTTTATAATATAACTTGTGCATATTATTATTATTACTATAATTATTATCCTCGTTATTATCATTATTGTTATTCGTGTAAGAATTATAACGAAATACACTAATATGCTTAGAACCCGGAATCTCTGTCTGAAAATCCACTAAAATATTTCAACAATCTGAAACATGTGTTACGAATTTTAAATTTGACACAAAATATCTCGTTCCTGTTCAACCGTGCCGTGTTTCACTGCATCGTGCTTATTGATTTCAACGTGAGCTTTACTTGCCAAAAAACGCATTGTTAATACCAGGATCTCCGCATTGCATTTTTATATTCGACACGTCGAAATAAAACATAAATTTGATGTTTTGTTTTAAAATTTTTTAGGGTTTATTTTCTGTTGGTAAGTTTATCGTGAATTTTCATATAGCAATAACTTTTCCTCTAAGGAATTTTGCACTTATGCTAACTGTAATAATATACATAATTTTGCACAATCTGAACCTTTTGTTCATAATTAATGGATTAAAATTAATTCACAACTTTAATCCTACACAAAAGTAGCTAAAAGCTCTTTGTTGAAACTTTAAGAAATAGTTTAAAACTCCCCATTTATCAAAGCCTCCTTTCTTTAGACACAAAGTCATTACCAAAATGTAAAGTCTGCGTTCTCAACAAAAGACAAACATGTTACTTGGGAGTTTTTCTAAATTTAATTAAAACTGCTATGTATCAGTGCCTAGTCCAAATGTCTCATGAATGTATTCGAAAAGTCTAAAATTATCACAAAAAAAATAGGAAACAATAAGTACCTCCTCTTATAGAGATTAAAGAGCTCCTCTAACAGTAACGCCTAAAATCGAGCTCTGAACCAAAACAACTCTAGGAAGTGCAGTTTTTTTTGGTGTTTAAAGTTTTAAGTAATTGTAAAAATGTATATAGGTAATAAATTGGTGAATGTTGAGTTTACTTTTTCTTTTTCACTCACTTAACAGATTCCGACAACGAAGTTGAAATTGTAAAAGGACAACGACGACGAGGATAAAAAACATTTCGACACGACGAGAATAACAGATCTGTACACGACAAAAGGTCACAAACAATATAAAACTGTTTTTAAAAATCTAAAACTAGTTTTAAAATAATTCCCTCGAGGATGCCGCCAGAGTGTCAAGATTTCAAACAGAAATTTTGTATTTTATTTTAAGTTATTGTACTACATATTGTGAATATTAAAATATTCTTTCAAAAGGTTTTTTCAAGTTAATGTTTCTGACTCTAGGCGTTCATTGAATGAGAGGAAGAAAATTCAATCTTTTATATTACATATTTCAATTTAAATCCTAAATTCTAATTCTGCAAGTCATCCCTTCTTTGAGACGTCAAAACTTATGGAAAAAAACAGCTGTTTTTGTGCTCACCAAATGCTGAGTTAGTTCTGGACATGACAGGATTGACCTGTGATGGTTTCCTATAAATGGAAAAATTTAAACCCTCAGGTGAAACTTTTATTGTCATGTCGAGGAAGTTAATCTGTCTGTCTCTCTGGCTTCCATCGTGAATGAGATGTTGGGGTATATGTCGGTAATTTTGTTAAGTAAGTTGGTTGCACCGAATTCATCATAGTTCAAAAAACGCAGGCAGTCATCAATAAACCTAAACCAGTGTGAAATATTTTTGCTGTTATTATTGACGATTTTTGTAGATTCCAAGTGGTCCATTATGACATCTGCCAAAAAAGATGAAAGACAACTATACTCATTGCCAAGTTATCAAGTTGCTTATAGAACTTGTTGTTGAAAAAAGTCATGTGACAGGCAAGGATTGAGTAAAGAAATTACGTTTACGTCACTAATCGGATTTTGTGAAAGAATATCTCCCACTAAATTGACTTTTGGAAACTGCGGTGAACAAATTAGAGTCATCAAATGAGACAAGAAAGGATTTTCGCGGTATGTTGAGGGAATTAATTCACTCTGTCCACAAGAGAGGGGGAGTTGGTAATACTGTCACAACCCCTATACGTTTCGGCCTAGGACATCACAACAGGAGCGTAACCTGGGAGCGTAGATAGGGTTCAGGTAGAGAGAAACTCGCTTTATAGGTACAATAAGATATGTATTGCATATACAGGGTGTCCCAAAAAGATACCGACAAACTTTAAGGGGTAGTAGGGGACATCAAAACAAGCATTTTTGTTTATATAAACATATGTCCGCAAATGAGCCATTTGGGCTGTAGAGCAAAAAAACTGTTATCTAGTATTATTCTTCGCAATAATTAAATCACTGTTTACTTATTAATTTTGCTTTAATAGCAAATAAATTATGGTTTACAATAATTGTTCAACTCGCGAACTCTTTGGAATATTCCGGAAATAGCTTCTACATGGGTACAGCTCGCCAGTTTCCTTGCTATCATATCTTCCTCATTACGAACAGGTGTTTCGTAGACTAAACTTTTCAGTCAATGACCCGACGGTGTAATCTTTGCATTGAAGTAAATGGTCAACATTTTGAACAATTATTCTAAACCATAATTTATTTGATAATAAAGCAAAATTAAGTAAACAGTGATTTAATTATTGCGAAGAATAAAAGTATCAAACAGTTTTTTTGCTGTACAGTCCAAATGGCTCATTTGCGGACATATGTTTATATAAACAAAAATGCTTGTTTTGATGTCCCCTACTACCCCTTAAAGTTTGTCGGTATCTTTTTGGGACACCCTGTATAGAATGTAATATTACCCTAGGAATAATACCATGACGTCTCTTCTACGGAGGGACGTACTACTTCTAGCCACTTTGTATTATTTACACTAGGCGTGACTGAATACTGAAGCTGGGTTTAAGACAGGTCCAGAAGGGCGTTTCCCAATAAAGGTAGTTTGCACTGGACCTATTCTGCTGCGTTCAATACTTCCAGAAGGGCGGTTCCCAATAAAGATAATTTGCACTGGGAAGAGACTTAGCTAGAGGGGCTTTCCCAATTGAGGTACTTTGCACTAGCCTTGGTCTGCTGGTAATGGATTTCGGCGCGGTATTTATACCAAATTAATGCTGACTTGTCGACACACTTTAATAAAATTGATGTACAGAGTGGTATTTAATTATTTAAGTAGTTGACAATACCATGTCTAGGGCTGAGATCTGTTAATATCTTTAGGAGATTGAGAATGAATTTAGAAATCAAGCAAACCGGTGTATTAGTGGAGCCGACCACCGGTCTAATTGGTTCTTTTTTCTTGTGGATTTTTAGAAGGCCATACATACTGGGGTTGCTGGATGTTAAGGTTTTGGGGCTATCGTTTTCATCCAGGAATGCCTTGAAGTGTTTTAGCAGTCTGTTTGTTTTTTTAATGAAACTATTGAGTGGGTTCTTAGTGATTAAAGTGAAATTGTTATCCAACAAAAAATTATCAGCCTTGTTCATGACCACAACATAGTTCCCCTTGTCAGCCTTTGAAATAATCAGATCATTGTCCTGAATTTTTAATTTTAGTTACTTCAACAAACGAAGCTAATACTGTGACCTACGAGAGGGATCTGTGCTCTTTAAGATTCCCGTCTTTTTGGGTGTGGTAGTTCTTTTTTAATATTTCTTGATATTTGTTCTGAGGAAAACCACCTAATTAAAATATTATTTCTTCAAATCTTAACTTTTCAAAAAAACGTTTACTGAATAAAAATAAAAGTTGCAACCATGTATGCGCCATCAAGTTTATGTTTGAACGGGGCGCGCCACAGAAAAACGAAAGTACCGAAGCGAAGGGTAGACAGAGAATACGCAACTAGACTACAGAAGAAGCTGGGCTGGTCCGACGCGTGTCTGTAATTATTCATTATTCAGTTTTCATTTTTATTTTGCAATAAACTGATTGTTCAATCCAATTTGTTATTAGTGTGTGTGTCAAGGAGAGATCACAGGTTAGTGGATTAAATGTTATTTTATTTTTGAGAGTTAAATTTATGCTATTATTTTGTTCATTTTTATGTATTTTTTGTTTGTTGTTTTATAACATGTGCATGGTTCATGTATTTAACAAAAATCGTTTCATACTGTAAACAACACAGATAAAGAAGTAAATTTAAAATCTAAGAAAATATGTGCTGTCTTTTTGTGCTGAGATTTTGATTTGTGGATTTAGAGCGTGTATTAGGGCTTTGTTGAATTTACTAACATTTTCCTACCCTGACGAGAGAATATCCTAACAAATTGAAATAATCAATCTAGAGATATTGGCTCAAAAACAACTATAGCTGAGTAGCTTCCCGTATGGGACCTCAGTATCCGCTGGAAAACTGGCTAACTAACAAAAAAACTCTTCAGTATTGAATATAGGTATTGTTGATTGAATTTTGAGTGTGTAATTAAAATTTTAGCACAAAGAACAAAGACGGTACCTAACTTAAACTTTTATTGACTTAATTTATTGAAATAATGACTCACAATTATTATTAAATTGACAAAGTATGTTTCGATTTTTGAGGAATGTTGGATCGAGGGTTTCTCTGCCATTCTCTTTCCCCTCGAGAATTCCAGGTCGAGAACGGTACGATTTACTTTTATAATAAAGTAGACGTTTCACAAATTTTTCGTTTTTTTTACATATCACAACTTCCCTTAAATTTCCCAAATATTTGCTATGTCGGGCGCATGTCCAGTAAGTAAAATTGAGCGAGTTTCCACAACGTATGTCCTATTTGTTTTTCATTTCATTTTTCAGAAGATTTGTGGTTTAAAAGGTAATAAAAATTCTCATCGTTCAATTTTACTGAGCGAACCCGGGTATGTAATACTACAGTTCAATCATCACATCAAGTTCCAGATCGTATTTTAGGTGGAAACTGTCAGAGCGATCAACACAGTATTTAAGTCCAAGACTCAGCAAATCCGTCTCGTATTCATCAAAGACAACGCCTGACAGATTCCTTAACCTTTGGTTAAACTGAAAGGCTTCCGCTCTACATCAATAGATCTGTTTCTGCAGAAATCACAAACCAGTTAGAGTGAATTTCATTGGTTGAAACTAGTTTTCTGACTGTTTTCAACCAATGAAATTTGTTCTGACTTGTTTGTGATTTCTGCAGAAACAGGCCTTATATTATCTTGTTTAAACTTGTCAATGATAGAGTGGTTAAGTTTAGACTTGAAGACTGGAGGTCTAAAACCGCCCCGTATAGATCTCTCTCCATTTCTTTAGGGAAGTTACTCCAGTGCTTTTTTTTATATTTGAGCATCCGTTCGGACTAAATCTTCAGTTTCTCAACAAGTACGTCTGGGAGTTTTTTCTTTCTAATTCTAGAAATAGTATTTCTTTACTGGTGGTAGCCTAGATGATATATAGTCTGTACCAATAGCAATGATAGAACTTTTGACGCAGAATGCCGCCATCTTGGAAAGGTCACTGTCAAGAATCAATGTTTTTCTCATTCAGGAAGGCTTGCCATTTCATCATGAAAAGTCTAACGCCACAACAACGTTTACAAATGATTAAATTTTTATCAAAATCAAGAGTCGATCCGCTCTACGCACCGTGTTTTACGTGCAGTGTTTGGTAGGTATAATCGCCATTCATCGTTGTTCAACACTTCGGAACAAGTTAGACTTTACATCTACAAAGGCCACCGATCCGTAGAACCCGTCTTCGTATTTACCGCAATAATTTTAAATTAATTAAATTAGTCCGAATCCGAACCTGTGTCCGAACGTCGCGTCAATCTCTGCGTATCGATACAATCAGCTATGAGAATGCGCAACTATGCACATTATATGCATACACAATTTATTTTCCTTAAGAAGTTCGTTTTATATTCGAAATTAACTGCTACTGGTACACTCTATATATTCATTGGTATTTCTTTCATAAAAGAAAAATATCAACCATTTCAAAACCCAAGCATCTTCACTTTTTTTCCTAAAATTGGACAGTGTAAGGAAGGCCACTGGCACTTTTCAAAATCAGTTCGTTCTGGTAAACTAATTAAAACTTCACAAACCACTTAGCTATGGCGCAAAAAATCATCACATATAAAACTAAAAACACCTTCGATATAATTAATTTCCGTCTATCAAAACAAAACGCCGCCATCGGGTAATTCAATTCTGCCAGGGTGTGGAAACCACTGCCGTTAACTATGGAGATGAAAAGTGGTTCATCGTGTGCCACCCTCTGGGATTGAAAATGGGCCATTAGTTAATTGATTTTTTCTTTACCTTCACCTATCGTCAGTGGCAAGGAAAATTAACGAAATTCGGAATCGCACTTTTAAAATACATGCATCCACATTTTTTCTAATGGAGCCATCCATCATGCTAATGGAAAACGACAAGAAAAAAATTGAAGAAAACAGACAACGCTTGCTATAGATTGAATTTAAGGTGTGGTGAAATCAAACTTTGGACTGCGAGAGAAATTTACACTCATATTTGTTTGGCTCTGAAGTGACAAGGAGAGTGATTATCTATCGGATCGGTATGATCGAAGAGGTATAATATGCCTCAGCTAGTTCTCTTTAGGTGATCAAGAGAAACAAACAGGAAAGCTCAGCTTATCCTCCAACTGCTATTGCTGAGTGATCTGCTCAAAAGTAATATACACACATCAAAACTGACTAGGGAACAATATTTTAGATTTATATTTAAGAGGTTTACAAATCAATATAGTTGAGAAATGATAAACAAAAATCAATAAGACAAATATCATTTATTTGCACCTAAATACTAAGACAAACGATTAAATATACAGAGTATACAGAAATTATAGCTAAACGAGAATTTTTCACTAAACTTAAATTTTAATTCTCATAAAAACAAACGCATTTTAAGCAAATTGTGTAACACTTTGGTGAAGGGTATGGAGACCTAGATTGTTAATAACAGCTCTACATCTGTTTCTCATGCTTCTAATGAGGTTGTCAAGATCTTCTTGAAGAATGAAATGCCATTGTTGTTCTAAACAATTTAGCAAGTTATTTCTTGTTTCAACACTGATAAAAATGGTCTACCTATGACAAAAAAATTGATTCTTTTGCCACTTTTATCTTTAGAACAAGGACAATTACTTTCAGCGAAAATATTTGCTTTTATGTTAAGAAAACATGGATTCTTGCAGTAAGTTGAAGATTCTTTTGCCATTTGATGCTTTTAAGGGAACATCAATTCGTTTAGCCTAAAACGTCCTGTGTTACTATCTTGTGTGAAGAAAAGATCCTCTTCAGCGCCGTAGCAACCATGGCGCCAGGGCCCACACCTGGGGGGGGGGGCACTGAAAGCAGGATAATCACTGACTTGAACTGAATTATTTTAATTTGATTGCATCATGTCAAAAATCTCAAAATCTGAAATGCAAACGCCCAAACGGTGTTTTCTTGTCTTGCGATTCGTGCGACGCGTGCGGCTCGTTCGGCGCGGATCAGTGGGCGCCTACCTTTAGAGGCTAGCTGCCCGTTGACGGCAACGCTGTGCTGGCTGACCGTGATGACGTAGCTTAAAGTTTATTTGGTATAAACTTGCAGTCAGCATCCCTATATAGGCATGCTGACTCTAGTTGTCCTAACATAATGCTATCTGACCATTTCCGTCATGTTTTTTATTAAATAAACAATGGATTGAGAGATTTTCAGCTGTCATGAAACTCTTTCATCGCGATTAATTTTTTACACATTGAAAGGTGCGTGGGCGTAGCTTGTCCCGCTACCTCACTTGCTGACTCGAGTATAGTTATATACATCACAAATACAAGCTTATATTACATTTTCAGCTTTCATGAAACTCTTGCACTTTTTTGGCGCTGGCTCTCGGACTATTACTATGTTAGTACTTACTAGACTCAAATACTGTGAAGTATTTACCATAAGTAGGCACTTATTTTTATTTATTTATTTCTAGAAAAATTACTAGAGGGGGGGCCTTTAACAAAAGTGGCACCAGGGCCCATCAACGCCTTGCTACGGCGCTGATCCTCTTAACGCGAGAAAAAGGTATTTGGCTGGAGTACCGGGCGCACCCACTATTTCCAATAGCCAGCCAACACGCCGATGTCGCTCTGGCACCCCTAGTTACAAATTAACCTTTGCCTGGTACAGGTCTTAGGTCGCGAAGAGGTGGAAGCAGTCTGCTGTTTTCAATTTGTAGTCGTGAATCTTTGTGGTGCATGTTGGAGTTTAGATTTTAAAATCTTATGACGTGAAGGAATTATTAAATCGTTGGCGTCTGGTTTGAAGGTAAGTTTCAGTGCATTTTCAAGCAATACCGCATGGATTTATGCGGCCATTTCGTGTAGGCCATATTAAGTTACCTATAGCCTGCTCGCGGGTATCATTCGACAAGGTTTTGCCCTTTATCATTTCGTTTGCCCTTGTGTCTATGTACGATAAGATAATTTAAATATGTATAATAATTAATGAGGCCTCCAAGCTGCTTTTGTTATAGAATTGGCGGTAATGGCGCTACCTTATTTCAAGTCCAAGGCACTTGTCACAAAAGAATGTGTGACTCTTTACAAGATCGTACAGCCTTTGGCCATCAGGCTAAAGATCTTTGCCCTAAGACTCGTGACTTTGTTACAAAGAATTCATAAGGAATTTGGGAAAAAAAAAATTGTTTATACAGGGTGAGTTACTAAGCGCGCGGTGGTCCATATCTCCTATACTAACGGAGATCGGAGAAAAAACCAAATACAAAACTTGTAGATAAACATGAGTACTACATTCCTAAATTATTTTTCAGTATACAGGGTGACCCAATAACTAGCAGTTACACAAAGATATGTTTTTTTTAAATTGATTTCAGGAAGCAACATCACCTTAAAAAATCAAGTTACCGACATAATATAACACATCAGAATCGTTAGAAGCCCAGATCATCAGTACAGAAGAAAACATCGAACATTTTTTATTTATTTCTTGAATTATTCAGATATGTGTAGTAGGTATCTACATATACGAGGTAAATCTTTCTGTTATACTTAATTTTGGAATTAGGCACTAGCTGACGTAACACACATAACCTCACTTTCGTTGGGGGGACAAACAAAGCAGTTTGAAGGACTATTCATACGCACAGGCGTTAGCTTGTCACCAATGACATAATGTCACTTTCGATACGGGGACAAACATGTCATTGAGGTTATGTGTGATACGTCAGCTAGTACCTAATTTCACATCTATGTATTTAGTTGCAATATTTTTGTAACAATGTTACCATTAAAATTAAGTTGTTTTTTTTTTGCCTCATTGATATTTATCTTATTCCTTATGTTGTCAATAGCACTTTTTTGATGTATACCTATATAATTTATTCTAGCAGAAATTAGAAGTTGTGTTTTTATTTTTTATTTCAAATAAATATAATGTGTTTGTATGAAACAACTATTTTTATTTTTAAAGTAACTCTGTACCTATATGCCATGGGATACTTTTACTTCGAAATTATTGACGATTTCCAAAAATATGTTTGAAAGTGTATAGAGAAACAGTATAGCATCTAAACATTTCGCCATACATATAGGATTCGGCACCTAGGCAAATTTCTTTGGTCTGCTCGAATTGGCAGTTGTGAATGTTATGTAGTTTTCTGATGTTTTTTTTTTTTTCAAGTTATTTGAAAAACTTGAAAAAACTATTAAAAAACAACATAACATAATAAGACATTCACAACTGCCAATTTAAGCTGACCAAAGTATCCTGATGGGTGACGAATCATAGCGGAATGTTTAGATGCGCTCCTGTAACCCGTCCCATAATACAATTTCAAAGTACCCCGTATGGTGGTACCTAAGGCAAAATATTCATTCTCTTCACTCAAAGTACCAGCAATTTTGAGACAAGAAAGTCATAATTTGTAATAAGTAAGCCAATTCTTAGAACCAAGTTCACGGTGGTCTTACAATGAGAAATGGAATTTGTGACAATAGACTAAATTTTGTGGCCCAAATTAACAATATCCTTAAATTAAGGAACAAAACTGCATAGAAGAGATTCAGTGTCTTGGTCTAAATTCTCAATGACCTTTACATAGGAAACGTCATTTTCAACAAGAGATTCAATCTTTTCACTCAAAATTCCAGCGAATTTATACTCTTGCCTCAAGATAATATTTACTTCACAAGACTTAGATTCTCTTGGACAAAATGGATAATATGAAGCAGTTGCAATGTACTGATGCTCTTATGTTAATTCCACCATTCATTTCGAATATATCAAAAGAATAGATAATTTGGGTGAATGTCAAATTCCTTTAACATAAAGGATCCTTTCTATCAGTGAAATCTTAAATTTTGTGCTAATACACATATCTGGAGCATATACAACGCATGCTCGATGGGATTCAGATCTGGTAATTGCGCAGGCCAAGGTAAAACGTCAATATTGTTTTCTTCTAAAAACGTTCTTGCTGTCCTCGCAGTATGTGCTCGAGCATTGTCGTGCATTAGGATGAAATCATTGTTCGCTCGCGTTGCATATGGAAGAATTATAGATTCCAAAATGTCTTCACGGCACTGATTTGCCGTTAAAAACCCTTCAACGGAAACGAGCTCCGAAGGATTGCCTAAACTGATTCCCGCCCAGACCATCACTTTGGATACCTATCGATTTCCTGGATAGTTTCTGAGCGACTTATATTTCCAAATATTCTCCAAACTCTTGTTCTTCTCGAGTCTGGCCTTAATCCAAATCTAGATTCGTCTGTAAAGAGGACACGCTTCCAATCTTCGTCATCCCATTCTAAGTGTTCCCGGGCCCAATCTAAACGCCTAGCTCGATTTCCTCTGGAAAGGACAGGCACCCTTACTGGTCTTCTGGAATGAAGTCCATAACCATGTAATCTATTTCGTATAGTCTCGTCACTTACAGCCACCTGATGAACATTTTGGAGTTCCATTCTTATCTGGTTGGAAGTTTCTCAAAGCTTGCATTTGAATGAATCTGTCATAGATTGGTTGTGTAGCTCTTGCAGCTCCTCTGTATCTTGCGCGAACATCCTCCGTATCCTGATATCGTTGCCATAGGCGGCCAATTGCACTTTTTGAGCTGTTAACAGCTACTGCTGTGGCCCTAACTGTCATACCTCCTACCAGCATACCAATTGCTCGCAATTGTGTTTCACGGTCAAAATGGTGACAGTACAGCTTGTTCACGTAAAATGTATTCGAACACGATCAATTAAAACGTCTAAACACACTGCCCAACGCACAGCAATAATATGGACATTTTTCATGTTTTAAACTCACCATGTTTTATTACTGATAAGGAATGTTCCGAACAAACAAACAAAACGCAGAAGAATACCCACATATCAAATAAACAAATTATATTATTTTCATATTTATCAATAATATCTATCCAAAGAAAAAATTGTTTTTAGGCTTGTCCTCTATTTACTTTTGATGTGTGTACTATGATAAGAGGAAATTAATTAGGATGCAATTTAGTGTAAAAGGAAGAGCCTTATAACATTCAGAGAAATTTCAAGTGGTCAATTATATGTAGCAGACGGTGGTCGAGACATTTTAAAGCTAAAAATACAATTGTCTTTCGTGTTTATTTTTTTTTACTATGAGTTATTTAGAGTCCTGGAAGAAGAAGGCTTGGTTATGATTTAGGTCACGCACATTTAAGTGCGATCACCTCTAGGGTTTGAGAATTAATCGTTTAATGTAGAAAAAATGGACAAAGTTTATGTGGAATATTAGGTATTTGTTTCAGCTGCAAAATTTTCGTCCCATTCAGGATGAAATTTCAGATGTCAAAACAGACGCTTAGCCTGCATTTCTGCGTTGTATCAAAACTACTGCTGATGGTTCAATATTCGTTTTGAAACTAAATAAAAACGATTGAGCAATAGAGAATTAGGGGTTCTCAAAACTAACATTTGATAACTTGAATTTTTTGCTGATTGTTTGTACAAGTTTGGTTACTTCTCCTTTTTATACCTACATTATCTCATTGTTTCATTTTCATCTGATTCGGGTTGGGAGAGCTTTTCTCGCCTTATCCAGCTTTTTTTCACATAATTCAATAAGTAATTTGTTTTTATGAGTGAAAATGGAATAAAAACTAGAAATTTTCGGATATAATAGCTTTGGATCCCAATAATATAATTCCACGCTGATATTGTAAATATCGATTACAGAAAAGTACATTCCCTATCTCGCAAAACAAATAAAAAAATTCATAAAATCCAATAAACCCGACGATTCAGGTCCCTACAGTTATCTACCTAGATACATAATATCGACTAACTCCCTATCCACTTTTGTTTGGATGAACACCACCACGCTTTTGTTATCAGCACCTTCCACGTGACTCAGACACGAGTCTATTGATTGATTTCGTTCTAAAATAAAAAAACCTGCCCCCCCCCCAAAAAAAAAAAAAAGATAAGGATTTTGTGCGTAGATAAGAGTTTGCTGTTCTATTTTTATTGTAGTTCGTCAATATAAATTTATTAGCTTTTTGGCTAACCAAAAAAAAATGATGGGTGATTGGAAAGTGTGTACGATACACACTGCTCCAGTAAAACTTGAATTGGGAGATTTAGTGATTTTTTTTTAAATTCTAGAACACAAACTGAGTACTTATATTAACACTATTTTGGAGTCGAAGAACATTTGATTTGTCGTTAATTTTAAAAAAATATATAAATTCAGCAGCATTTCAAACGCTCAAAACACCCGCCAAATATGACGTCGTTCGCTAGATTGCCTTTAGGAACCTGGTTTTTATTATTGTTTATTATAATGTTTTTTCAGTTGTACAACAAGTTTTTGTAGTGTTAGGAAAGGATCTATGCCCTGACGCCATTTTAGTTTTAAGAAATCACGACAGTGAGAATGGCAACGTCACATTGTCTAATGTCTGCAGATAAATTCTATAACCTCTAATTACAGTTTGTTTTTTAAATTTTGTGTTCTGGAACTGTTTTCATTGCTTGGGATAATAATGACTCCGTAAGCAATAAACCTGAAGTATAAAAGTCATATTGTTAATCTTTTTGAAAACAAAAATAAAACACACTAATCAAACACACTCCCAAAATTAACAGAACATAAAATTATTTGATGTTAGACCGCGTGTTAAACGAACAACCATGATAATGGCTAAAGGCTCATATACATATCTGTGAGACCCACAATCTTAGAATTAACAACGGATTTTTCAAACACAAAGATATTCACCGATACACAAGGATACAGAATACCCGTAACCTGAAAACTATGTGATAAGCAAACAAGTAACAAACATAGAGATAAACGACATAAGAGTCCTAAGAGGAATCACTTGCGAGTCCAGATCATTTTTCAATAAAAGCCAAAATGAAGTTGCAATTTAAGAAAATGAACAAGAACCCAGAGGAACACAATACCAATGCCTTACTCACGGACATAGTTGATGCAATTTTGACAGTTTTAGAGATGAAAGATGATATTTCTATATCAGAGGCGTAGTGTGTGCCGACAACATAGGCCGCTGCCTCATTGAATTGTCTATCGAAAAGGTGTTATTTTGATGTTTTTTAGGTAGCATTGAATAGTCGAAAGTGTTTGGTGTGAAACATCGAAACCTGTTTTCGTTGTGCAAGTGGAAGCAAGTAAAAAACAATGTATTTTAATACCCAATAAAGTGTAAACAATCCTGTTCTACCCGTACTGAAGAATACCTAGCAAGCATTGTTGCCAAGTTATAAACATTTACACAAATATTTTCTACTAAACTGCATGATAATGTTTTTCATGTGAATAAATACAACTAGGACCATGGAATGTGATGTATGTAAGGAAAAAAAATCTCTAAATATAAAAGTTTTTCCATGTGATGGGTATAATTCCAATATATATGTACTAAATGTAGCAAAGTTACGGCTTCAGAAGTAAAAGTGTTAGAACTTCGCAATGGGCGAATTATGAGATTTCTGTCATAAATGCACTAAATTTGAAACGTTTGAATCACTTAATCAAACTATAGAGGATAAAATTGACATTATAGATAGTAAGGATGAAATCATACTAAAAAGTAAAATAAAAGATTTGGAGCTTGCGCAACAAAACGCTTATACCACTCCTCTTTATAGCAACATAGTGCAATCCACAGCAAATGATTCACTTATCAATAAACAGAAAATTGTTAATAGCATCCCTAGTACATTAATTATACGTAGAAAACCACAAAATGGTGAAGTCACAAAAAAAGATTCACAAACAAATGTCAAACCTTCTAATCTAAAAATGGGTACTAAAAATATCAGATCAACCAAGAAAGGCAGTGTGATAGTTAAATGTCACAATAAACAAGACTCAAACCTCTTTGGATGGATCTGAGAAAAACTTACCTAACTATGAAATCCAAATTACCAAAATGAAGCAACCTAGATTTAAAATTATTGGTTATACAGGATACCTAAATGCAAACGACTTGGAAACCTGCATTCGTGATCAGAATATGTCAATGAAAATGATAACATTAATGTAAAATACTTAAAAAAATAAATAAATCTAACAATACCTACACCATATTTGGAGAAACTTCACCAAACTTATTGTACAGGATGCTTGTCAATAAGAGGTTGTTTATTGAGTGGACTAGTTTTTGAAGATATACAGCGATGCTTTAAGTGTCAGGAATTGTATCACAAAGGTACTCAATGTAAAAGCCAAACAGAAGCGTGCGGTTATTGTGCAGAAATGCATAGCACCCTCAACTGCCCAAACCACAAGGATAGGAAGTGCAATAATTGTGTTCGAGCAAATGCAAAATATAAACAGGAACTTGAAATTAATCATGCAACTAATAGCTCGGAATGTCCAACATATAAGTATCACTTGGAAATATTAGGGAGTAAGATAGACTATGATGGTAACTATGTCAAGTAACATATCAGAAGTGAAGATTGGAGACTAACTGGATTTATTGGACGAAGAATTGCAAGGTACAACGGACTTTGATAGAATCAAAACTATAATTAAATCAAATAACAATATTTTAAGTATTTTGCACCTAAATATACGTAGTATATATAAAAACTTTTAGTTATTTATTATACAAGACGGTAAAAAGATGCTTTACCTGTGAGTGGAAAATGTTAATTCACGAGCGACGAAGGAATGTATAAATTTGCACTTTTTCTATTTAATCAGACATTATCAAGCTTACCGAATTGTCGTAAAGTAACGTATACGACAATATAGGTAATTCGTCGTTATTATCGGTAAGTTTGATAATGTCTGATTAAACAGTAAAAGTGCAAATTTATACATTTTAACATCGTACCTTAAATACGACGAATTAACAATACGACGATTTGACGTATACGACGAATTAACGTGTGAATAGTTTGCAATTTTAATCAGACATTATCAAACTCACCGATTATAACCCGATTAGTTTGCAATGTAATGTCTGATTGAAATTGCAAACTAACCGGGTTATTATCGGTGGGTTTGGTAATGTCTGAAATAACTAGATAGTGTAAATTTATACATTTCAATATTTTAACATAATACCTGAAATACGACGAATTGACGTATACGTCGAATTATCTATACGACGAATTGAAGTATACGACGAAATAATGTTTCGACAAATTGACGTATATGACGAATTGACTTCACGACGAATTGACGTATACGACGAATTGACTTTACGACGAATTGAAGTGTGCGACAAATTGACTTTACGACGAATTGACATATACGACGAATTGACTTTACGCCGAATTGGCGTACGACGAATTGACGTACGACATATTGATTTATGATAAATTGACGGTGACCCCATTTGACACCAACTTTGAATTTAACCGGAGATCAAATTTAACTGGAATTTTTAATCATGGATTAAATTCAAAATTACTATCAAATGATAGTTGATAAAAATCTAAGATGAGAATGTGGAATCAGTTTTCGTCTAAAATTAACCGTTTAGGTTTTAAAGCCTGTCAAAGTTGCAAAAGGTGAATTTTCAACTGTCAATATTTACAAAACAGTTGAACTTAGATATAGGATATATTACATGCAATCTGCTCAGAATTGTACGTAGAATCCAAATATGCAATCACAATCACATACAGGGTGTTCCATTTAAAAAAACAAAGTTCTGTCACATACCTCATAAATGGAGCACCCTATATATTCAAAAATATTTTTGACTAATGTATATCAGAATATCCAACAACTTTGAAATATTTTTTTTTTTCATGCATCACCCTGTAAGGAGATATCGTCCGATATCGCACTAAGTGGATACCCTGTATAGCTTGCACCCTAACAATGGCAGATCGCCCCAATTTTAATGGCATTAAGGTAGAGGGATTTGAAAGAGAAATTAGAGAGGTCAACATACTAAATATTTAGGAGTAATCATTGATCGGAACCTCACATGGAGGCAACATGTGGCTCGGATGACTAGTAATATTAGAAAATTAATTCGCAGATTTTATATAATAATGATATGTCAAAGCATTTGTTCATGAACACAATGAACTGTCCCTCTGGCCATAAATGTCATAACTTCATCCGCTAACCCATTGGTTCTATTTTCTTCTTCATTGTGTTCGAAGCTACGTCCAATTAAATGGCTAGTTTTGTCAAAATGGTGGTTGCATACTCTATAATTGGTCCGTACATTGGTTCCATCGAGAAGAGTTTTTGGTTACTAACGTTTTGCAGTCATATATTAAACACCCAAATAGAGAGAAAGTTATCAGTAGATCTGCTAAGCCGGCTCTACACCGAAAGTTATATAGGCATTGACAGCAATACACAATATGTATAATAATATCCTGTATAAAACCCCAAATACCCGCCTATGCCTTTTTTCTTCATGAAGCCAGCATAGGACGGCTTAGGACTTTTAGTATGTTGTTCAGTACACTAAATAGAATATCTCTACCAAATTTCAGATAACATAATTTTTTTCCGGCTCAAACCCCTCATAGAACTGGCCTATAATTTAAATATATAAGACCTATTGAATATCTTGGTGTTATAATCTACATCTTACCAGTGGAACGTGGAACTCAGAAAAATGACACTTAACAAATAGTTATTTTTGTATCAAGTGCGCGAAATGTCATTTTGGTGATCGAGAACGAAGTTTTTTTGACGACGGGTAGCGGAGTCAAAAAATCGTCAACATTTCGCACCCGAGTTGCAAACAATATTTTTTCTTCAACTCTATTCAAATATCGATTATTCGAAGCCAAAATTGCATTTCCAATCAAAAGCATGTGAATTTTAATTATTTTTTGGCATCCTGACAGGTATGTGTCACCATGACACCAGTGTGCGAACTAGCTATTTCGCACATAGATATTTCGCACACCAGGGTGCGAAATAGCTAGTTCGCACACTGGTATCATGGGAACGTTAAAAAATCAATACCTGGGAAAGAAGTGTCACTTCGCAAACTTCATGAGTGTGCGAACATCATCATTTTTTGACAGTTGTAGAAAAAAAAAATTTATGCATAACTGTAGAGACTTCATATGTAGTAACTTTGACAACTTTTCATCTTTGTTTCAACTTGTTTAATTAATCAGGCGCAGAATTATCCTTTTTTTCTTTTTCTTTTGCGATGGCGTACACTTAAAATTTTTGATTATATTTACTTGGTATTTCTAATTAGAATTACCAAAATCCAGTTTTAATATGTGGTACATACAGAAATTTAGTTTTCTAGGTACCTAACAACACAGTATGTAGATATAATTTAAAGGTTATTATACATTCCATAATTATTATTGTAAATCTTTTAAATCTGTAATATATCGAGTATTGAGAGGCAACTCTATGAGAAAATTATAGTACATAATAGAAGCCAACCAAGAAGCAGTAGGAACGGAGAGAAAAAATACCAAGAAATACTGGTGGATCGAGGAGATAAAGCTAGAGAGAGTCCAAGAGAAGAAGCAAAAATATCTGAAATGGCTAACAACAAAAAATGAACAAGATCTTGAAGTTTATAAAGGCACAAAAAAACTACTAAGAACGTGCATCATTGTACCTAAGAACGAGTCATCGGATGAGAAATGTGAAGAAATTAGCAACAACATAAGAGAAAGGAAATGCTCAAAGGTATGGAGATTTATATCAAATGTCAAAAACCCAAGAGAAGACAGATCTAATATATCCAGGTAGTCAAACCAGAGCAATGTCTATTACGAGAAAGTAGACCTAAGATAGATTCTCCAAGAAATGGAGAATTAGTTGAGATATCCGAAGAAACAGTAAAAAAGACTGTCAAGAATCTTAAGTCAGGTAAAGCTAGCCTCCCAGAAGGGATATACTCCAAAATGCTGAAATGGGGAACTGAGAAGTTCTTCAAAGGTCTCACATGTATTATCAATAAATGCCTAAATGGACATCCTGTTCCACAAGACTGGAATACGTCTTTCATATCATCCATTCACAAAAAAGGAAATAAGCTGAACTGCAATAACTATCGGGACATATAGTCACAAGCACAATAAGCAGACTATACGGTAGAGTAGAATCCTGCGTGATCTCATTGAAGAAGATTATAAAGAGAAAGAAAGAAGAAGAAGAGCAGTACGGCTTTAGAGCAGCAAGATCAGGTACAGACATCGTATTTTGCCTAAAACAAGTCATAGAAAAGAGATCTGCTAGATATTTGGAAACCCACCGTACATTTGTCGACCTACAAAAAGCTACAGCCTCAATATCCAGACTATGGAAGGTATTAGAACAACATACAGCACCTAAAGAACTATATAAAGACTCATAATCATGAATTAAGATAGGTAAAAAACTCACAGACACATTTATAGTGAATAAAAGACTTCGACAACGATGTTGTATCTCTGCTACACTTTTTAAAATATACGTAGCAGTAGCACTTAAAAATTGGAAGAGGAAGATGCATGGAATGGGCATCGAGAAAAATGATAGGCGCATGTTTATCCTTCAGGTTGCAGATGATCAGGTCACAGTAGCCAGTGACAAAAAGGACATACAATATATGATCAGAGAGCTAATAGGAGAGTACCAAGAATGGGGCCTAAGAGTTAATATAATAAATACAAAATATCTATGTGTAGGCACCCAGAACGGAAACTCGGAAGTGGTCAGGAAATTCGGAAATATCAGGAATATGAGTACCTAGGTATCACATTTGACAACACCGCAACAGATGTGGAAGAAATAGAAGACCGAATAGTTAAAGCTGAAAAAGTAATAGGATGCCTAAATGGAATCTAGCTAGGAAATAACAAAGAAGAGAAAATTCAATATACAGTGTGATTTTGTGTGCAACATATGGGGATTTTTTTTAGTAATAGCACAACTCAAATACAAACAAGATCAAAAGTTGGTGCATGTCTGATAATCATATTAGGTGCACTTGGAATAGTTGCAAGTCAAACAGCATACAGGGTAGCTCAAACAATATCAAAGCTGTACTGTAAAGTACCCTTATTTTAGAAAATTCAGCAAAATGTTATAGAGAAAAGTTGTTTGGAATTAAAAGTTATGCCTAAATACCAAAACATTGGCTTCTAAGATTTTTTTTATTTTCTTTCGAAAAAAAATTATAATTTCTATATTTTTTTTATTTTTTATTTCCGCCCTTAATACTTTCAAAAATTAATTAAAATCAAATCAATTTTACATAACTTTGTTCAAATTCAAGCATATTTGTAAAATTAACTTAGATTTTAAATTTTTTATAAAATCACAAAATTCATGTTTGTTGCAATGATATTCAACACAACTTCAAAATGTTGCAACATTAGTAATGATAATAGCCATATTTTAAAAACTCCCCTTAAAGTGCAAAAGTTTTATTTTATTTAAGTAAATATTACTACAATTTTGATATTTTTTGAGCTACCCTGTATGTTGTTTAACTTGCAACCATTCTAAGTGCACCTAATATGATTATCAGACATGCACCAACTTTTGGCCTTGTTTGTATTTTGACTTTGCTATCACTAAAAAAAAAATCCCATATGTTGCACACTTAAGTAATGACACTGTATACGAGACAATGATAAAGAGCAGCCTGCTATGTAGAGCCGAGACTTGGAGAATTACAGACAGACAAAATAAGAAAGTGGAAGCAGTTGAAATGGATGCTATTAGAAGATCCATGCGAATCTCACGAAGAGACAGAATAAGGAACGACAATATAAAACAACGAATGGGAATAGAAGGTACGATAGTTCAGGACGTTGAAAGGAAACAACTTGCTTACCTGGTACGGACACGTAGAACGAATGCCAAATACTAGGTGGCTCAGAAAAATGCTGCATTGGCAGGTAGAAGAAAATGAGGAAGACCAAAACTGGAATGGCAGAAGATCATACAAAAGTCCATGAGTCTTGAGTGAAAGAAATCTGTCATCAGAGGATAACGTCGATAGAAGAGGATGGAAATTAGGTGTCGGACAACGGAGAAAGATGTTCTAAAACAACATATTGTATATATATAAAGTAAATTTTCAAGTTAACTTAAAATGTTAAAATTTACTCATGCGAAATTCCAATAGCAATAAAGTTGTCGGTAGAAGCGGCTTTCGAAGTCAACAACAAGATATCCCCCTTGATGCAAGCCACACTCCGCTATAAAAACAATCTTGAATCGGACCAACTCGGAAAAATCAATCTTTACCTATTTTCTTTATTTTCGTTTTGTGGTATATTATTTTTTATGGACCACTTAGAAAACAAACAGCGTTCTATTGGTTTTTCGTTCATTATTGATGTAAAAAATTTCAGAATCTGAAGGTGCTTTTTCCTTGTTCTCTATTTACCTTCTCCGGTTTTATTTGATTTTTTTATCGGTAAAATATTTTTTCTTAGATATCTGATGGATAATACCACAGCCCCCTACATTTAACAAGCCATGAAGTTAAAAAGGCAACACCGCAATCTTACCGCCAAGTGGTGCTGATGGTGTTTGTTTGTATAAATATATATTTTTTATTTTATTAATATGAATCACAAAAAATACATAATTTATTGTACTAAAGGGCCAAAAACAGTAATTCAATGAATAATTTAACTATTTGTGTAAATAAGAACAGTAAATAATTGATTTAAATGAATATATTTCCAGAGTCTAAAGTGTTATAGGCCTATGTTTCAGTATGTCTTTTGAAAATCTAACTTTTTCTTTCTTCGGGATTTTTTCGGAAGGCAAGTCCATTCAAATACTTGAGCTGATTTTCGAAAATAAGAGGTACCTACTTTTAAAAGTTGGACGTTTTAGTATGAACTCTTGAACTATGGCTTTATCCTTGTTTGTTTCAAATCTAATTATTTCGGTTTCTTCAAAATGTTTACAACACACCACAGAATTTTTCGTTATTGTATAATCTCGGGTATAATTATCTTGGTGTATTGCTTTCATCCACATTTTTTGCACTTCAGAATTTTTTTGGAAATAAAAATGTTTGCATTTCTTCAGTTTTTAAGGAACTCCTAATAGTTCGATTTGCACCCAGGAACACAGTAGTTTCATGGCATCTGGAACAAGTTTAAATATCTTAGGTAATATATCGAGACCTATGCTCTTGCAGACAAATATTAATATTGTTTTTATTGTTTTACCTTACCTTATAGTTGGGGAGCTGGCGTCAAAAACATGCAAGAGTTTTCGCAAGGCGGATATTTTCATAATAGGTCGTACTTTAGTGCTAGAATGCTAGTGTACAGTCAGCACTCACAGTTCCGGGACAGCTGGCTCTGGGACGCGGGCAAAGTTGTAATTTTAAGAAGCATCTAAACTGTTTTCTCAAAGCTCAAAATTAATAGAAATTTTGCACATTATCTGTTTGAAGGTCACAGATAACGTATGTAAATCGTCAGACGTCTAGTTCGTTGCAAAAAGGGGGTCAGACGTCCTCAAAGTTTTTATTTTATGGCATTTTCTTCGGTGTTCTGTCAAAATATATTTTTGCAGGTATTTGACAAATATATTTGAAGAAAATGCCATAAAATAAAAACTTTGAGGACGTCTGACCCCCTTTTTGCAACGAACTAGACGTCTGACGATTTACATACGTTATCTGTGACCTTCAAACAGATAATGTGCAAAATTTCTATAAATTTTGAGCTTTGAGAAAACAGTTTAGATGCTTCTGGAAATTACAACTTTGCCCGCGTCCCAGAGCCAGCTGTCCCGGAACTGTGAGTGCTGACTGTACACTAGCATTCTAGCACTAAAGTACGACCTATTTTGAAAATATCCGCCTTGCGAAAACTCTTGCATGTTTTTGGCGCCACCTCCTGGACTATTACCTTCATTTTTGCTCCTGTACCCATTTGCTAAAAATTTGCAATCAAAGCACAAAGGAACAGGTATCAACTAAATATGGGCAATATATTGGTGTGTTTCTATCCAGTTTTTCGTCAATAATGCCCATAAAAATACTAAATTGCAACAATACACAATGAAAGCAATACACAGAAACACATAACCCAATAACAAAATAGCACCATACGCGACGTTGCCGTCATTTCCAATTTCATGGCTTGTTAACTATAGGAGGCTGTGATAATACTAAATTTATTGTATATAGTCTGGGAAAATAGTCGAAAAATACATGTATTGCAAAAAAAAAAATCCTACCCAAATGAACTTTTCAGGGATGATAGGGGGCGGGTGGGTGATCATAAAACCGAAAATATCAAACATTCACCCCTCTGGCGTTTTGCGCTATAGGGGTTGAAAGTGCGCCATTGGCGATTACTTGGTACCTATTGATTTTACAAAAAAAATGTTTCAAATAAAAGATGTGCAACATTATTTGATCTACAATGTTTATCTAAAGACTTTTTTAATTAAGGGCCGTCTGTGGTCATAAGGGCCGTTTGAAATTTTATAATGAAAATGAAAAATTTTAACCAACGTGAAAATTTTTTCCACAACACTTACAACATTTTTGCTTTATGAAGTTTTTACTCACCCCCTGCCGTTTTTCAATTCAGGGGTAGTTTAAAGTTTATTTATTTTTTCACAAAAAAAAATTCCTTATAAAAGTTTTATAAGATTACATTTCCTACAATTTTTTCCAATAAACTTTTTTTGTAACTCATCCCCATTCAGCGGGGTGACACTTCCCTTAGGGAAATTTTAGTTTTTAGGGGTATATATTAATTTTTTTTTTCTTTTCTCGCCTTTAGTGCATATAAAAAGGTGCAATTACCATTGTATTAAAATGAATTTGTTTCCACCACCTTTTTGTTTTTAGGGGTAGTTCGCCTATTTTCAACTTTACAACAAAAAGTTATGGAGGAAAGTTGCTCAAAATAATAAAATGAATAAGTTTTCTTTATAAATTTTTTTTGTAAAGTTAAAAATAGGCGAACTACACCTAAAAACAAAAAGGTGGTGAAAAAAAAAATCCTTTTAATACAATGTTAATTGCAACTTTTTATATGCCCTTAAGGCGAGAAAAGAAAAAAAATATATATACCCCTAAAAACTAAAATTTTCCCGAGGGAAGTGTCCCCCCGCTGAATGGGGGTGAGTTACAAAACAAGTTGATTAGGAAAAACTGTAGGAAATGTCATCTTATAAAACTTTTATTGAGAAAATTTTTTTGTAAAAAAATAAAAAAACTTTAAACTACCCCTATTGAAAAACGGCAGGGGGTGAGTAAAAACTTGATGAAGCAAAAATGTTGTATGAGTTGTAGAAAAATTTTTTCACGTTGGTTAAAATTTTTCATTTTCATTATAAAATTTCAAACGGCCCTTATGACCACAGACGGCCCCTAATCAAAAAAGTCTTCAGATAAACATTGTAGATCAAATAATGTTGCACATCTTTTATTTGAAACATTTTTTTGTAAAATCAATAGGTACCAAGTAATCGCAAATGGCGCACTTTCAACCCCTATAGCGCCAAACGCCAGAGGGGTGAATGTTTGATATTTTCGGTTTTATGATCACCCACCCTCCCCCTATCATCCCTGAAAAGTTCTTTTGGGTAGGATTTTTTTTTGGAAAATCGACAATTTTCCTAGACTACTAGGACAAAGGCAGCTGTTAACAGAGTTTTGGGGTTCCACCTCATGCAGCATCTAATCTACGCTACATTATTGAAATCTTTGTTACCTACTGCTACTTATTTTCTACAAGGCGGTATTATATTTGGAAAGATTCATTGAGAAAGATTTCAATTAATAGCAGAGGAGTCCAAGAAAAATTTTCACTAACCCGTTGTTTAAATTTTCAATAAAACGACTTTTGAAACCTCCAAAATTTGGCAATAGCCCAGCGATTAGCTGGTCCTAGTGTTAATCCAACTGTTTTCGGGTTGCCTCTGACGGAAAACCTAGCGAATGAAGTAATTTTCCAGAGTCAAATTGATGACGTAATATACTATATATATCTAAACAGTGAAATAATAAGGATATGTTCAGGGGCGTATTTAAGGGGGGGGGGGGGGGGGGGTTTTGGGGGTTCAAACCCTCCCCCGCCCCCCCATTGAACTGAATATATATATATATTTTTTTTTTAATAAACGTTTTTGAGCGTGGAACCCGAAAGATTTTTTCGCCTTCATCGATATCCTTCGACGGCTATGCCAGGTTATATACCTATACATCATCTGGTCTAAAATTGAAACCCTTTCCAGCATAGACCACGAGCCGCCACTGCTTTAACCCCCCCCCCCCCCCCCATGTAAAAGCTATAGCTACGTCGTTGGATATGTTCATTTCTTTTCAAGTACAATATGGTACACCACTCGGTCTGACATGATCGTGATAGACTGTATATTCTTGTGGACCCTTTTATTTGTCGTATAACCTTCACGTTGTTGGCATTCGCCAACGTTAATTGCCAGACTGAAAAGTAGGCGACTGTGGAGGTACAGCTTCGGAAAATTGCAAATGCATAAATTATATTTGAACTCTTGATCAACAGTAACTACTTACCTACTTCGTATCCAACTCAATACTCATTTTAAAATGTATGACACACAGTTAATCATCGGAATAATTAAGTACACCAGCTCATGAATTGAAATATTGTCCGTTTAAATTTCAAACGTCCAAAAAACATTCATTGATTAAAAATGAATAATGAAGATCGAAAGCGTTTAGTATTCTGCATCCGATGAACGGTAAATCAAGATTAATGACGCTAGCGCTATTTTGAATAAATTCAACGATAACAGAAATACATTCGCAATCGATTCAATACAGTTCGAAAACGGTAAAATTGCACCTACATTTTATTCTGTTACGGTTTTTATATCACGCAGTAATCAACGTTGAATATGAAAAAAAAAAAAAAAATGCGAAACGTTAAAAAGTTGAAGTATCATTTACATCAAAATTAAATTTGCACGCATATGCCTTGTCTGCACATTTTTCCATTAATGAAAAGCAAACAATTGGCATGACATGAATCGTTAGCTAATACGGTAATAATATTCGACTTTTTGTTTGCCAACGATAACATATTTTCGGAAGGGCATCAAAATTTTCAGAACGCAAACACAATCATTCACACGATTATATCCGGTAAACACGGTAAATAGGTCAGAGATTTTCCCTTTACACTCCCCTAATTGAAATCATCCAAGGGTTTCGTTTTTCTCGCACCAGCAACAGTGCTCCCCTTTTTAACACATCCCAGGCGGCACAAATAATATCAGGTTGGATATATTAAACTTACTGGTTTTGGATTTCGCGCCAAACCGAATTTTGTTTGCCTTTAAAACGAGAAGGATTTAAACGTGAGACCGGATATATCAAAGTTTTGATCTTTTTGTTTGCAAGAATAAATCCTCTGAAGTTACTTTGGAAACAGCCATGAATTTTACTTCCAAGCTGCAGATCAGACAACCGTCGATTTGTTCCAACGTGACACTAACAAATATCTGGTGCCGCCGCAGCTTTTTATTGTTTGTTTCGTTGCTCGCAAACTTGCCGAGGAACGAAACTTTTTTTTGTAAGTTTCGGCAACTCCGTTAGCATTGCAGAGGTTTAATGAATCGAGACAGGCGCTAAAATAAATGTGAAAGTTTCCTCCTTTCACGATGACGTCAATGCAGAATAGTTTGGGCTTTGACGATGGAGATGCCAGAGGAAATTGGGGTATAATTTGAATACGGTATTGGGTCACTGAATACGGAATAGAAAACAAGTTTAACATACGATTAATTATGTTAGAAGAATTTTACTGGAATGGAACATGTTCATACAAATCTTATATATTTTTCTGATTGTCAGCATCATCATTAAAGTTTTCAATAGGATTTTCCATAAAATTGGTAATTCAAGACAAGTTTTGCGAATTAATGCCTGAAGTTTCTTTACTTGAAATAATGACATTGCAAGTATTTTCTTTATCGAAACTATAAATCTAATTGAATACAAGAGTTTCAAGTCGCACTACAAAATTTTCAGGTGAAGTTCGAATGAGCTCAGTACATACTGAGCTGAGAAATAAAAGAGCTGAACTTTCACCAGAACTCTCCGAGTGGTTGAACGATGGGAGGTTTGTGGAATATGAAGCTATAACACCACTGGCCTACTAATTTTTCGAAAAGGAAGGCATGAATTTAATGAAAAATAAATGTAACCCAATTCTGCTGAGTAATTAACGAAGTCTTGTCTTTTTTTATATTATATTAATAATGATAGTTTTGCAGCTTGACATTTGTATTAATATTAACGTTGTAAATGCTTTAATATTTATTTTGATTTGAAGACATTCAACTTATCATTCAATACTATATGTTTAAGTATTTGCAAAGATAATCCCAAGAAAAAAAACCTTAATCACAGCTGGCCAACCTGTCTACGCCTTGTTGAAATCACTTCGATGTGCCACGCATCTGCAATAGGTAGATACATGGCTTGAAGAAAGTATTGAACCAATCTTCTACAAGCTCATGTAACAACTTTTGGAAGAGCAGAAAAAATACTGAAAGTGTTGCAATTGAAAAGATGTGGAAATGCTCAAGAGGTTTTAGTTATAAATCAAGTCCTTGTGGAAAAGAGCCTATCAAAATCGACCAAAAGAGTAAGTAGATATATCAATTCTTGAGGATTGGATTCAACAAGATCAGTTTGTTAAATTTGTCGAAATCCGCTTGGTGCTTAGGAAGGTATCAATCAACAATTTACATCTGAGGAGTGAAAAGAAAATTTTTATCCAAGAAAACAACAAGCAAAAGGTTTTCCCCCCTTTTTAACAAGCAAGACACTGGAAAATCTTGTGGATCCGACGGCATTCCACCAATTGCACTCAAAGCTTGCGCACAAGAATTGGCTTTAGTTCTTTGCAAACTGGTTCCACTGTCTTACAGGCATTTTCCTGTCTATCTGTAAATGTGCCAGAATGCAGCCTATTCCGAAATTATTGTCCGATGTCACCTATATCCGTACCCGGTTTCGTTTCAAAAGACCAGCAAATTCGGCGTAGGTCGGTCATATTAGGAACTTGACTCTCGAAAAACATAGCCAATCCAGAATTGCAGCATTGGTCATGTTCAAGGCTTTTGAGCTGGTGTGGCACAAAAGTTTCCTCGGCAAACTTCCATCGTGTGGTCTTCCGAACGAATTTTGCCATTAGATAGGGAGCTTTTTGGAAGGGAGGCGACTGCATGTTTTCGTCGAAAGTGTGTTGTGATGCGCTGCTTATAAATGCCGGTTTCAAAAACTCAATCAACAGTATTCTCAAATAGGAAATCTTCCGCCGATGATAACTTAGTTTGAAGGATGTCGGGACAAAATCTATTTATCAATCCCTCAGTATCTCTTCTTGGGGTGATCGCATCGACCAACTTGTCTTGGCATGACCATATATCTTCGATCCCCAAATCCACTTCTCACAAATTAGGTTTTTTGTTTCGTGCAAAAAACTTCTTTACTTAACAACTTCTCCTTTAAAAGCTCATACATTTTATTATTATTATTCTTTATTTCTGAATTTGGCAACTCTGCAGATTGAAATTTGACCTCTATTGGTTGATTTTATTTAAATTCTTCCATCAGTAATTGTGTACTGCTTTGAAATTGGTTGGTTTTTGATTTTCAACCTCACTGTGAAATATAAATATTTTAATTTGAAACTTACTTGATTGTTTTATTGGTTTACCCAGGTCAAGGTTTGTTGAGGTGTGTGCATTATTTATTTCTTTTTCAGGATTACCAATTACCGTTTGCTAATTATTTTCTAGGTGTGTTTCTGAATTTTCACAATTCCATATTTTATGCAATTTTATCAAGAGCGTCCATAGAACATTTTTCAGGGGGGGGGCAAAAACTTGACTTATTTTTAGTTTTTAAATAATAGTAGATTAAAGTACGAATCAATAATTATTATAGCTTTTTTTTTTACGGATATGCGCACTCGCAAGGAGATGTCCTATCACGCTCGAGAAGCGGCAAGTGCGCGGAAATGTCGGTGTATGTTGGTCTTGAAACGGTTCAGGTTGTAACCTGCAGGGAAAACCGTCGCAGGGAGTTTATTCCACAGCGATGCTGTTCTCCAGAGATATGAATTCTGATATAATGAGGTTCTTGGTGCCTCTAGTTTGACAGTAAATTCATGGTTACCGTCTGTTTGACGGGTTCGCCTGGTAGGTGCTACTCTCGGTGGAATCATACGTGCCAACTCTTCAGAGCATTTTCCGTGATAGTACCTGTAGAAGAGAGATAAATCGCCCACAGATCTGCGATGTTCGAGACCATCCAAGTTACGAGTAAGTGCGGGGTCATTGATCAGCTTGATAGCTCGTTTTTGCACGGTATTCAAAAGTATTAAGGTATGTTTTGGTGCTGCACTCCATATATGTGAGCAGTACTCCATAGTTGGTCGAATCTGGGCTTTGTAGAGTGTCAGCAATTGGCTTGGTGTGTACAGATGTCTTGTACGAAATAGCACCCCCAGCTTTTGGGACGCCCTTTTAGCAATATCTGCCACGTGACTGTGCCAAGACATGTTGGTCTCTGCAGTAACCCCCAAGATGTTCAACTGACTCTGTAATGTGACAGCACTTCCAGATAGCATGATGTTTGGCTCACCGGTGCTGGTCTTTTTTGAAAACAGAGCTGCTTGGGTTTTCTGCGCGTTGAACTGTACAAGGTTTTTGTTACCCCAGTCCTCTATTATCTCCAGGTCGTTATTTATCTGCGATATTTGAGTTAGTCTAAGATGATGGAATTCACGTGCGGAAAGAGCTGTGGGTGGTATGAGTGAGGAGACTACATTGCCATCGTCTGCAAAGCAATAAAGTGGATTTACTGTTTTATCTATGAGGTCATTTATGTAAATCAGGAAAAGAGTTGGCGAAAGGATTGCTCCCTGTGGCACACCAGCATTTATTTGGTAAGAGTTGGAGTTCTGGCCATCCAGTGCAACATAAATGGATCTGTCCTTTATGTAACTTTCAAACCAAGTGCAAAGTTTCGGCGATAATCCCATTGCTTTGAGCTTGTTGAGCAGATTTTCATGCCAAACTTTGTCGAATGCTTTAGATATATCTAAGGCAATTGTTCTTGTTTCACCCCGCAACTCAATCGCTTTTGCAATAATAGCCATTATTGCGAGTAGTATACTCTACTTTATTCACGATAATAATGACCATTAATCCCTCGCGGGAATAATATATGGCATTATACTGCCAATATCACAAATATAATACTTACATTATATGTCAGTCGTAAATAAAACCATTTATGTCCGTCGATTTTAATCTGATACTCCAAAAAATGTGAGCTGGTGGATCCCTATGTTAAAACGTCAATGGTTACCTGACGTCACACCTGTTTTTATGTGGTTTCTGCCATGTGCTTCACCCCCCCCCCCCTCCCTCCTCATACGGAAAGTGTCAGATAAAAAACGACGGCCAATGGGTAACCATACGTATATTACTGAATGAACATAAGCAGTCTAAACGGTACTCATTTGTAATGACGTCATTTTAAAAAATAAACACACATTGCACAGACAGAATGTCAATTTGACAATTATTATTTATTGTGTAAGCAACTTTTAGTATCTATTTTGCTATTCTGTTTTTTTATTCTTCTGGTAGCAATGGTAGCATCATGAAACAATAATAATCTTCAGGCCCATTTTTCGCTGAGCAAACCGAGCATATTATGGCCCATAGTTAATTCGTTAACAAAAGGGGTTACACATGGTGTAGAGTTAGTTACCCCGAGAACCTCTAAAAATAGGGCCTCTTTTTGGTGGCGTTCTGCCCACCTCTGGAACTCCCTGCCTCCTACTTCATTTTCTGAACATTTAACCTTATCCTGTTCAAATGGGGGGCTAAACTTCACTTAATTTCTTCCGTTCAGATGTCGAAGAGTTTTTTTGCCTAGCTTTCAATTCGAATTTAGAAAACCTGGCAAAAAAGCCGAGTCAGTCTTTTGCATCGTCAAGTAACAAAAAAATGTGGAAAAGACTGTCCACGAATCTAATGTTTCTTTCCTCATCGCCGATAGAGATGCGTTGGTCTACTAGGACATTTCTCCATCCATTCGTACCTTTTGATCAGACTGAAAGCTGCAAACACAGTTGATTTGATTTTCGGCCCCTATCTAGAAGAAAGACTGGAAAATGAATCCAGACAATCGAGGGGATTTGGGCCAAGAGAAAACGTGATATCAAATGTTGCCATCACCAAATTATTCAGTAAATTTCTCGCCGCAAAAACAGATATCTCATCTTTTTAGCACAAATCTCGTCAATATATGAATCTACCCTCTGGGAAATAAGTCATCTGCGCGTACTGAGACTAGGTAATTGGTTTACAGAAGAACAATTTTCCAGCAATTGCTCCTGGGACCCAGGAAGAAGCCGATGCCAGTATTTTCTTTCATGTGCTCTATGCTATTGAATCCTGGGTTATTCCATGCTGTCAATCAAATTTCGTGTACGAAATGTACTTGAATGAATTCGATTATTCCACTCATGTGTTAGAAATCCCTTAAGACAAGTAACGATTTTCAGAATTAGAGCGAAAATTCTCTTTTCCATTTGTTTAACTAGAGAGAATTTCAGCGATAATTCTCCCATGTTATTGTATACATGGTTCTCATGCTAATATTTGATACAAACAAACGGTTCCTGATAGCAACCATTCATTTGTATTGATTGTTAAGATGTTCAAATCGTTTAATACATATTTATTTCCATATTGTTTGCATCCACATACGTGAAATAATCCTCTAAATACCACTTGAGCTTTAAAATGAACCAGATAATTTCTCACTCATGCGTGTTTTCTGTGCAAATTTCACTCGTCCTACGGACTCGTGAAATTATAGAAAACACGCAATCGTGAAAAATTATCGGTAATTTTGAAGCTCTCGTGGTATTATCCCCGAAAATACGACCCCAGCTTCTTCTTCGTTTTAACAGGAGGTGACGGTTTCTATCTAGTTTTTCAGCTGTCAGTATTTCGAGAAGAAGCGTTTTCAGTCTATTACAGACATCCATATTTCTTTTGCTTTGTCTTCCTTACGGATCATGCATAAAGTTCAGTGGACACCATAGATGATGCCCGGCGAATTCAATTCGCCAAGCAGAATAGCCCCATTGAAAACATTCCACAAACTAGCAACGATGTCCTGCATCACCTGAAGAGGGCTATCCTACAGTGTTATTTGTGGACCAACTATCTTCAAAAGCAGGATCCGTGTCAGTGGAAATCGAAAAAGATAAAAAAAAAAAGATGACGAGCTCCGAACCCAATATGGAGAAACTAAAAGACCAGATTGTATGCAAGTGCATATTGTCGATCTTTAAAACTGGGTCTAAGGTTGTACTTTACTTGGTAGCTACGAGTACGAGGGACAATAAACTTAAGAAATGGTTTTATTTGGGAAATGTGTGAACTTTTTCATATTATTGTTATTAGTTTGTCACAAAGTATATATAACTCATGGATTCACAAAGTAGACAAAAATATCCACAGGTGGCAACCAACGCGAAAGTACCACTGGCACATGTTGTAACGGAGTTCAGAGACGCTGTCGTATTAGTCCAAGAGCCCAGAGCCGCCAGACACAACTTATTTTCTAAAGGACAGAATATGTGGGATTGTGTAGCACTTATATGTACTATGAACGTATGGATACCCGCTAAGTTGGGTAGACGGCCAATTTACCAACATCAGGTGCGAAAGCTGAAGAAAGCTTTAACTTTTGTTCTAACGCTTGATTTTTATATATGGTATTGGGGAGACCATTTCATAACTACGTGTGCTCAGCCAGACCAATCGCACCGGCCAAACATCCCCCCAGACGCAAAATAATTTTTCCGGGAGTGTAAGCGCGAGGGTACTATGCATGCGTTTGAGAGAGATATCAATGTCAACTGATTTCCCACTCTTAAACTTACAGTCTACTCTAGGCTAGAGTAGAAATGGGATTAGGTTTTTCCCATGATAGGAAAACCCGTTATTTACAAATAACAGTGAATTGGCCGTCTACCCAACTTAGCGAATATACATACGTTCATAGTACCTATAAGTGCTACTCAATCCCACATATTCTGTCATTTTGAAAATAAGTTGTGTCTGGCGGCTCTGGGCTCTTGGACTATATAATTAACCACTCCACTTGTCTCAGTGCCTAGGATATGGACGTTATTTATAGTTTTTCCAAAAAAAAAATTAACAGGTTGAGTGCCACCGTCCAGTATTATGGCCGATTGCACCGTTTGCCTAAACAACGCTTAAGTGATTAATCATTGTTTAATTTAAAAATTGACTTGCACCGTTCACTAATCAACGTTTAGCAAACCTTAAACATTGATTGGACTAAACGTCCAATTTTTGGTGATTAAAACTACTGTATTTATTTCGAGCTGCTTTATGTTCTGCGAAGGATGTTCTTGCCATAAAATACGTTGGAAGGATCGATCATCTTCGTGTACCAAGACCAAGATCATCCGGTACATCGTACATCTTCTCAACATCTGCTGTCAAAACGACTAGATAAGGTCGCATGCACAGAACTATGTCGAATAAATAGTTTTGAATCTTAGGATCGGTTTTTAATACTTGGTTCAAAGTAAGTCCTGAGCTTCTTGAACTGCTGCCATTAAATACCACTCTGAGCTTAGTGGTTTCACTAGAATAGGATAATCACATATTTTATCAGGAAGGGAAGGTCTTCCCGTGGATTGATTTGAGACATATGCCCCTGATCCTCGTCTTCCTTTGAGAATTTACAACATTGGCTTCGAAGTGAAGTTAAGTATTTTTGGAAAGTCGTTCTTCTGTTGAAAGGAGGCAACTTTGCGCTATTTGGTAGATATCACCTAAATCCAGGGTCTCCACAACTACTGTTGCTAAAAGTGCTTGGCATGGAGCCTGATTGCCATGTATTTCGCAAATTGCATTTTGGCTTTTTTGAGGGACGATGTCACCTGCCTGCTCTGCTACTTTTTCTATGCTATTGTGCGGCATAATATGTGCTTCTAAAATTACGTGAATTTTGTGGATTGTATTTATGTTTGCATGCAAAATACTTTTGTGTTTTTTTGAACACATTCTACAGCTTCTGCTGGGACAGGAATCAAGGGAATGACCTGCTGCACGAAGGCAGTTCATACAAATACCAAGTTTTTCGAGCTCAATGTAGGTAGTGATTTTGTATTGACAATGCTAGTAAGCGAAAGCATTATGTTAGATGGTATTCAACCTACAAAAGCTGCATAAGAAATCTACATCCTCCTGCTCCGCTGCTTTTTCTGTGCCAACATGGCTGTACGTTTTTGGAGATAACTGTTGGGTTTTTTTTTTTGGGAAAAACTTTCTGATTTTGAAGTAAATTCTGTGCTTTTTGCGTTGAATTTAGTTTGGATAGTCTCTAGGACCTGTATTTTGTTCAGAAAATCTTAAAAATTTTAATAAGTAGCATTGTCTTGACAGGGTGTATTGTCCAACTTGCTTGTGAGAGGATATAATAAAATTTAGTCCCAGTGCTGAACTGGCTCTTTTAAATTTTGCAATGCCGTGTAATTTTGCACTATGTGATCAACAAACTTTCTTAGCAAAATGCATGACTCGCCCTGTATGACAGGATAGTCAAAAATATTTTGTAAATGTTTGTGTTTTAGCAACTTTTGGTTCTCATACCGCTCTTTAAGCAAATCTAAGGCGATATCATAGTTGTCCTCAGTGATATTTAGAGACTGCAGAATTTCTGCGGCTTCCCCTTTGATGCATAACTTGAACTGATTGAATTGCAGGATTTTTGGGATTAAGGGGTTATCGTGAACAATTGATTCAAAAATTTGGAATAAGTTGAAAAAATAGTCCGTTTTCTTACAGTGGAGCTTTGTAAATTACAAAAAGAAAACTTCAGTCTTCCCCACTAAGTTTTATTTATTTCTTTGTTGGAACACTACTAGGACCTGTTTCGGGATTATAAGAATCCCATCATCAGCTGAAACAATTACAAAGGAGAACCTAGAGTTTGACGTGTGTGACTTGATATATATAAAAAATATCACTAAACATTGTTTAAATAGATTTAAACTTATAAGCTTACCCAAAAATTATTCCGAAACACACTGTACACGCCTCAAGGGTTAAAACTACCCATTTATGGAATCCATGGGTTCAAACATAATATCACCTTAATGGCTAAAATCTTTGTGAAAAAATTGGAACAAAAAATAAAATCCCACCTTCTTTTTTCAAAAGTCACCTTCTACTTCAGATAAGTTGATGACAGTCTTTTGTGCTTCCAAGGGTCCTTAGATGAACTTAATTCCTTTTTTACATTGAATTTACAATGGAACGTGAATCAGATAACAAAATAAACTTTTTAGACCTTACAATTTCTTAAAATGAAAATTCATTAGAGTTCTCTATTTACCACAAAGAATCAAGTACAGATAGTGTCATCCCTTATAATTCTAATCGCCCTCAAAACCAAAAATTAAGTGCTTGCCACTCTCTTCCATAGACTGTTTTCCATACCATTAAATCAAGATAACTTCAGAAAAAAATACTTACATATTAAACAAATAGCGGTTAACAATAGTTCACCGCTATACATATTCAACAAAACATTTTATAAACATTTCAGAAAACACATAATTAATCAAAAACTACTTCCACCATCAGAAGATTGCACAGAAAATATTTACTGTAGCCTACCTTTTTATGGCAACATATCTTACAAAATTAAAAATATTCTCCAGATAAGTCAAGAAAATTTGACAGTATCCTTTAAAACTCAACACAATTTAAGAACGACACTTTTTAATGGTAAAGATAAAATATCTGATACTTCGGAAATAAGTTGAATTTGCTTGAGATATCAGAAATTAATAAAGCCTTAAAAGATCCCTAGATTAATTGCATAAACGATCAAATCCAATTTGATTGTCTCTCTTTTTTTGATTCGTTAACTTTTTAATCACCAAATTCCAAACTCCACCTGTCATAATTTCAATTCAAATAATTCAAATAGTACCCTTCTTCAAAAGAAATATCAAACATCAAGTATTCACGGCTAGATGGAGCTAATATATTATTATTAACAAATAAGTTCCACCAGTAGAGTGTCAACAATAAGAATAATTAATATTAAAAATGTCATAAAATATAAATTAATCATGATTCACAGCATCCTACTTTGTCGTTCACTCTCCAGATTTTTGCCTGGCTACCTATACCTACTTCCTAATAGTAATAATTGGATCTCATAATTATATTACAAACAATAAGTTCATAATAATGCGTTAATATCAGATGCACACTATCGCTACTCCCCTGGGTTCCTAGTTGTTTTATGCTGATATTTGCTCAGCTGATAATAATTTGTCAGGTTTGGATATTCAGATAATTGGCGACTCTTTAATTTTCGTTCATCCCAAAACGATAAGTAATGTGGTTTTTTAAAACGTGGAGAAAGAAACGACGTAAAAGCCCTTAAAAGGCCACTAAATAATTAATTTCTTCTCCTGTTTTGAAACATGTTAAAATTGGGGATTCACTCCACTCCATACCTTCCGATTTTTTCCTTACATAAAAGTGTAGTTTTAACCCTTGAGGGGTGTACAGTGTGTTTCGGAATAATTTCTGGCTAAGCTTATAAGTTTAAATCTATTTACACAATGTTTAGTGATATTTTTTATATATGAGTCACAAACGTCAAACTCTAGGTTCTCCTTTGTAATTGTTTCAGCTGATGGGATACTTATAATCCCGAAACATGTCCTAGTAGTGTTCCAACAAAGGTGAAATTGCTGGTGGAGCTCGTTGAAGACCTTGCAGGTTTTTTTTTTATCAAACTCATGATTTTCAATGATATCAAGTGTTGTTGTTGTGATAATACATCTCTTCATATATGTCCCCCTCGTCACTTTGCTCTGGGTCGAACTTGACCAGTTGCGCTTGAGTTTCCTCAAACGCTGAATTTAACTTTTCTTAGCGTAATTTTAGTTCGGAAAGCAACACATTTGCACTTGTGATTTTACCTAAATATAAACGGAATTTATCTAATGTGGATTTGAAACCACCCCGCTTCTTCACTAATTGCAGAATAAGAGGTTTTCTTTCTGTACTGGTTTCATCAGCAAACATTTTTGTTTGTAGGTTATGTGCTTTTGTCGGTACTTTTTATGAATATTTTGCTCAATTTGTAAACTTTTACATCGGCCCACTCAAATATTTGCAGAAAAATGAGGAAAAAACAATGAGACAAAATGGAACAGATTGCCTGCCTCTTGCTGGGGAAAGACAAGTTACCACGGGTGTCTGTGGCAAAGTCTATTTAGTTTCTGCGAGCGGCTGATGAAATAGTAAACCAGGCAGCACTGGACATGAAAAAAAAATCTAAAGGTTTCAGACAATTTTTTTAACAAGGGTGGAACAAACGTTTTACATAGGGCAGTTGATCTCTCCATTGGTACAAATTCAAACAAATAACTATCCGAGAACGGAAATCATCATCAGACATCAATGTCCACGTAAATCCTGCCAAAATTGTAAAGATTTCGCATACACGGAATGAAATTCTAATGGCATCAGATAAAAAACTTAATATTTCGATAGGGGCACAATGTTAGCGCTCACAAAAGCCGGATTAACATTTACATTGGATTTCGATTTGTAAAAAGTGCCTGAAAACTGAACAGTTTCCCGTCCGACAGATGCCGACTCAATTATTTTGACTCTATCGGAAAATACAATTTGTGTTTGTTCAGGTTGAATTTAATTAAAATTAATCAAACATTGACAAAATATTTACCTTACACTTTTGGTTTCACAGATTAGAGACTGAATTAATATTACAATTCAGTTACTATGTAGTTACAATTCAGTTACTACAAACTAATATTAGCTTAACATTAATTGATATGAGCTTATCCATATGAGAAAATTATTTGGTTAGCCGCATGAAACCAATATGGTGTCAGCAACAAACAAAACATTTATTTATTTATTTACTTATTGAAACAACTAATACAGGTGGATGAACCCTTTTAACAGTTGTGTTTAATCTAGGTTTTAGTTGTCTAATATTATAAGTGCAAATTGCTACTGTAAAATGAAGAATAATAATCGCATTTTTGACATTACACCATATTACGGGAATTATCAAGGACATGCACATTTCAATAATTGTTTCGTAACTCAATTTTTGTTTTCACACAATACCAATTGTTCTAAAAGGTTCAATTCATTGATGGATTGTGTTCTCTGGATCCCAGTGAGAATTTCCCTGAGGACCATCAAGAGAATCAACTTCCAAACCTTTAATCCAAAGCAATCATTCTTGTATGTTGTGTATCTAATGAATTGTAGCTTGGCTTTCTGGAATTGAACGAAATGGCTCTCTTGTTATTAAAGCTCCGTTAATAAAAGAGTTATGACACTTTTCAGTTATGATCCTTTACGAGTATACGAAGCGACGAGTAACAAAGAGAATATGGGATGGAAAAAAACTGTATTTTATAGTCAGTAGTAAACACGATTCTAATGAGTGAAATCCTAAAATGAAAAATGAAAGATTTCATGGCCGGCTTCTTTTTAATTTCCAGGCTTGTGAGCCGTAATTTTTTAGCTGAAGCTGAAACTAGTACGTCAAAAGCTGATAGATTGTCGTGAATTTCCGTTGCAGCTGGAAAAATCAATCTTCTCGTTGGAAATCCATTGTCGCATTCAGCCCAGAAAAGGAAATTACCCGATTGGACCATCAAAGAAAGCTGTTTCCGGATGCAAAACCTTTATTGTGTCATTTTAAACGAAATGTTTGATGTTCAGTTTTATTTCTTTGCGATGTGACGAATGAGTATCTTTCAAGAATTATAAATTTCAACTTCTAGTTTATTCTATCTTGGAACCTTATTCTTTCTCTGAACTAAAATGTATAGCCAGGAGGTTGCACTCAGCCGTATCAGAATTAGGAAATATTTTTTATTTTCAACCACATATGTAATGTTGACATTGCAGGTTTTTCAAAATCTTGAAAGTGTCACATTTCTGGACTTTGACATTTATCGGGACGGTAATGCATATGCCTGCCTAGGACGGAAAAGCATTTTCCGTCCGGGACGGCAAATGCTTTTCCGTCCCCATTTCCCTGCTCGTTCCAAATTGATAATTTTCATACAGCTCTCACATATAATAATAAAACCACATGTATTACATGGAACTAATTAAATCTATTCACTTATTTACATTAATTGTTAAATTAGCATTGTTGTTTATAATGGAAATCTTGAGACCATCCTGTTGGAATTGTGTTTCGTTTGGAACTATTATCTCTTGCGCTTGCGGATGAGTTTCCGCATGTGATGTACTTGTGGATGCACTGGACAACTGAATACCTTTGGAAGTAGAGGATAGCATCAGAGCAGTCTTACTTTTGTTCTCCAAAGATGCCTCTATGTAGCCTTCAGCAACCGTGCTCGATTTCCACCCTCCCAGTCTTTTGAGTTGCAATAGATCGGCCCCGTTGTCAACCAATAAGGTTGCGGAAGTACGACGAAAAGCATACCCTGTAAAAGTTTCAATTTTTGGAAGCTTCAAAAAAGCAGCTATTTTATGTGGAAATTTTGAGATTGAATGATAGCCAATTGCTTGGTTATGTAATTTCCCATTTCGCCATTGAACAAATAACCTGTCATTTTTCAAATTTTTCCGCAAAGTGAGGTATTTGTGGAAAATAGCAACCCAATCTGGATCGCTTATGATAAACGATCGACTTGTGTAAGTTTTTGTGTGTGGAATTTCTATAGCGATCTTTCCTTCCAAAACGTTGACGTGCTCCATTTTCATCTTGACTAGTTCATCGCTCCTACATGCACCCGACACACCAACAATTAGCGCTACCTGAAACCAGATGAAAATAAAATGGGTAACCTAGCTATAGCATACAGAAAATCATTTTGATTTTCGCATTTTTATCTTCTTTGTATATTTTTTGAAAACCTACCTTGATGCTAATGAATTCTTCAGCTGCCTTCGTGAGGAACTCGTTAATGTTTTCTCTGGAAAAAACGCTCGACTTTTTCGGCTGAAAGCCCAGATTTTGCCGCTTCAAAAAAGCTATAAGTTTTGCGTAATTGGAGATATCAACTTTCTCTTTCAATTTAATCATGGTTTTCAACATACTGTAAGTCGACCATAAAGTCGAAGGCTTCTTTTCCTTAGATAATTCGCCAAAATACGCCAACAAAACGGTCTCCGAGGCAGTATTTCTCGTTCCTTTCTGGCTACACCATGCTTCGAATATTTGAAAAGCCTTTTCGTACCGAAATTTGCTTTTTGCTGGAAGCAAACTCTCTCCAATCCTGTCTGCTGCTTCTTTTAATTCAGGTGGGGTACAATCCATCGCTTCATCTTCACTTTCCGAAATCATTTCTTTGGGGAGAACGGGGAGAAATCTAGTGAAAATCTATTATTTCCGCAAAAATACTGAGCGAAAACTACCGTCGTTAAGGCGTTGTTGATCTTATCCATCTTATCTATGGTTGTTGATTTTGCGGTTTCCTGTGGTTTCGTCTTTTGTTTTGGCCTTTACAGGGCCTTTGAGATCGTCAAAATTGATGACATTGACAAAAAAAGTGAAATATTTTTTTCTAAGGCCAGTTTTACACTATATGAAAATTTCGTATAACAGAATCTTTAGTTTTTGCATCAGAAAATTAAGGGTTGAAAATAAAAAAGTATACAAACCTCGACGGAAAACTTCATTTCTGTCTCGAGGTTGAGTTTATCTCGACGCTTCGCGTCTCGATAAACTATAATAACCTCTCGACCAGCAATGAAGTATTTTCCGTCTCGGATTGTAATATACTATAAAACTGTCGCAGGCACACTGAAAGTTTCCCGAAGCAGTTTTATTGCACGGCGAGAGACAAATATGAGTGTCATTATTTTTCTGAAAGTATTTCAGTCGATTTTTTGATGGAATTATATGTACAAAAAATTCAAGAAGCTGATCCAAACTTATGGTAAGACTCTAACGTCGTTGAAATAAATCAGATAAAGAGGTTTACCCTTAAATCGAAAATGGCTTAAAAAGTTAAACGATTTTAAAGCGATTTCCGGGTGTAAATCCAACATTTTAATGCTGAAAAAGACAAATGTCAGTGCTATAAATCTAAACCAAAGAAAAACTAGAAAATTACTTATTCTCGAATAGAAAACCATGTGGATACGGGTTTAGCATTATTTTCTAGAGAGCTTCAAAAAACGTCGAATAAATATTAAACACGAAATGGGAACTATGCTATAAAAAGTACTGAAAAGCTGCTTTACGAGCAAAAATATGCCGGTGTGAGTATATCCAGGTCCGTAAGCTGCCTACATTTCTACATATACTCTAGCTGAATTTCATATATTTTTTGTTGCTTCTGGAGGATTATGTTCTACGAGCACTAGATTAGACTTTTCTACTTAAAAAATGGAAAAATCCCTCTGCAGGAACTGAATTTAAAAAACCTTTAACGCAAATAGAGAAAATTTCATGAAACCGTTTCGAAAACAATTTTCTGCCTTGGACCAAAACAAATAAGGAGCCAAAAGCCGGGGAATTTTCTCTTTCGACTCGCCATATCGACAATTAGTGCTGAATAAAACATGAAGTATTGTTGCGATAAAATTGCGAATTACGGACAAAGGAAAATACCATTATCGAGAGTAGACCTTTTAAAATTCATTTTTGATTTTGAGAAATGACTCCATTAATAATTTTAATCTTGTTCAGATTAATTTTTGGAAAATTCTTGAAAACCAAATGTGTAGGTACCTACTTAATATTTAAATTTTGTAGAGTGGTTTTCGTCCAGAAATATTTTAAATAAAAGGCAGTTTTCAGCTTATTTGGACTTGGATTAAAAATTTCAAAATAAAGTCCAAATAAGCTGAAAACTGCCTTTTATTTAATACTAGCTGACCCGGCGAACTTCGTAGCGCCTCTGAATTATTAAATACCTATTAAATGTTGTGTTAACGTATCTATTAGCTGAATTAAATTCAGTTTTTTTTCCGATGCTGAATTTGGCTTTGGTTGAAGAATATTAATGTTTACTCTCTAGATCAGAAGTCACCTAAAATTAAAATTTAACATCATCCCTTTCAAGGCAGCTTGTGGGCATTTTTCTAGTGAAGTGTACCACCAAATAAATAAACTCAGGCACAGGAATGTTCAAAGAATGTAAAGAAAACAAAAAAAAATCTACAGCGCAGCCCTGTATCACTCTATCTGCACTGCACTACTCCACCTGTTCTACTCTATCTGCACTATTCTATCTGATCTACTATTTCTGCATCACTCTATCAGATCAGAATAGTGGAATAGTTCTGTTCTAAATATCTCCAGTTTCTGAGCAGCATGGTTCTACTGCATCTGCAATGAAATTACCGCGCATCGGTGAGCTTCGTTCTAGGTATCATATATGGCGCCGTATACAAAATGGTTGTGGCGGGCTCATAACCTGGCTCTCTGCCACTCGACACCAGCCGGACGGAGCACTCCGAACAGTCGGCACGGAACACGGCTGTCAAGGGATGCCTGAGAGGAGAAACGGAACTTAGCCACAGAACGTCAATGGTCAAGCGTCAAGAAATGACAGGGAGACCAGTTCGCGCTCTTTCGGAATGAACGAACCAACAACAAAATAAAATAGACAATTAAAACATTGTCATTCTATTTATTTTTGGACATTTTTACTGTGAAGAACAATTAAAAATAAAGTGCTTTCCTCAAATTGTTTTTGTGCAAAGTGTGTGACAATAAAATCCACATGGTTTGCAATGAAAATGTGACGGTAAACTTGGTATCGGTTATAAGAGATGGCGCCGTATGCGGGCTTAGTGAGTTTTTTTCATAAATAAGTAAAATAGATAAAAAAAATTTTGTTTTTTTTTTTTTGATTTTTTCGATTTATTATGTTAGGATGGACCACGGATGGACAAAGACAAATCGAATTAAGCAAAAATCATAAAAATCAGTCAAGCCGTTCTCGAGTTATAAGCGCTTCCACACCAACACAACTGTGTTTTATATATATAGATTTAAACATCCAGAGACATATGCCACATAGAATACAAGGCCGAGAAGCAGCAAACGATGACTTATAGCCTAGCAGGAAAGCGCCCTAAAAGCTTGTTCTGGGTAGATAATTGGGTTTCTAAATAAACAGCAGTTTTTAAATACATGAAAAATACGCAGATGCTATGAACAAAAGGAATAGCACAACATTTGATAAAAATAATGCTAGATGTTACTCTTCTTTTTTACTAAATAATATTTTGTTTAATACATCTTTGGATGCTGACAGTCAATGTTCCCACAGTTTCATTACTGCAGTTTTGCCGCTGCCTAAGAGGAGGCGTAAGTGTCTCCAGCTTTTCAGCCATTTTTAAAGAACTATTCAGTACCTCTTGTGCCCGTTCAGTCTAAATGAGATCTCAGAGTTCCACTGAGATAACTGCTCGCTACTCAACTCTTTATAGTTGGGGAGCTGGCGTCAAAAACATGCAAGAGTTTTCGCAAAGCGGATATTTTCAAAATAGGTCGTACTTTACTGTTGGAATGCTAGTGTACAGTCAGCACTCACAGTTCCGGGACAGCTGGCTCTGGGACGCGGGCAAAGTTGTAATTTTAAGAAGCATCTAAACTGTTTTCTCGAAGCTCAAAATTTATAGAAATTTTGCACATTATCTGTTTGAAGGTCACAGATAACGTATGTAAATCATCAGACGTCTAGTTCGTTGCAAAAAGGGGGTCAGACGTCCTCAAAGTTTTTATTTTATGGCATTTTCTTCGGTGTCCTGTCAAAATATATTTTTGCAGGTATTTGACAAATATATTTGAAGAAAATGCCATAAAATAAAAACTTTGAGGACGTCTGGCCCCCTTTTTGCAACGAACTAGACGTCTGACGATTTACATACGTTATCTGTGACCTTCAAACAGATAATGTGCAAAATTTCTATAAATTTTAAGCTTTGAGAAAACAGTTTAGATGCTTCTTAAAATTACAACTTTGCCCGCGTCCCAGAGCCAGCTGTCCCGGAACTGTGAGTGCTGACTGTACACTAGCATTCTAGTACTAAAGTACGACCTATTTTGAAAATATCCGCCTTGCGAAAACTCTTGCATGTTTTTGGCGCCACTTCCTGGACTATTAGGCCCCCACAGATTGCGTTCTTGTTTGACGGTTTTGTTCGACGAGCAAATCTGGTCGAGCAAAAACGACGAATCGCAGTTGCACACAGACCTCGGTTTAGTTTGGCAAACATCAGTCATGTTGGAAAGTTTTTTTTTTTTTTTAATTTTAATAATATAAAATTCTGTAGCTACGCACCACACACCACACAAAACCGTCGTTTTTAAACTTCGTAGCCCACACACTTCAGATTTGTCGACTTATCGAACATATCCTACGGACAAAATCAGGCCAAGCGAGATATTTGCATCGGTTTTGTATGCCAGCAACAACGACAATTTTTCGCTCACACACTTCGGTTTTTCGTCGTTTTTGCTCGACCAGATTTGCTCGTCGAACAAATCCGTCCAACAAAAACGCAGTCTGTGGGACCCTTTTTAAATTCTGCTGTTCGACCCGAAAGGTTGATCCTGGCCTGGGGACCGCCATCTTCCCAAGTCCAATATCGTTCTCGTGGAAAGACTGTAGGTTTATTTATGTTAACCCTATTTAAAAGTCCCGCCAACCCGCCTTTTCTTTTAAGGTTAGGTTGACAAGTACATTTTATGAAAGATAGATTCTAGAATAGTGAAGAAGCTGGAACCGGAAATCTCTCCCATTTTGTTTTTGGGCTAGTTCACAAGTTCCGTCAGTTTTACTTGCTTGTGTGTCATGTTAGTCATGTAATTTATGTTCTTCCGTTCAATCAATAAATTTAAGTGTTTTTTTAATTAAAAGATGGTTTATTTCTGCGAACCAGAGTCTCCCTACAAGACATAACTTATCGATCGGCCATCAGGCACTAGTTTAACGAAATAACGCTACGTCAGGCAAAGTTCCATTGATTACCATTACCAAAAAATTTTATATCGAAAGTCTTGTGATTTCCGTTTTATTCGAGTTTGATTTCTGAAGCCCATTATGGTAGGTAACTTCTTTTAAATTTTTTAAAATATAATGGTTGTTCATGGGAATGCCTCTATTACTTAGGGTTTTTCGAGGATCCCTATTTTTCCAAGCAGATCATTTGGCTGGAGCTTGGGCATAGAGATTTTGAAGTGATTTCCTAGAGGAATCAATTTCCTCACTTGTCGATACCTGTCCCTCAACATTTGAGGAAGACTGTGAGCTTCTAGCCTCTATCTACTTTGATTCAAGGCTGGAGTCTGTAATCTGTGAGTCTGTAACTTCCATCACCGAGTGACAGAAAGTGACCTGGTACCGTATTGATAGCTAGACGGACTTTAGAACATTACGCAACAACAAGTAGACAGACGCCATGGGGTGAAACGAGAAGAACAAAACTGACTGCACTGGAAGAAACCGCTCCGGGAATGTTTATAAGGAATCTGTTCTGTGATCTTATTAGCTTTGTTTCAACACAGCAGGATAGCGTACAATGTTTAATGTATACCGTCACGTTTCTACGCATCTCCTAAAATTTGTGCGTAGAATCCGTTCATGGGACGATTTCTGACGTGTTGGAACAGACCTATTAGAAAATAAACCGCAAACAGTAGTAATTGAAGAAGATTTGATAATTTTTTTTATAGAGACCACCGTGACGATGGGAAGTACATACATATAGTCTGGCAAGTGGTAAGTTGATAGAGACGAAAGGGGGAAGGGCGTGACCTAATAGGGCGTGACCTAAGAATATTCAGCCATGTCTTTGGGTTCAGTGGCACCGAAAACACCAAGGAAATGGACCAATAAAATTATCAGAATTTTTTTGTAAGTTTCGCCAATAACCAGGCTCCAACCTTAGCCTCTAACCAATAGAATCATGCCTCTGAATAATCACGCCTCTCCATATCCATTATTTCGCAATGTTGCCGGATTTTTTTCTATTTCAAAATACTACACATGCCCATATAGCAAAAAAAAAGCAGCAAATTCTATTGCAGTTCGCCGTTTGGCTAGCCAGACAATACAGCAATACATAGTGGATGCGTGATGAGTTTATATTAGACTAGCTAATGACCCGCTGCGTTGCCAGCGTGAAAATACATTTTGAAATAATATACTTTCTTTCAAATTCTTTTGTTGATTTTTTTTGTTTTAAATCCGATAGCAGAGTCGCTTGCCAGTGAGTTCAGTGACGCATTTTAAGCACTCCAGAGCTGCTCTAGAGCGCCCCGGGCTGTTTATAGGCGTTCCAGAGTATCAGAGTTTCGCGCAACTGAAGTTTTTTTTTCGGGATAAAAAATAGCCTATATCACTCCCCTCTATAGCCGCATTCGATTGACCGGATTAGATCGATCTGGTTCAATTTAAGTGAACCACACTGTGTTCGATTGGATCAGTGCACCCTCATCAACAAAAAAATGATCTAGATCAGAAGAAGTTCACTTAAATTTAACCCAATTCGATCTAATTTAGATCAATCGAATTCAAATCAATTCAAAAAATAATAAAGTTACGTCGGTTGAATGTGCAAGCCTAAATAAATGAAATGTGGCAACGTTGTTTCATGTTGTCAAAAAAAAGTTGGGTTATGTATTTATGTAATGTGAATGAGTTTGTTTATAATTAAATTAATAATTGATTCAAAATTAATTTCTTTTTCCGAGATGCGTAACCTATCCACAAACCTTCCTTGGGATGGCCATAACAACCTACCAAAGTTTCATCTTAATCGGATAAGTGGTGTAGGAGCGCATAAAGCACAAACAAGCAAACATTTATTTTTATATACAGTGTCATTACTTAAGTGTGCAACATATGGGATTTTTTTTAGTAATAGCACAAGCAAAATACAAACAAGGTCGAAAGTTGGTGCATGGCTGATAATCATATTAGATGCACTTAAAATGGTTGGCTATGTAAAATTGATTTGGTTTTAATCAATTTTTGAAAGTATTAAGGGCGGAAGTAAAAAATGAAAAAAATATAGAAATTATAGTAAAGATTTTTTTCGAAAGAAAATAAAAAAAATCTTAGGAGGCTATGTTCTGGTATTTAGGCATACCTTTTGATTCCAAACAACTTTTCTCTATCACATTATGCTGAATTTTCTAAAATTACGGTACCTACTTTACAGTACAGCTTTGATATTGTTTGAGCTACCCTGTATGCTGTTTGACTTGCAACCATTCTAAGTGCACCTAATATGATGATCAGACATGCACCAACTTTTGGCCTTGTTTGTATTTGGGTTGTGCTATTACTAAAAAAAATCCCCATATGTTGCACACTTAAAAAATCACACTGTAGTTATATAGATTAGATTAGAAGTGGATTTTCTTTCTGTGGACTTTAGAAATAGAATGTTGAAAATGGACAACCACGAAATACTCTTCTCTTCACCTTCAAATAAGGGATGTCATCGTAGAGGCACTTCTAAAAAAAATCTAGAAGGCGTGACCGCACCATGGCAGTGGAACCAACCGAAAATAGACAGAATGGAACTCTTGTGGCATACTGTTTAGTAAACACCAACGTAACTCCAGTGACGGTAGCCAATCTATCGACAAATCGGATGACGTTGCAGAAAGAAGTAATCGATAGGTGTGATGTACCTATATGCTTTCCACTTATTATTGGCGTAGCATTATCCATGGAAATTTGACAGGTTGACCCTCGTATAATAATGACATTTGATGACAAAATATTTTTCAAATTTCAGGTTTATGAAACAGAAAGCCGAGTTGCCAGAATGTGTAAAATATCTGAGTAAATTCAAATAGTAAAATTATCCAATTTATTGATTAAACGTAACCATAACAGTAAGCTCAATAGCATAAATATGTTTTTGCAGTAACTTTTTTTTCGGGTTTGGTCCAACGGCATTTCTTCTATTTTTATTTTTTTATTTCTTCTTCTTCTGGACGTGCCTATCCCTTATGATTGTCGGCGATCATCGATTATTATGGCGATGTCACACTTAATTCGCAGCAATATGGAAGGGTTGTGGCGAGCTTTAATCAAACAATGTTCTGAGATTTTTCCGTCACGATATTCTTCTTCTTCCTGGTCCTCTCTTTCCAAATATCTTCTCTTGCAGGATCGATTGTAACAAAACCTTATCTTTTTGAAAGGGTTGTAAGGCATGGGAGGGTGGGTAAGATCTCGACAATTTTCACATAAGGCCATTTTTTGAGAAAGTGTTAATATACTTAAGCCTACATTTTCAGTTAGATAACCTTAACTATAGGTTACTTAAATGATGTCTTAGAGAACAAATTCTGTAAAGCGTTTTCTTTAAAAATAATCTTGTATGTTGCCTTGCTTGAGTCCAATACCTACCTCTCCATCAGAAGGGAGACAAAACAAGACAAAACCCCCATGCCATTTCAATAGGATTATATTGGCAATGATAAGGAAGGAGGTAATCTAAGAACTTTGTGTCCGTGGCTTTTCAAAATGTCGTCAATTTTGTATTGTTTGGTCTATTCCGATATGGTTGAGTTAGGTCCCATAGTTGTTTTTTGGTCATTTTTGTGTCGAAGTCTACGTTATGTTTAACCAACCATTCCTGCATTTTGTCTTTCTTTGAGGAGAATGAAGGTGGTTTATCCTTCCGCTCTGAATGATATGTAGCGTTGTCCATGATTATTACACATTTCTCTTCAAATATATTCAATGCAGGAATTAGTTGATCAACGACCCATTTTAGGAAGATGTCTGCGTTCATGGTATTGTGGTAGTCTCTGTCATTGTTTCTTGAATCTAGAAAAAAATCGCACCCATCTAAAACCCCAGAACTACTCCCCGCATGCAAAATAGTAAAACGTTTCCCCTCTGACTTAATTTTGGATGGGTTGCTTTTCATATCAGATTCGTGTATCCATCGACGAACTTGAGATCCGTTTTGGTAGATCCAAGTTTCATCTAAATACACGAATCTGATATTTTCGTTTGAATGTTTATATTGGAGGTATTTCCGCAAAAATGTAATTTTGGCAGCAAGAACATGTTTCTGCTCACATAAAATTTTGCGTCCATTTACTGCTTTAAATTTATATCCCATAGATTTTAAAATTTTATATAAACTTGTTTGCCCTCCATTAAATTCCAAATTTTCTTTTGCGTATGTCAGTAATGTTTGTAATGTAAAATATTCATTTTTAGAATTGTATTTCCAAATTTGTCGTTATAAATCTTCTTTAAACATCCGGTCCATAATAGTCTCTGTCTTTTTCGGTCGGCCTAAAGGTTTTTTGATTGTATATTGTCCAGTCAAAATTCTCTGAATAGTCCTGGTTTCCACCTAAAATTTGAGGAAAATGTTGGTTGGGTAAGAAATGGCTTCACATCTACATTTAAGTTATACCTACCTCAAATATATCTGCAAGTTGGGCTTCAATTGTTCCCTGGAGAGCCTCTGGTTTATTTCTTTTTTTAAATAACCATGACATTTTAATATTTCCCTTTTTTTTTCTTCTGAGATTATTTTCGGCATCTTCAATACGAAAGAAATTTGACAATGCCGAATTTAAAAAAATTTCATTAGATTTTGCAGGTACGCAACATAGTTAGGTACCGTTTATAATATAGCATTATTGAAAAATGCATTGAAAAATGTGTCAAATTTGATTTGTCAGATAAGCCAGAAAATTTTAATACCGCGGCACTTAGGAAATTATGTAAACCACACTTAAAACTGTCTGGAATTTGAAATATACTGTCATTATTATACGAGGGTCAACCTGCCAAATTTCCATGGATAATGCTACGCCAATAATAAGTGAAAAGCATATATATTGTATAACAGCTAGCCGAGTAGTGCGACGCGGAAAAGAGGAGTCTGTGTCAAATAGAGTTAATTCATTTTTGGAACTAATTGAGAAATTTCAAGAAGAGCTGGAGTCAGTTAAGTCAACAAGAAAAGAATTAATCCATTGATTTTGTGAAAAAGGAAGCTGGGCTGGGACTCTGTAACGGATAGATATAGTTATCCCCATCGCTATGGCACATGCTATCTTCTTCTGTCTTCGAAATCAATAGCCAGGGGACCTCAATAGAGATAGAGAAAATATCTCTATTCGTTACAGAGTCCCAACCCTGATGTCTCTGTGTATTGTAACACCCAATCAATAGAACATCACATCAACACGGAGCGTTCCACACCTATTTGCCAACCACCACGAAGACTTGTTTCCGCAAACAAGCTCCTGGTAAAATTACATGATATATGTTATATGTTTGATGATGATGTCACGAAAAAATCTAATAGTCTTTGGTTATTGCCCGTCGCATGAGTTACCAAAAAGAAAGCTCAGCAATGTTCTGTGTAAATTAAAGACGGCTGAATGACGTCACGGAGATAGATAGCTGACGATACCCTCAACACCTTACCAGGTTCCAATTGTTTCTTCACTCTAAAAGGTGGATATTGGCAGGTGGGACTTAACAAAACGGATAAAGAGAATATCGCTTTTAGAGTGTCGAATTTTCACCGTTAAGGTATCAAGTATTTTATCGGCCATCAAGCAACCGTTTGTCGAAATTAAGTTGTGAAATGCAAATGTTCAGTGGATTAACGGAAGAATAAATTCAATAAGTCTCGTGATTTTCATTTGTTTCACGTTTGAATATCGAACCCCTTCGTGGTAAGTTTTTCTATTCATCTAAAATTAGTAGTTATTCATGGAAATCCTCTATAACTAATCGAGATTATTTGGCAAGGAATCCAATTCCTCGTGTGTCCGAGCCTATGCACCTCAATTTGACCAGAGCTACAATCTTCTAGAGCGTGTGCCCCGAGAGCTCATTTCTGCAGCTGTCTATCATGCAAACATTTTAAAATCCAGTACTGAGTAACAAAACTTGGTCTGTTACCGTGCCTCAATATTCCCAATGCAAAGGCTTGTATAGAGTTTTACCGTTATCTTTCTATCTATTTTATTTCTACAACTCGTTTTATAAACTATAAGCCCAACTTAATGAATTTCTGACGTCCCTTTATAAAGTCCGTTCATAAAGTCATAGACTTTTTCAAGTGCGTGATCTGGGATTTTGGACGCTGATTGGCTAGATTTTAGGGCCTGATTAGGGCCTTGGGTTGATCGTTTAAATTGAGCGCTGGTCGCCCAAGTCGACCCCCTAATTTTGGGCCAATCAGCGTCCAAAATCTCAGATCACGCACTCGATTACTTGTACTAAAAATCCAGTGCCGCCCTATTATTGTCTATTCTGTATGTACATAGTATTGACTCACACCTTATAATTATCCACTGAGTAAAGGTAGGATTTTTAACTATCCGGCATTGCGGAGTGCGGTAGCGGTGTGCGGCTTTGCGACGTGCCGGTGAGTTGTCTACCATGTTGTAACATCAAACTGTTTTATGTTTCAACGGCACTGCGGCGTCGCAAGCTGTCTTTGCGGCGTACCGCTGAAAAACTCCAAAATGTTTTTCAACGACACCGCAGTAGTGTGCGATGCCCAACGACCTGGCATTTCTGGCAAAATACTATAGTTTTGAGGCTTTGTTGTTATATCTCCTTCAATTGCATTCAAAATATAGTGAAACAGGTCACGTGAAACTCTTAGGTATGCTTTACATTGAGTTTCACTATCATTTAAGTGAGGTTCAATGAAAACACGCTCCTTCTTGTGCACGACTTTCATGAATGTTTGATATTTCACTGCGATTTTTACAAGAGTGAAATACAGCTTCTTCTTCTTCATCTTCTTCTATTTGCCTGACAGTTGAAAAACAAATTTGCCGCCAACAGTATGACGGTTGCAATATCCGCAACATCGCAGTACCGCACACCGCTGCCGCATACCGCAATGCCGGATAGTTAAAAATCCTACCTCTAGCCGAGCATATTATGGGCCTCTTGTTAAGTAATTAACAAAAGGGGATACAACCTACAGTTGAATTCAAATAAGTGTGTCCTGTCCAAAGAAAAAGTGAATTTTCTTGGACATCCGATTTCTTAAAGTGGAATAAAAACAGATCCAGAAAGTGAATGAGTTTGGCCCAGACTAAAGAAAAACATACAAACCAGACCAGGCTACTAGGCACATAGGGAGTAATAAGACGAATTAGCTCCTAACAGGTAACAGGTTTAGGCGAATCGAGGCGGGCCGCCGAAGCCGAGCTGCCGGAGATGCACGAACTTTAATACATACAGGGACGATCCTGCAGTGAAATGGGTATTAGTCAACTGATCTCATTGAAGCCTATATGTATAGTAGTCTGGTCCTGTCTGTAAAGTAATACGATTTCTAGTAGGGATTTGCAAACATTGGGAGGCCTTCACAACAACTAATTGAGAAGAATGCGTACTTTGATAAGTTGCCAGAACGTCAACCGTCTTTCCTGGAACTGGAAAACAGATTTATTAACACTCTAGTTTCACCGTATCCCATGGATGAAGGAATCTTTGTATTAGACATCGACACTCCGCAAAGTGATATAGTTTCAGTTCTCTCCCAAATTCAACGTGGCGGAGAATAACTGATAAGTCATCGGATATTTTAGTAAATCTCTGAGAAAGGCGAAGAGAATCTATAGTCGCAGCCAAAAAGAGATTCTGGCAGTAAGAACCATGAAGGATGACAACAGTAGTTTTCTCTTTGGAATAAACTTCCTAGTTAGAACCAACTACATTGCATTGCAGTGACTGCTAAATTTTAAAAACCTAGGACAAATAACGCTTTTGTTAGAGAGAAATTAGGAAGTTTCGACTTCCAAATCAAACACCGCAAAGGAAGAAGTCATGCTAATGCCGATATCCTATCACGTATTGACAATTCTTGAAACGTTTGCTAAAGGCAAGAAGAAAAAGATGCAGTCGAAAACTCTGAACTTACTCAACAGATAAGAGCTAAGTATACTAAACTGAAACTAATATTGACGACAGCATCAACAATGAAGACTTCTAGAAAGAACAAAATGATGAAATAGAATTTTGCGTGACTGGCTAGCAAAAGAACAACGGCCTGTTTGGCAAGAAGTTTCCAGTTTCGGTCCAACGGCAAGTAAAGGGATATAGACCCCAATGCGATTCGTAAATTTTAAGATTTCTAATGGGAGAAGTCTATATAGCAGGAAATCAGACCGTTCGGCCAAGGACCACAGTGCTATACAGTTGTCGAAGTAGGCACTTTGGGGTCAATAGGACGTTGACTTGATAAGATATCAGCAGTGTTACTGGAGCAACTCCCGTAGGGATATTGAAGAATGGTGCAAAAGATATGTTTCAAAGAGAGGACCCAAGACACGATCTTGAGGAAAATTGAAGTAGTAGCTTTATGGTTTTCCATGGAAGAGAATTGCAGTGGATTTTGGGGGTCCTTTTCAAGGGAACATTGTGTATAATCTTGCCTGATGACCAAAAAATTCGCGAATTGAATTTTACGCGCAATAGTCCAGCTAATTCGAAACGAACGGAAGCGAATTATCTAGATAATTCTAGAAGCAGAATCGCGCTATAAAACGGAGTCTGCCAACAAGGGAAAAAGGTCAGTGAAGAATTAGACGAAAGTGTGTCAAGAATCAATTGTTGAACGCGGCCCAGATAGTTAGTAGAACGCGGGTCGATATTAAGAATGAGAGTTGTGATTTATCTGACGATTTAAGCTTGATTGTAGTTAAACGAAGTGTTACGACAGTGCTGGTTCCGTTGTGATTATTGTGTTCTAGTCTTAAATAAAGTCAAATTAATTTTGGAAAAGTGCGAACAGGCTAAGGTAATATACTGTAATGTCCCGGGAAAAATAGACCCGTAATTTAGAATGTCTTAATAGTAAAAATTTAATGTAATCAAATAATCAAAAACTGAATTTCCAGTATGTCAAATCAGTAGCATTGACCCAAATTAATAAAAAAAAAATAAAATACGTTCAAATTTTATTAGTTAGTCACCAAGCGTGTGTCATCACATAATTCAAATCCATAAAAATTTTAAAATCATGGAAAAAGTAATTAAATTTATGATTTGCGGCCGACACGAGTTTCGGCATCCTTTTATTTATTGATTTATATCACTTTCCTATCGACATAACTGTTCGGTTTTAAACAAATAATATAATTCTTAGATGAATTGACATGACCCGGAATATTTTAGGGGGAACGAAAAATATAAAAACAGCGGTTTTAGAAGTTTGGAAGCAGTCAGTCTTCAGTTCAGATCAGTTCAGTCCTGAGTTTAAGTCTACAGTACCTAATGAGTCAGTCCGGATAAAATTCGCGAGAGTTTCTTTTATTTTGTTGCCTCGGGAAAACGCGTTAAATCGAACTTAGAAAAAGTAACGGAAAATTGTGAAAGGAAGAACATTTAAATTCGTTCAACATTATGTGCGAGCTCTAAATAATCAAAAGAATCAAATTAGAATAATTTTGTGTTTTAGGGGCGATCATTCAAGTAAAAATCAATCAATTATCGAAAATTGGACTCAATAATTAGGAGTATTCAGAAGTGGCGAATTATCTCAAGTATAAAAAAGTCGGGCCTCGGAAAAAGTAAAAATCACAGTAAATAACTCGAATTAGGAAAGAAGTAAACCTAACCGTGGATGCTACAATACCATAGGAATTGCTCATGCACCCTGTATTTGAGGTTGACAAAACAAATAATCATATCAGCATTATTCAATTTATTTTATTTTTTTTCAAACCATCATATTTCCCAGTGATTTATTTCAACGTCTTGACGCAGATTTATTTATCTTATTTTTCATAAATATGGCAAAAAATACAATTAAAGGACTTGATTTATGTAGATACTCCCAAAAAGTCTGCGATTTATTTTATCAAAAATGAAAAGCCTCCCTCGTATTGAATCTTTTGTCCCGACTCAGCCATATTTACGCTGAGAAATGGCTTTATACATTTTACTATAAATAAAAAAAAGGTCCATAAAAAGACCTCATTTTTCGGAAAGCATAGTGCCGTGTCGAAAAAATCGCCTATATTTTTATAAAACCCATAAACTGACCATCACAAAATGCGATATAAAGCTCTTTTTTTTTGGTATTGGGGACTATGGGATTTCTAGCTTATGCTCTATTATCTTTTAACATGAACAGTATCCCAAATAATATTATCGTTAAATCCATATCACCAGACAAAGCGCATATTAACTTTTGAATCGACATCATACATCAATCTTAATATTGATGTCGCATATGAGACATAAATTTTCATATGGGTGGCATGAAGGCCATTTATTTTTATGAATCTAACTTTATTGAAATATATTTTTATTACGGATAATACTTGATGTATAAAATTCATGGTTTGCCAAATGCATTCATTCGTTCATACTCACCAGAAAGATAGAGATCTGCATGAAGGCACTGAAAATCGGTAAGAAAGTAGGTCAGAAAGTCGAGACTGGGCCTTATGAGGGACCCACCCGTTTAGCTGCGAAAAGGCAGGTCGAACGCGAACCATTTACCTATTTTCAAAGGTTTTCTAGGTCGGAAAATCCGTTTCTGTAATGTTTTTTAACCGGATGTTTAACCACTTTTTTCCAAATAATAGGGAATTTTCATATTTCTCAAATTATTTTTTTTTAGATACTTCTAGTGATCAGTTATTACATAGTTTTATTTTTTTCCATTTCAATTTATACGTTGTACGAAAAAAAAATTATTGAAATTCAAATCAAATACTTTGGCGCGAAAACACGAAATCCCAATTTGACAGCGCTTGTGACGTTGAGATTTTGTAAACATCAAATACGCAGCAAACGAACTCCTGCTGACGCAGTGCTATTTTTGTGTTATTCAAGTGTGTTAAAGTTTGCTTTTTATGAAAATTGCCGCAATGGATGGAGAATATTGTGAAGGACTGCTTTTGTATTTTTTTAACGTGCAAGTTCCCTATCACAGATTTCCCTATTGACGGGTTTGTTTACAGAATCGTGACGTCAAAACAGGTATCCATCATAGAAGCATTGTTTTGGCGGGAAAATTTTTATTTCAAATTTAATATTATTTTTTTGTGTAACAAGGGCGGTATCAGTTAAATAAAAAGTGGTCATATGAATATTGTGCAGCATAAACTATCGATTTAAAACAAATTTGGAAAATTTTAGTTCACTTGCAAGTTCCCTATTTCTTAAATCCTACGTACAAAAAAGCTTTTATTTTAATTTTACCTTGAATCGAGGAAATGCGCTTTAAAAAAACCAATGAATTTGAAATCTTCGTTGGAGTTTTGTGTTAACTCTGAAAATATTCAAAAATTATAGAAGGTACTCGAAGTTATTCGGTTAACGATGATTTTTCCAATTCATTATAGTTGGGGAGCTGGCGTCAAAAACATGCAAGAGTTTTCGCAAGGCGGATATTTTCAAAATAGGTCGTACTTTAGTGCTAGAATGCTAGTGTACAGTCAGCACTCACAGTTCCGGGACAGCTGGCTCTGGGACGCGGGCAAAGTTGTAATTTTAAGAAGCATCTAAACTGTTTTCTCAAAGCTCAAAATTTATAGAAATTTTGCACATTATCTGTTTGAAGGTCACAGATAACGTATGTAAATCGTCAGACGTCTAGTTCGTTGCAAAAAGGGGGTCAGACGTCCTCAAAGTTCTTATTTTATGGCATTTTCTTCGGTGTCCTGTCAAAATATATTTTTGCAGGTATTTGACAAATATATTTGAAGAAAATGCCATAAAATAAGAACTTTGAGGACGTCTGACCCCCTTTTTGCAACGAACTAGACGTCTGACGATTTACATACGTTATCTGTGACCTTCAAACAGATAATGTGCAAAATTTCTATAAATTTTGAGCTTTGAGAAAACAGTTTAGATGCTTCTTAAAATTACAACTTTGCCCGCGTCCCAGAGCCAGCTGTCCCGGAACTGTGAGTGCTGACTGTACACTAGCATTCTAGCACTAAAGTACGACCTATTTTGAAAATATCCGCCTTGCGAAAACTCTTGCATGTTTTTGGCGCCACCTCCTGGACTATTACCTACTTTGCCTTATAGGAACGAGCAGGAAACTTTATAGCTGACTTCTGTTTAACTGTTCAACTACATCGCAAAAGAACTAGTCCGGTTCAATATTTAAAAGTTTTAAATTTCTCATTGATAAGTAGAAAAGAAGAGGTTCCATTCACCTGTCAGTTGCAACGGATTATTCTTCAAAACTCCGATATAAATGTTTTGAAGCTTATTTGAAATGACAGTCGAAAGCTGTACCTACTGCTTATTCCCTGTTTCCCTGAAGCAATTTGTCAGAGGATTTTGTTATGTCTTTTTTACGTTGGATTATATCAAGGGAAACTTTTGACAATAAACGGGGATATTATTATGTTTGATCCGGTGACAAAAGAATATGAAACGTATCTGAACATCTCTTTCTGCTGTAACTGCATTTGAATATCGATTCCTCCGCCTTCCTGTATTGAAAGTTAGTTTTTACATATTGCTAATTCATTATAAGATTTTCCCAGTAGTCATTCTGAGTGTGGCTAAATTCAGCTGGTGTAGGCACCGTGGTGGAATGGTAGAAAAAGCATTGTTGTTAAATTAAACAGGGTTTGGCAAGGTGTGATTTGGCACTGGCATAAATAAATCGCAATCACCGCATTTTGGTGAATTTAGCCGCACACCTGGATTATCGAGTAACAACTTCCTGGTCTAATTTAATTGTCCTCAGATTGTTTTTACGCTCATTTATATATAGTGCTGGACAAATGAAGTGGATATACTATTTTTTGAACTAAATTTTGGGATTGAATATCTCGACAAAAAAAAATCGTATCGATTCGCGATTTTCAGTGATTGATGGCAAATTTTATTGAGAATAAGAGGATTTGATAATAAAAATGAACATTTGTTACAAATGTTGTTATACAGGGTGATAATGCAAACCAATACCTAAAGTTGAAATTTTAATTGTTACCGAACATTTCGAAAAACGATTTGGGGTACAAATTTATTGTGATGGGGTGGTCTACTGATCATTTGCAAAAAACAATTTCAACAGTTTTCCATAATCTGCAACGGCTCGAAAAATATGCCGATTTCTTTGAAAGGATCTTTTCAAATTTAGGATCTGTGAATTCTCACTGAATAATTGAGTCGCCTCTGAAAAATAAACCATTGACAGGTATCCATGGAAACAAAAATGCAGTATTTGACAGATTGTCGGTTCTATACTCAGTTCTTCATTTAATATTGTTGAAATTGTCGCTGTTTATTTTGAATGCAAAAATGCCCAGGCTAAGCATAAAAGAAATGAACAATTGTATGCGCCTTTTAAATGAAGGATATTCTCAGAAGACATTGGCAAATTTGTACGGGGTGTCTCAAAGCGTTATTTCCCGACGTAGACCCAAAACGTAAAATGTCTTGCAGGAATACAATATTCAGAGGATGGATTGGCCAGCAAAGTCACCTGACTTGAACATAATAGAACATGTTTGGTCGTATCTCAAACTACTAGTAAAGACACGGCCTAATCCTCCACAAACACTTGAAGAGCTTTCTCAAGCGATTACAGAAGAGTGGAATAATGTACCTCCGGAGTTCATTAACGACATGATTTTAAGTATGCCTCGTAGATGTCAAGAGGTGTCAAATGCTCGAGGCGGTCCTACTCGTTATTGAGAAAAAAACTTATATTTTTTTGACACCACAAACTTTTTTTAGATCTAACATTGTAATTCATATACCCTCACAAAAAACAACCTGTTCTTTTTTTTTTAAATGAAGAGGGTTCCTAGTTTACCCGTAACAGGACATGCTTTTTGCGAGTACTCTGAGGTATATACAACTCAGCATTACTTCGAGGGGACTCCAAAATTTGAAATTGATCTGTTCTAAGTAAACAAAACTGGATAACTTATTGTTTTCATTTGGAAATGTTTTTAGTAGTAATGACGCAAGGACATTGATAATTGTTTGAAAAAAATTTAGAACAGATTTCGAGAGCTTGTTTCCTATGAGCAACAAGCTTGAGAAAGTTGTTAAAAAAATTTTGAGCATTTATCAGTGTTCGATGGTTATTCGGATGACTATTTTTCTGACAGCAAAGTCCGAGGCAATGTTATAGAGTGAAAATAACCCTAGGGCTGTTTCCAGTATAATGTTGAAATGATTGGGTGATTTGTGTCACATGACAAAAAATTACAAAATTTAATTGGCTTTTAGAACTGTCAAAAAAATTTCACATCAATACTTCGATACTTTCAAGTAACTATTGTTAAAAAATATAGCATAATGTTTTACATTCACCCCTAAGCTATTGATTGACCATCCGCCTTGTAGGTATGATGTCAAAATGCTATCGAAAATCCAAAAAACCATAACAGAATAAAGGCTTGCACTCTCTCAATTTGCATTTAGTTGTGGAAAATTCAAATTATTTTTTATTATCTTCCACATCAACAGTAAAGAACATGAAATTTGTAAAAAAATATCAGATATCAGATATTCTTGAGTAATCGAAGTTTCTAATACCTTTCGAATATTTATTGAACTTGGGTCTGGTTAACATTTCATATGCATAAGATCTTGATGGAAAAACAGTCTCGTTGAACGTCTCAGTGAGAAATCACATGTCAATTTTTAAAAAAGTTTTCCTTTCAAAAAAATCGCCATATTTTTTGAACAATTGCAGATTGTTGAAAACTGTTGAAATTGTTTTTTGCAAATGATCAGTAGATAACCCCATCACAATAAAATTGTACCCCAAACCATTTTCGAAATGTTCGGTAACAATTAAAATTTCAACTTTAGGTATTGGTTTGCATTATCACCCTGTATAACAACATTTGTAACAAATGTTCATTTTTATTATCAAATCCTCTTATTCTCAATAAAATTTGCCATCAATCACTGAAAATCGCGAATCGATACGATTTTTTTTTGTCGAGATATTCGATCCCAAAATTTAGTTCAAAAAATAGAATATCCACTTCATTTGTCCAGCACTGTAGTTGTGATTTGAATTTTGAGTAGTAAGGTATTTATTTTATAGTTAGTTAGCTATAGTTTCATACCTATGAAGGAATTTAGAAAGTTTACTGGTTATTGTCAGTTTGAACAGTATTGCATAGAATACAGTATTGTCATTTGGGGCTGGTCAACTGAATGTTACCATATACGTTCCCAGCCCTCTGAGTTCCCAGCTAATTGAGTACTGAGTAGTCTCCTTATTGTGATTAACTTCATACATGGTGTCAGGTAAATAGGATTTGGGGCCAATATTCAACCAGTTTTTCCGTTTAGAAGTGGAAAAAGTGCCGCTTGTGGTGATAAAATGGATATTTTGTTTAAGCCTCCTGAACCCTTATCATTAGATGGAAATGTAACTGAAAATTGAAAACGTTTTAGCCAAAAGTTTGACCTATTCTTGAAAGCAGCTGATTTAGAAAAGAGGGAAGCAATTCTCTCAAATTTGCTTGGGGATGAAGGTTTAGACTTATTCAATAGTTTTACGTTTGGAGAAGGCTAAGAAAAAAAATTAGATGAAGTTAAGTTAAAATTTAATGAGCATTGTTTGTCCCAGAAGAATCTAATTTATGAAAGGTATATTTTTAATAGTATTCTTCAAAAAGATGGCCAATCTTTTGAGAGTTTTTTGCCAGAACTTAGAAAAGCTGTCAAAACAACCGAATATAAAGACCAGACCAGCAAGAAATGATTCGGGACCGACATGTTATTGGAATTTGGGATAAATCAATCTGATATTGCAGAAGGCAATTGATTTTTCTAGATCCATGGAAGCAAGCAAGTTCTAATCAAAAGTATTGCAAAATGAGTTGGAGGTAAATGCAGTGAGATCTGGTTCAAGTCAAAATAGTGACAGCCGAGATGATAGTAGAAAGTTTGACGCAGAAAAACTTTGTAAAAATTGTAATTACAAGCATTCTCAAGGTAGCTATCATTTTGCTGCTGTATGTTGGAGAAATAAGATGGAACAGAAGAAATGCTTTGAAAAAAGAAAGAAAAGTTTCAAGAAAGTGCATGATTTACAAGCCAATAGTAATAGTGATTCGGAATCCAGTGCGGAAGAGAATCAAGAGGAGCCATTTCATGTTCAGTCCATTAAAAAAGTTGGTGCTTTAAGTGAAAATAAGCCGCTATCATGGATCCAGTTGGTTGGAAATTATTAAAAAATTAGGGTTATTAGGTCGTATTAAAAAAACTGAAGTCACGCTAGCACCTTATGGCACTCCAAATCATCTGATTAAGCCTTTAGGTAAAATATTGTTATGTTGTAAAGTTAGAGATATTTTGCATCATGGGTCAAATTTATTCAAAAGAAGGTGTTGAACTTAATGAGGAATATATGTACAGGGTGATCCAGTATAAAGTGAACACCCCCTACCTTTTCGCTAAAAATTTTTTTTTTGAAAAAATCAAGATAGCCATTTGATGTATTTTGTTTCTAAGTATTTGAAAACGTTTTTCGAAATTTAATTAGATTTTCCATTAAAGCGCTGTGACCAAAGAAGTAATTTTTTTAAATGGAATAACCTATATTTAAATCTATTTTTTTAACGCCCCTATGTTTCTCCTTTCAAATATATAGTTTGTTTATTTTTATTTTAGTATATGCGATATATTCTCACTTTGAAATGCACATGAAAATAGCCGAAAAGGTATCAGAAAACATAATAACCAGTAGTTTTATTAAAGGTAAAATTATTTAGATTCACCTTGATACCTTTTGGGCTATTTTTAATTAAATCTTAAGTGAGAATATATCGCAAATTACTGAAATAAAAATAAACAAACTATAGATATTTGAAATAAGAAAAATAAGGGCGTCTAAAAAATGGATTTAAATATAGGTTATTCCATTTAAAAAAAATAATTTTGTCGTCACAGCGCTTTAACGAAAAATCTAATAAAATTTCGAAAAATGTTTTCAAATTCTTAGAAACAAAATTGACCAAATGGCTATCTGGATTTTTTCAAAAAAAATTTTTTTAGCGAAAAGGTAGGGGGTGTTCACTTTATACTGGATCACCCTGTACATATAGAAGCTGTATTATAAATGCCAACTCCCAAAGAGAAAAATGATTTGTTACGTATTTTAGGGATGGCTAAATTTTTAAGAAAATTTGTCCCAAATATGTCTTAGGTAACAGCACCACTTAGAAATTTGACCAGGAATGATGTTTCTTGGAATTGGACACATATTTATGACGAATTCTTGTCGCATTTGAAGAAAAAAAAAACAGGGAAATATCTTTATGTAGCAGACACTTCGTCTAGAAGTTTTTTTCCAGAAACTGGTTCAAAATTTGATCAGGAATTTACTTTTGTAATTTACCTTTGTCTGAAGAACGTAAACAACAGTTTAGGCAAGAAACTTTAAGAGAGGTTGTTTTACAATCATTAATTACCTATTCTTACACTGGCTGGCCAAGTAATAAAAATTTATTTCCAAATTCTGTCACGAAATATTTTAAGATAAAAGATAATACAGGGTGTCCCAGGGAAAACAGTCCACCCCAATTTATTGGGTTTGGGATGAGAATCTGGGAAAACGCTCGGACACGTCCATATGTTTGATTTGAGGGGGAACTATTTTGCAGGTTTTTTCATCCCCGTAGCTTCAACCCCCTAGGTATGGGGAGAACAACCCCCCAAATTTGAATAGGGAATAGGGATCGTGTCATACCTCTTTTTAAAGGTCTCATCGAGTTCTTTATAGCCCTAAAATTTCATCTCATTATTTTCATCCGTAACGAAATGACAGCTTGTCAAAATCTTGGAAATAGGCTATTAGTTTTAGTGGGAGCAAAAGCGATACTTACCTCTCCTAATAAAAATACTTGAAATGAAGTTTTTTCTTATTATTAATAATGAGGTGTACACGAGAATTGTAAATTGTAGGTCTTTTTACTCGTATTTTTATTAAGGGAGGTAAGTACCGCTTTTACTCCTACTAAAACATAGTCCATTTCCAAGATTTTGACAAGCTGTCATTTCGTTACGGATGAAAATAATAAGATGATATACCTAACTATCATAACTATACAGGGTGTCCCACGGTGGATGGCGTATTAGACGTTTATGGAGAACTAAAAAGCGGATCATTTTGAAAATTTGGCAACCGGGATAAACGACCATGATCTACACTTTAAAAATATTTTTGACCATGCGGTGTTGCCGCTTCTACTTTAAACTAGTGGCAACATCACTATTTTAAATGGAACACCCCGTATGTGATTGCATATTTGGATTCTACGTAAAATTCTGAGCAGATTTCATGTGATATACCCTATACCTAAGTTCAACTGTTTTGGAAATATTGACAGTTGAAAATTGACTTTTTGCAACTTTGACAGGCTGTAAAACCTCATTGGTTAATTTAAGAGGAGAATCGATTTCACATTCCTATCTTAGATTTTGATAAACTATCATTTGACACCAACTTTGAACTTAACCGGAGATTAAATTTAACTGAAATTTTTAATCATGGATTTAATTCAAAGTTGATGTCAAATGATAGTTTATAAAAATCTAAGATAGGAATGTAAAATCGGTTCTCCTCTAAAATTAACCGTTCAGGTTTCACAGCCTGTCAAAGTTGCAAAAAGTCAATTTTCAACTGTCAATATTTCCAAAACAGTTGAACTTAGGTATAGGGTATATCACATGAAATCTGCTCAGAATTTTACGTAGAATCCAAATATGCAATCACTTACAGGGTGTTCCATTTAAGATAGTGATGTTGCCACTAGTTTAGAGTAGAAACGGCAACACCGCATGGTCAAAAATATTTTTAAAGTGTAGATCATGGTCGTTTATCCCGGTTGCCAAATTTTCAAAATTATCCGCTTTTTAGTTCTCCATAAACGTCTAATACGCCATCCACCGTGGGACACCCTGTATAGTTATGATAGTTAGGTATAGTTTCATACCATATTTAGAAAGTTTACTGGTTATTGTCAGTTTGAACAGTATTGTCTGTGAGTATTGTCATTAGGGGCTTGTCAACTAAATGTTACAATCACAGAATACATATCCTCACGGATAAAGTGCGTTTTTTTTTTTAAAGATAAAAGTCAAACTGACATTAGGTTGGCAATACAATGTAAAATTGTCAATGCTTTCAAATTTTCCATGTAGAAAAGGCTTGTGTTGCCAACATAGTTACTAAATTTTTGACTTGGGGAATTATCTTCAAAAAAAAAACAGATTTTAGAAGGCAAACTGCCTAATAAAATTTTGGGGAACAATACGACGTCACGGCGCAGTGGATGCGATCCGAACTATTTATAATAAAGGTTTCTGTAATCAAATCAGCTTTTAAAATAGTTCTTCCAATGTTAATATTTTCAATGATTTGTTCGGACTTCAGTTCAGAATTGAACTACGCTTTCGCATTTCTTTATATTATAGGTTTGATATGACCAAATGCGCAAGCGCAGTCCAATTTAGAACTGATTTTGAACCGAAGTCGAAGCAAACCTTTTTCCTTATTATTGAATATTGAAGGATTTTTTTTCCGAATAGAGCAAAAACGGCCAAACTTCTTGTGTTTTGTGTAAAATCTGTTTTTTTTTTTAATTCAGGAAACATTTATCTGGATTTAAAATGCACACCAACACCAAGACGAATTCTCATTCAGAACTATTTTGACATATTTTTTTTAAACATAGGTGTGACATAGGCAACAGGTAAACTCCCAAAGTAAACTGCACAGAATGTAAACTGTGACATATTTTTTGGTGGCGTTCATTCCGCACCTGTAGTTCCGTTTCACTCCAGCGTCCTCAAGCGGATGCGATCCGAAGCTTTTTTTTAGGCCTCGCCCTCCATTAAGCTTTTTTTTCTATCCGTGAGGATATGTGTTCGGTGGTTACAATATATGTTCCCAGCTAATTGAGTAGTCTCCTTATTCTGTTTAACTTCATACAAGGTACATGTGGAAATTACCTTTCTGAATAACAGTAATCGTATAAGAAACTATTTCTTTTCTCAAATTTGGGTTTAATTTGAGCAAAGCAAGAGCTTCATTTTCATAGCGAACTGGATCATCATCTATATCTAAGCATGTACAGCTGCACATGGTTTATGGCAGGTAGATTGCATCTGGAGTCGTTAAGTTGTTTAGGACTGATCCGGTATCTCAGGACTGTTACCATTGGGGATATTTTGTGCATGACTCTGCATGGATATGGTGTCCAAGCAGGCAGGCATGGTATTCTGCCCTCCCGTTGATCAAAGTTGGAGCATGTGAAATGCTACAGTTAGTATTTGTTCCCTTTTTCTTTCAATAATTATTATAAGCCAAATTATTACCTTTTAATGTTGACAGTGTGGCGACTATCCTTAAAAAAAAAAAATCTGTCGAAAATAATAATAGCAATTATTAAACTAGAGGGCACGATTTTCGTTTAAATTTGACGTACCAGTTTAGTAAAGTCTGTTTTTTTTTAAAGATAATTCCCCAAGTCAAAAATTTAGTAACTATGTTGGCAGCACAAGCCTTTTCTACATGAAAAATTTGAAAGCATTGACAAATTTACATTGTATTGCAAACATAATGTCATTTTGACTTTTATTTAAAAAAAAAAACACACTTTACCAACGCTTTCCATTAGCTAAAGTCTGTTTTTTTTTAAAGATAATTCCCCAAGTCAAAAATTTAGTAACCATGTTGGCAACACAAGCCTTTTCTACATGAAAAGTTTGAAAGCATTGACAGTTTTACATTGTATTGCCAACATAATGTCATTTTGACTTTTATCTTTAAAAAAAAAAAACACATTTTAAGTCTTTTTGAAAGAAAGCTCTGCCTGTAGAGATTGTCCGTTTTCTTCGTTCCTTCTTGAATCTTGCCATTGCCCTGAAAGGTCGACTGTGGCTGGGGAGGGCAGCCATCTTCCTCAAGTGTGATTACCGTTCTCATGGAAAAAGTACCTTATCTGTCGTCAGGCATTATTTCAACGAAATGAAGTTGCGTAAGGAAATAATCCATTGATTACGGAAAAAAATTAAATAAAAAGCCTCGTGATTACCGTTTTATTTGAGTTCGAATTTCGATCCCCCTCGTGGTAAGTCCTTTTTAATTTTTTTTTTCGAGTAATGGTTGTTCATGGAATGCCTCTATTAATTAGGGTTTTACCGGGAAGTCGTTTTTTTTTTCGGGGAGCCGTTAAGATCACCGTTTCCGTGCAGCGTGTGCAATGAGCTTTAAGTCCCTCACGTGTCGATACCTGTACCTCCACATTTGACGAAGAAAACTGAACTTCTAGCCTTGATTCTAGGCTAGAATCTGCAATTTCCATGTACAACTTCTCTCGTTCGGTGACCAAAAATGGATAGCTACCGACTACCGATTCTACCTTTCTGTTGGAATTGGGGCCTGTATAGAGCTTGGTGAATTTGATTGAGAGTTAACCTCTATTTATTGATTTTATTTAAAGTGTTTCACCAGCAATTGATTTCATACTTTGAAATTATTCAGTACTTGATTTTTGACCTCACTGTGAAAATATATACTAATTAATTTAAAAATTACTTGATTGTTTTATTGGTTTTACCTATATCAGGATTTGCTTTAGTTATATGCCTTATTTACTTCCTTTTCAGAGTTATCAATTACCGTCTTCAGATTATTATTTTTTAGGTGTGTTTCTGAATTTTCACCCTTCCATGTTTTATGTAAATTTTTAAAAAAAAATTTTAATTCAGTGGCACCCTTGTCATTGTGTACTTATTAAACTATCAACCCACGCCTAATAATTATTTGCTGAGCAAACCGAGCATATTATGGGCCTCTTGTTAATTCGTTAACAAAAGGGGTTACCAAGTACCTAAATACAATTATTCCGGTTATATATGATTTACCTACCCTACGGCTTTGATGAAAACATAAAACACGACCACACGATATCCACACCTTCAAAATATATCATATTCTCGAAGAAACTTACGTTGATAGTATTGCTCAGAAGATATGGAGCGAAAGAGGATACGCGATGAACAGTGTCCTCGAGGAAGAAAAGGCTCAGATAATTGGGAGCAGAAGACCACGAATCTTGTCTAGTTGATTCACCTTCAGCAGTGTTGAAAAAACGAAAGCCAACGATATCTAGTTTTCAACTTGAAGCAAGTTGGGAAACTCCAAACTCCTGTTCTCGCTAGAAAATTGGAAACTTAATTGAACTGTTTAAACCTTTAAATAAACCAGTATTTCAATGAAAAAAACAAACAACTCAATTTCATCATTTTACAATAACTTATCCAAATAGGCTTCAAGAAACCTTGAATATCCTATTAAATCTTATCTCTTCTTTCCTTTCTCCCTGGTTTTTGACATTACAAAAATCGATTACTTCCTCACGATAAATATAGAATAACCCAACAGTTTCTGATAATGAAAAATATCGTTTAAAAAGCAACAAGTAAATACGTTATTGATTCTCGAGGTCGGGCATTTTCATTTTTATTTTATTCATTACTTTCAACGAGGCGCCCTTATCTCGATGGAACTGCAAACACTGCACATTTTGTTTTTGTTTCGTTATTTAATTAGAAAACGGATTAACGATTTTTCTCACTCTCTTTATGGCTAATGCAACTGAGTTAGTTTATTGACGATGAAAAGTTCACTAACATTTGCTCAATTTTCATCAGGAAAAATATTTATGCCATTGATCCATTCCACCTTTTCGAACAGGCTTTGCATAAGCAAACACATCGATATTTTGCCGTGATATGGAGTATCTTCGACATGGGGAAACAGGATGAGCTATTGCCATACATTAACTTGCATAAATTTCAATACCGAAAGTAAACATAATATGTGCAAATGGCGAAGGAAATTAATTTTAACCCTTCGACAACGATCAAGGTTGTTGATTCGTTGTGAATTTGGTAAGGAGTTAGAATTTATTTGGATTCACTTTGGGTGGTAAAATAGTTATTCACTAATGTAAATAAAGTTAGCTACGAATTTGGACCAAGTGCATTTGGTACCTACCATATAAATTTTAATATTTTTTTTTTCTTAGTTCTCAGTATCCTAAGCAATATTGTTCTTTAAAGATGTTTTCCGAAAAAAAATTAAAAAGATGCCTTCTAAAAAATTCGATTTGATATTTTCAATAAGAATGTAGGAAGATGAGAAACCATAACTTCACAAATAGAATTTATTGCCCTGACTTTCGAAAAATAATATGTTCTGTCAAGCGCGCATTTGCAGCAAAGAACCGCAAAAAGATTGAATGGATTTCCAACGTGTTCGTTTCCTGTTTCTGGAGTCATTTGAAAAAGTTTCAATAGAATTTCTAAAGCGAAAACTATGAAATCCCATCTAAAATTATTTTGAGGTAATATTTGCACGTAAAATGAATTCGGCGTGGCAACCAAGATAAGGAAATATAATTCCTCGCAAATATGGAAAAACGAAAAATTTCAGAGTGCATTTTTGGATACTTTTAACTTGATTTTCTCTACTGAAAGAAATTGTTGTTTACTAGAAAGTCTAGAACTCTGTTTATCTCTCAAAGAAATTCTTGTAAAGTTATAATTTATTGTGTTAAACGGCATTTAGGGGTTCATGCAACGAATGCGCTATGTTGGAAATAAATTAAATTTGTTATCAAGGTTCAATTTTTTCATTGGCAAATCAAAAGATATCCATATCTTAAGTTTTAAATTTGAAATATAGTTATTTTCCTAACAAGTGCGCAAAGTGTTACTTTTCCGCACGCAAACACAGTTATACGAACGACGCGAAGCGGAGTTCGGATACGTGTTTGCGTGCGGAAAAGACACTTTGCGCACGTGTTAGGAACAAAATTTTTCCTACGAGCTTCATATCAGGTAGGTAACAACAAAAATTTAAAAAAAAAACGATAATTTGTTTAATTATTTTTAATTAACTTGAAGGGAACCTATGCATTTATCAAAAAATTACATAACAAAAAAAAAATATAACAGAAAATCATCGTCAGAGCTCTTCATCTTAAAGCGTTTAATGGCGATTTCCATTTGTCATCAGTGCCGCACTGAGTGCATCCGCATCTTTTTCTAAAAGCATGTAACATGTAAGGATAAGGATACATTTTTTTGCCCTGTTTCGACAAATGGAAAATGCTATAAATTTGATGAGAAAGTTTGTAGATGCATATATATAGAAAACAAATCTGACAATGTGTTGAAGTTAATTAAATTTGGTGTTTGTAGGTATAGATGTTAGCTGGAACAGGAACAGAGGAAAAATTTGTCATCATGTGTCAAAGTCGACAGGTGTACTTATTGTTGCTTGACAATTATTTTTACTTTTCGGCACTCAGTGCGGATAAGGCCTGTATCCGCACTGAGTGCGGAAAAGTGCAACTTTGAGAACCGAAATGCGTGCGGAAAAGTACTACTTTGCGCACGCTCGTAGGAAAAATATTTTTCCTACGAGCGTGCGCAAAGTAGTACTTTTCCGCACGCATTTCCGGGCTCAAAGTTACACTTTTCCGCACTCAGTGCGGATACAGGCCTTATCCGCACTGAGTGCCGAAAAGTAATTATAATTGTCAAGCAACAATAAGTGCACCTGTCGACTTTGACACATGATGACAAATTTTTCCTCTATTTCTATATCAGCCAACATCTATACAAACACCAATTATAAATTAACTTTCACACATCAGATTTGTTCTCTATTTATATGCAAAAATCTACAAACTTTCTCATCAAATTTAAACGCTTTAAGATGAACAGCTCTGACGAGGATTTTCTGTTATTTTTTTTGTTATGTAATTTTTTGATAAATGCATAGGTTCCCTTCAAGTTAATTAAAAATAATTAAACAAATTATCGTTTTTTTTTTTTTTTAATTTTTGTTATTACCTACCTGATATGAAGCTCGTAGGAAAAATTTTGTTCCTAACACGTGCGCAAAGTGTCTTTTCCGCACGCAAACACGTATCCGAACTCCGCTTCGCGTCGTTCGTATAACTGTGTTTGCGTGCGGAAAAGTAACACTTTGCGCACTTGTTAGGAAAATAACTATATCGCCGGAGAAACTGTTCGTTAGTCCATTTAATGGGGCGTTAATGACATTGAAAGCTGTCAGTTCACATCAGAATTGGCTCAAAAGCATAAACATTCTTTCAACGATTATTTACAATCGGAATATTTTAGTTTTTCGATATTTTGCGTTTTTCTCAAAATAAAAAGTTTATATCTGGTTGCCTAGTTTCCAGAGTTTAGGTCGTTATGGATTTTTTAGAACCCGCAAAATATGGAAAAACTAAAATATTCGGATTGTAGATATTCGATCAAAGAATTTTAATGCCAAATTTGAGCCAATTCTGATGTGAGTTTTATTTCTCTTTGCAGACAAATTAATTTTCTGCACCGAAACTCACTTAATTTAATGTCACCAAATAGTAAACTGCGACAAACCGCCGACAAATCAAAATCGTGGTCGCAGAGAGAGGATCTTTCCTACTATAAACACGTTCCACGGATGAATAAACAAACACAAAAATGAGCTCGATAATCAGAGAGTTCAAATAAGTAGAACGACGTTGCCTTTATAAGCGACGCCTTATATCGTTCAACCCCCGTCACGACGCGTCGTGCTGATGGGGTTCATGCGACGCTACGGCGTCGTTGTGTTTTTTTTCTAATTATATGCTAATGGTACGTTTCCTCTGTGCTGCAATGAAACCTATCCCTGTTGGAGTTTAAATGAAAGCTGTGTGTTTCTCGCTAAAAATAGAGAATGAACATGTTCTCAATATTAGAAGCAGAGAATATGGAGTTTTTCCAGAAAATTTAGAATTCAACTTTAGTGAGATATCTATTTTCATATTTTTCTGTTCCACGAGTAGCCTGAACAAAAATAAATAATGAATTCGATTTACTTTTTTTATTTCAGAATATACGATAAAGGATTTTTTTATTTTTTTATTTAATTTCACCTTTTTGTATTTCATTTGTATGGGCTCTACTCCTTCTCATTCATACTTCTCATTCATACTTGGAGATCCGATGATTGGCGGCAGCGCGGGCGACTTACCGTCCCGTACTACTGCGGTCACCCATCCAATCTCCAGCCCGGCACCACGTTGCTTGGCTTGAGTAGGCCGTCTCTCACGTCCTTGATCAAGAACCAACGTGCCGGTTCACAATAAAGGATACTGGAAGTGCTGTTGAAGATATTGCCGTTTGGAAGGAAGTGATATTCGTAGAGTCTAGGCATTGCAAAGTATGAAACATTCTAGTGTAGAAAGAGGCCGTTGAAAACACCTACTGCTGCTGGGAAAATGCAGAGTTCATCATAGTTGCCCCCGGAGATTAGATTTAACCGGAATTTTTAATCACGGATTAACTTCAAAGTTGGTGTCAAATGATAGTTTATGAAAATCTAAGATAGGAATGTAAAATCGGTTTTCCTCTAAGATTAACCGTTCAGGTTTTACAGCCTGTCAAAGTTGCAAAAAAATCAATTTTCAACTGTCAATATTTCCGAAACAGTTGAAGATAGATATATGATATTGAACATGAAATATGTCAAAAATCTTCCGCAGAATCCATAAATGTCATAATATCCAGGGTGATCCATTTGAAAAAACAAAATTGGTAGCAGCGGAGCTATTTTTGAGACACCCTGTATAACAAAAAATATATCAAAAAATTTCGAACAAAAAAACAAAATTGACGTGTCTGAGCGATTTTTCAAAAATTCTACCGTTTTCAAAATAATGAATTTATCCGTTACTTTACGGACACACTGTATGTATGTTTCTATCTTTTTTATTGTGCTGTCATGGATTGGTATTGTTTCGTCTGCATCAGGTGTATTTGTAATAAACTGGGTCTTTGTGTAGTTCATGTGTAATCCTACTTTTGTCGCCTCATCTTGTAGTTCTTCCAACATATCTATCAATTCCTGTTTGTTAGATTGTGCAGGCGTTCACCATGTATGTTCAATCCTTTGTTTTCCCATTGTACTTTCTAAAAATATCCTCGAGCACTAAAGTGAATAGTTTTGGAGATATTACGTCCCCTTGCCGAACTCCTCTTTTGGCGTTTATTCTGTCAGATGATTCATGAAGTTTTATCGACATTGTCGAAGTCTTATAGATGGTCTCAATGAGGTTTATATAACGTTGATCCACTCTGCATTTCTCAAGGATTTTATTATTGCCCAGATTTCTACTGGGTCGAAGGCTTTCCGGAAATCGACAAAACCCATCCATAGGTTTATATCATATTCTGTAGCTTTCTCGATCATCTGCCTTACTGTGTGTAGATGTTCTGTCGTGCTATAATGGCTTCGGAATCCAGCCTGTTCCTTTGGTTGGTAAACTTCGAGTTTTCGCTCTAATCTGTTGGTGATTATTCTGGTGAATAATTTATATATTTGTGATAAGTAAGCTTATCGGCCGGTAGTTTTCGAGATCAGTCGGGTCACCTTTCTTGTAGATCAGAACAACTACAGCATTCTCCCAATCTTTGGGTATATGTTCTTCTGTTAGGCACTTATTGAATAGTTTCACTAGTTCTTGTCTCGTCTTAGTATCGCTTTCCTTGAGCATTTCAGGCAGAATGTTGTCTTCTCCTGCCGCGTTACCATTTTTCATCTGGGATAACCCTTTCTCCAGTTCTTCCATATTTATGTCGGGCATTTCTTCTGAGTTTGCATTTACTATTCGTATTTTGTCTTCCCTTGTCCTTGTGTTTGCTATTTTAGATTCGTACAGATCTCTATAGAAAGATTCCACCACTTTTATTATCTGTTGTCTGTCTTCTACTATGTTGTTTTTCGCATCTTTTATTTTGGTTATCCCTTTCTTAGGTGTGTTATGTCTTATAAATATATTTAGTCTTTTGTTCTGTTCGTTAATTACTCAATGACTTATTGGCCTGAACACGTGACGCGGAATTTTTCAAAATGTCAAAGAAAATTAAAATCGTCGCACGGCGCTGAAATTTGGTACGATGGCTTTATTTATTGTTCTTATGTGTACAAACACAGTGCAAGCAGGTTTCCGCTTAACGGTAACCAGCGCCGACTCGCGTTTATAAGCACGAAAAATGAATGCATGTTTTTAAATCGGCTAAAACACAGTAAAAAGCATATACTCCACCTGTTTGTTACTGTGCACTAGTCGATTTGAAAACATGCATTCATTTTTCGCGCTTATAAGCACGAGTCGGCGCTGGTTACTGGTAAGCTGAAACCTGCTTGCACTGTGTTTGTACACTATAAATATACTGCAATTTTAATTGCTTCACATGACTGCTGCAATGTGGTGTGTGAGAAATTGAAATCGGATTATGCATTCAGCCGCTACTGCATCAAATGCGCGTAAACAGGCGAAACGTTGATTCAGTGACCTTGAACAATAACATGCTACTATTCAAGACGCTAGAGAAAAAAACTATAGAAGAGAAAGAGGTGCTGTCGCTGGGTTTTTTATAGCAAAAAACTTCAGCTACAACAATCATTTGAAACTTTTTGCTAGAACCATCTCTTTGAGCAGCGTTCTCCATAAACCGCATATTACCCCTAAAAACCAACCCTAACTAAAAACCCTATGGAAGTACAAGGTCGCAAACTTGATATGTTATTTAGCACATGAAAATGGACCGGTCCCACCCAAAAAATGTTAACTTCTAATTATGTTGAGGTAAACTTCCTTCATTGCTTGGCCTATAAATACGAACCTGACCGTTGATACAATCCAGGAGTACCTTGTTGAGAAACATACAACATACGCGGTTTCTTGACAAAGTAACTAACCATACAAATGACATAATTAATTCTTTATTTGACGATAACTATACTAATAATAACCCTGACAGGACTATTTTCAGAAATCTAAAAGCTCTACTTCTCTTCTAGTGAATAAAATCCCCTTTCCTCCTTTCCCATCCTTTCTACCCTTTCCCCACTCCCCTCCCTTTCCCTGAACAAAAATTGACTTAAAATACATGGCAGTGAGTAGACTCACCCAAAATTGCGTAAGAGTGCTATCGCACTAACACAGTATTAAACACCAAAGAAGAAGAAGCTAAGGTATGAAAAGTGCGAGAAGCTAACAATTGAATCCGATACACAGACCACCAGAACAAGGAGAAAGCAGCTAAGGAACACGTAGAGGGCCAAAAAAATATGCGACAACGCAGACCGAGGAGACCCTCATGAAGTCTTATCGACATTGTCGAAGTCTTATAGATGGTCTCAATGAGGTTTATATAACGTTAATCCACTCTGCATTTCTCAAGGATTTTATTATTGCCCAGATTTCTACTGGGTCGAAGGCTTTCCGGAAATCGACAAAACCCATCCATAGGTTTATATCATATTCTGTAGCTTTCTCGATCATCTGCCTTACTGTGTGTAGATGTTCTGTCGTGCTATAATGGCTTCGGAATCCAGCCTGTTCCTTTGGTTGGTAAACTTCGAGTTTTCGCTCTAATCTGTTGGTGATTATTCTGGTGAATAATTTATATATTTGCGAGTAATGTAAATTTGCATTTAAAGTGCCGAGCGACTAGAAAGCGGTGAGCGTTTTTGAGAACCAGAATACCGGTCCACAGAACCACTCGAAGGGGAAAAAACCGGCTTGGAACGACCAATTAATCGATAGACGAGATAGACTGTTTCGAAAAATGGCAGAAAATAGAAGGAAAGATATGGGATCAAAATCTCTAAAAAAATATCGAAATTCAACTAGGAAATCCTCTCGGAAATCCTATAAATACAAAGTCCACTCCTGCAAAAACGGTACTGGTTAACCCAGCCCACAGACATGACGATGGAAAAAAGTATCCAGGCTATGTAGTCATAGCCGCGTAGCGGAGTTCGGCAAGCAATCAAGTGCGGAAAAGAGAGTTTCCGCACGAGTTAGGAACACTATTTTTTCTACGAGATAGAAGGAACGTACCTATGTCAAATCAAATCAATCACCTATGTCAATGTAAATTTATTTATATCGGGTCTTCAAAAAAAAAAACCAATCGAAGATTGCTTTGATTACGAAAACGTACGTCGCATTACTGTTTTTTTATTGGTCAGGATTTTTGACATGACATTTTGACATTAAAGTTCATTGACAAATTAAAGAAAAATATTGCTAAGACATACGTTTAAAAAACCATAGCAATCTTTGATTGGTTTTTTTTTTGAAGACCCGATATTATATTTATTGTAAATAATGTAAATTTTAACACCAATATTTGACATTTCTTTTGCAACACCTGGTATTAAAACCAAATCGAGGAATCTTTTCTCAATATAGGTTAGGCATTCTTAAGTACAAATAAAATTTATTTTTTTAATAATAAAAAAAAAATCTGATACAATGTGCCTTATTCTAAAAACAATAAAATCGAGAACTTTTAACAATAATTTGTAAGTTCGATGTATCTACTATGAAATTTTCGAAATTTTTTTAAGCATAAAGTAACCATTCTATAGTAACTTGACAAGAAAAGTTAAGTTTAAACCGAAATAATTTAACAAATAGCATTATTGTTTCAATAATTCTTAATGCCGATATTTGTGTAAGTGTGTCAGCTTATAATTTAAAAAGTGACGTCTGTTTTCCGCACTAGTGCGGAAAAGTGAAACTTTCTAAACTAAAATGCATGCGGAAAAGTGCACTTTTCCGCACGCTCGTAGAAAAAAGAAATTTTTCAAACTTTAGGAAAGATCATTGCAAACACTCCTTGCTAGCACCAATCAAAGAGGTTAAAATCTTGCTTGTCGTTCCGGATGCATGGAAGTGCTCAACCGTAATTCCAATAGAAAAAGTAGCAAAAACTAGGTACTCTTTACTCTTTGTACAGGACATAGGCCCATTAATTACGTTACCTGTTCATAAAAAATTTCTAGAATTATAGTAAAAGATCAGTTGATGCATTATATTAATCAACATATTTTAATTGGTGAACAATAAGGCTACAGGCAGGCTCATTCATGTGAAACTGCTTTGCAGTTTTTAATATCGTCTTGATGATCTCAGATAAATAATAAAAAGGTAATTGGTGTACTTTTCCTAGATTTAAGAAGTGCCTTCGAAACTTTTAACATTGATTTACTATTACAAAAAAAAAAAAATATGGCATTACAGGTAAAGTACCTATTGAAATGGTTTAGGAGCTATTTGAAAAAGACTCCAAAAGATTAAATTCAAAAACTCTGTATAAAAAAAAAATAGAAACTGGTTATAGTGTTCCTCAGAGATCAGTGCTAATGGGGCTCATTTTATTTCCCATTTTTATTAATGACATAATAAAGCACGTAAAGTATTGCAGATGTGCAGATGATATGAAACTTCATTTTATTAGCGATATGTGATGAATTCCAAAACATTGAAAAAAAAATGAAGATCCTAATAACTTGCATGTGTGGTTAATGGAAAATGGACTTAAATTGAATGTAAGCCGAACAAAATTTATGGTTCTATCCTCAAAGCATAATTCAATTCAATTTAAGAAAAAAAAACAAACTCAACATTGCTATTCATAATGCTCAAATTGAAAAGGTTAAATCTTTGAAATATTTAGGGATAACGGTAGATCCTGAGCTCAACTTTTCTCTGTACTGCGAATACGTTAAAAAGAAAATCGCAAAAAAGCAGGTTTTATGTATACCTAGGCTAAATAATAAAGTTTCATTATACACTAAACTAATACTTTACAAATCAATGATTGCACCACTATTGATTATTGTGGAACAATGTTTCATTTTTCAAATTCAAGTCAGATAAATATGTTACAGAAACTGTAAAGCCGTTGCATGAGGGCAATTTTATTATGCAATAAGCGAGCTCCTATCATAAGTATAGGTACTTGACAAGTTAAACCTTATGAATGTTCAACAACGAGCTTCATACAATAGGTATGTTAGTCTTTGTTTACAAACTAAAAAATTATATGTTGCTAGCATATTTAGGTAACTGATGAGGTGGTTTATGTTAGAGGTGTTCATACTCATAATAGTCATAATACTAGGTCAAGATCAGTTAATGACTTCTATATTGCTGATTTTCGAAGTGGAACTGTGTTCAGTGAAGTTTTAAGATTGTTCAATAGCATCCCTGCAATTCAATTAGAACTTTTAAAACAAAATGTGCTCAGTATGTGAAGACTTTAATAGTTATTTATGTATCAAGGGTACTAAGTAGATGATTATGCCCTGAGGGCGACAGTCTTACAAAGCCGAGGGCCTCTGGCCCGAGGGTTCGTAAGTCGCCCGAGGGTATATATATCTATTAGTACCCGTGGTGCATACAAACTTTTATGTCATACCAGTTGGTTGTGAATAATAAATACCTGGGAAAAAAGTGTCACTTCGCAAATTGTCATCAATGTGAAAAACATCATCATTTTTTGACAAAAATAATATGTTTATAAGCGTAAATTTATATTTTGTTAATAAAGAATAAGTTAATTGAAAACTGTTTTTTGCGTCTTTATGCCCGCGCGGGCCATAATGTGTACTTTGGGCATAAAGTAATGAATTATGTAGATGGTATCTAAGGTATAATGGTAGATTATACCACGAGTCAATAATGATAGCTATTATTCCCGAGGATTATTACGAACTGAGCCGCGTTAGCGGCGAGGGAGTAACATTCAATGAACAAATTTCATCCGTCTCATAATTTTCAATACAAATCCACAAGCACTACACGTTTGACACTGACACTTTTGTGGAATAATGAATAATGTCATTAATCCCTGGAGGAATAACATATGTCATTATACTGCCAAAATCACAAATATAATACGCACATTATACATTAGTCGTAAATAATAGTTATTTTTGTATCAAGGGCGCGAAATGCTACTTTGGTGATCGAGATCTGATTTTTTTAACGAGGCGCAGCCGAGTTAAAAAAATAGTCGAGATTACCAAAGTATTTCGCGCCCGAGTTGCAAACAATATTTTTTCTGCAACTCCATTTAAATATCAATCATTCAAAGCAAAAATTGCATTTTCAATCAAAGGTAGGTGAATTTTAATTATTTTTGATTTCCTGACAGGTATGTGTCACCATGACACCCAGTGTGCGAAATAGCCAGTTCGCGCACGGCGTCATGGAAACGTTAAAAAATCAATCCCTGGGAAAAAAAGTGTCACTTCGCAAACTGTCATGAGTGTGCGAATATCATCATTTTTTGACAGTTGTAGAAAAAATATAATCTTTGGTGCTACACTGATTCTATACTAAATGCGACAAACACATGATCGCTCGTGTAGGCGTGTGACGAACGATGGTTCCAACGTTAGAAGTTCCTTTGACGCGGGTAAAGCCGGTCCCACACGATATGGCGAATGCTTTCCAACGTTGGACACATCGCCACAACAATTTGACACGTGTGGGCGTGAACTTGGGAATTGCATGTGTCCAACGTTGGCCACATGACATGACATGTTCCGGCTCATGTCGGTAAAATTTTTAGCAGTACGAGACTCACTTTCCCGGCCTACATTTTTGATTCTAAATAAAGAAACTGAAGCAAAAGTAATGAAATTGGATGACACATGTAGAAGCGACACAAAAAGTTGCACAGATCTTCAAAATTTCAATAACATTGGATGACGCGTTGGGAAGTTATCATCTCTGGGTGAAACGTCGCGGGACACATAAAGAAAAATTAAAAAAAAAAAAATACATATATAAAAGATGGGCCCCGGGAAAATCCGTGCGGGGGGCCCCGGATTTGAAGTTTCGCTACTGGGCCTAGGATGCGCTGGGACATCTACCGATAAACAACGTCGTTATCAACGAGGGGAGATGAAAAACATACAACATATTTGCGGCAATAAGACCAGAAAAAAAATTAAAAAAACTGTATCATCTATTTTACCAGATAAAGAGGTAATAATACGCAAACTTTATTAGATAGAAAAAGACGCAAAACGCTTATTGCGCAAGACGAGGCAAAACGTACCAAATTATGTTAGACATACGTATAGTTATCTGTTCTTATTATTTGCACGGGATAAAAGAGGAAGGAGGAAAACCGCATGACGTGCAACGTATTTGTCAATCAAAAACACAAACAATTGAAAATTGATCACTTGTCGAGCTACAACAAGTTGAATATCAAGCATAATTTTATCCTTGTCAGACCACGAGCAATGAACAAGGACAAGGAGATGCCCAGCGTACAAAAGGATTACTTCACACCTGTACTAGTTAGCCAATAAAAATGCATTGCCTCGTGTTGCGCGCGCATACAGGTAAAAATAGATAGGTCTATTATCAGAATTATCTGCAGCTCGAAACTTATTTGAAATTAGTATATTGGAACTAGACGTAGTGTTTACTCTTATTAGTATACCATAGATCCCCCAAAAGACTTGTTCGCCCAGGAAATAAAATATCATAAAAGTTGTTATTTGGAATATGTACGAAAACTAAAATCGTCTCACAAGAAACCCGGTCGACACTTTTGTAAAATTCCAAAGTTCTTGAAGCTGCATTTGAACTTCTCATAAGTGAAATAGAACCAAACTTGCTTCTAGCTGTCTTATTTGTCTCAGAAAATATCTGCCTCTATTGTCATAGAAGATGTTTCTGTAAAGAATAGAATTATAAAAAGGATGCTTATTGACAAGTACGGTGGAAGTTATTATTTTCCATCCCAAGTGATAGATCAAAATCTGCATTAGTTCTGATGACTGATATACCTACCTTTGACTGAGGCTGCTGAACGGATTCGTGAACTGGATTCTACAGATTCAATGTTACGGAGATGTGCCAGGATCCTGAGAAAGGAAGTTCAAGACACAGATGTTTTAAATGATGCTCATGTAAAAGACGAAAATTGCATAAACATGGCTCTCAATAAAACTACTATTCCGCTAAACTGGAAAACCTTCTTTCAAGCTCTTCTTTCTACCACGTCCACAGTACTAAAAGGAGATAAGTTTCGTAAAGCAAAATCCTTTTTTAGTGATATATTGTACTGCATAACTGAGAAAAAAACAGCCAAACATGTAGCACTTACAGAATTTATTCACCACCTATGCAGGAGTAAACATATAACGATTTTAAATAGGTTAGGTCACTGTGTGAGTTATCATACAATGCTAATAATGCTATATCCAAGACAAATGACAAAAAGCTGGGTACCTCTTGATTTAATCAATCCCTGTAAATGTAAGTTATTATGTAGTACTAAGAACCGTACCTGCAAAAGAGTAGAAATGTCAGGTATAGCTTTATGCAAATGTGACACAAAAATTTGTAAGAATTTTAAATCAGAATAAAATAAAACAACAAGTAGAGACATCAGTTGCCTTATTGGTTTTTCTAATCGTTAATCCACTTAGAATCCTAAGAAATACATAACCAAACTGCGTATATTATGGATATCTTCTCGCCTACCATTAAAATTAATGGATATTGTTCAAAATCTAAATGGACCTGATTCCTTCTAGGCAATATGTATTTTTAGGTAAAATATGTTTCATAAATGTCAGTTCAAAAGTCAAAATGCGTCACACACATTTTGCATACGATAGGTTTATTAGCGCCTCGTCTAGTTATTGAAAAGTTAATCTACAAAGCCTACAGTAAGAGCTGTTTGAAAACATTGGTTTAAAAACATTTAAACAAAAATGTTTATAGTTATTTATGCACCTAGGTCAAAAAGTACAGCTTTAACGCCCGCAGCGTGTGTAACAGCCTGAGGCGTTAGCCGAGGGCTGTTTACACGCTAAGGGCGTTAAAGCTCTTTTTGACTGAGGTACATACAAGATTTTACGCACGATGAGCATGTTTTCATTTTGATATTTAAAAAATTATATATTTTCAATTTTGTAATGACATCATCAAGAAATATCAAAATATAAATTTCCATCTTTACCGCATAATAGGTCGTGAGTTCATGTCTTTAGATCAAGGAAGCAGTTGTTGACAAAAGTATCACGTAACTATTATAGCAACCCAGAACAATACAAATAAATAATTATGTGCTGTGTAGTGTACCTGTATATTATTCTTATGATGGTAGTGCGTCTGAAAATGGAGCAAAATCGTATGACCAAGTTTATTCTTGAGGCAGTTGAAGAGGCCAAGGAACATGTATACCTTCAAAGTCCAAAAGACTCTATGAAAAAACATATAAGGACTTTATTTCCTGATCTGCCCAACATAGTGTTAATGAGCAGCAGTACTTTGTAGAAGAAACACTCCTGGCCTGGCATATAGAATAATATGAAAAATGCAAAAAAAAATAAGCCATCCACCCTATGGAGCTTTTACTCAATGTTGAAGGCAACAGTTCTTTTGTGTATTTCTGTGGAAAAGGGCCGGTGATAAAAGTTAAAAACTGTAAAAATTGTATTTTCAGTTTTAAAGTAGATTGAATTTTACTATTATTGCTTATTTCATTATTCTTATTAATTGAAATAAAGCTTGTTTTGTTGAACAAAGTTGGTATTTTTTGGACTAAGCAATAGCAATACAAAAAGTTTTTAAAAAAATGACGAATTTTTGCTTATTTTTGAAATCTTCAGGCCCGCGGGCATAAAAGCCGCCCTAGGGCGTAAAAGTACTACTTCACGCTTTAAAATGCGGACGTAAAAGTGAACTTTTACGCCCGTTCGTGCATAAAAGTTTTTTGTTTCCCGTCAGGATGGAAAACTTTGTTTTTATACTCGCTTTTTAAGCAATCGTATCAGTGGTGGTGCTATTTGGTGACATGTTTTTGCCTTTAGTCTGGACGCAATTGCTACCTCGTTTAAAATCTAAATGTTTTACAACAAAACACCTACACACGTGTATAAATGTTTTGTATATGGGCAGATATTCCAAACATTTGTTTGTGGGCAATGTATCTGGTCTGGAATAGGTCTGGACTAGGCTTAGGAAGTTATCTTATCCTAAGCTAGAAGTCAACCACCGAACCACCTACTCGATGCGCAGACACAGATCACCTAATACAGATGCGAAAGTACGCATACTTGCTGTCGACGATATTCTGTGACGAAGCCGGGCCGCCAGCGGCCCCACGCATAGATAAAGATCGCCCGCGTCAGGACAATTAACGTGGCCGAGTGCGTGAGCATGTTCCAGCCTGTATGTTTACATATTTTTGCGGGTAGAAAAAAATATTTTTTTGCTGTTTGTGAACCTATTAAAGAAATAATATTATATTATTGAGCTTCCGCATTTATATAATAAATATGTTCAAAATACATTGATGTGGCATTGGTGCGGCCAGCCTATGTCTATCAAATTAATCTTGAACCACGAATTCGCCGCTCTTTCGCATCTGTATGTAAGTAATCTGTGGCGCAGACGCGTCTTTCGTAATTCAGAAACTTAAAGCAAGAGCTGAAGGAAAATCTGGGTCCGCTGGTACTAAAACCGTACTTTCAGCAATTGTAATGATGTAACATTCTACCAGAGGTGGTCTGTATGAGGGGCAAGCTTGTTCGAGAACTATTTTGAAATAAACTCATTTAGAGAATAATAGAACCCCAGTCCGATAATCAGCTACCAAAAGGCTCGATAAGATAGTGTAACGCAAATTAAAGTTTAAAGTAGGTTGTCTACTCTATATACGCCCTAGTATTTAAAGTCTGTAAGTGAATAATTAAAAAGATAAGAAACTATGTGTGATTAACTAGAAAATTATTGATTTATAGTAGGCTTTGAATAATTGCCGCAGAGAAACAAATTTGAAAACTTTTAGAACTGTTTACTAGCTAATAAACTGGTTGGAGGAAACTTATAAACTTGAAAAATAATTGCAATTTAATAACTTGAACTGTTATATTCTTATCGGATTACCTAAATGAACAAGATAATAATATTTTAAGTAGTTACTTAAGGCCATATTAACTTGGGTAATTAATTCGAAGATTATTAAATACTGTTATGATAGGAGCGAATTGAGCCCTAAACTATATTGACTTCAAGGGTGGAAGTCAGTACATAAGAGGTCTTTGGTACATAATTATTATTATTATGAACTTTCGAATCTTGTTATCAAGAATAAAATTCTCAAAGTAAGATGTTTTTTATTATTTTCCAAAACCAATAATTTATTATCATTATCAATACTATTGGTTTTTGAAAACGATGGCGATATTTTAATATAACCGTTGTATTCGTGGGGCAAAATCGTCAATGCTATTTTTTTCTGTAAATTACCCATAGTTGGTACATATAGGTATTATTTAGACATCCTAACTAATCATTTTTTTACTTAAGGGCTTCAAAATTTCAAATCTACTTAGCATGTCGATATCCTCCCATTATCCGCTAGGAAGGTATTCAAAAACCTTTGGATTCATCCCGTAAATCAATAAATTTCCTTATCTTACCTTTTTTATCAAAAATTTCTTTAATGGTGGTAATGGTTGTGGTAGCTTTGAGCTTTGATGTTTAAATCCAAGGCAATTCCCCATGTTTCAATTCATAAAACACACCAAAACTTAAGCATTCAAATAGGCATTAAGACACAAATATGTTAGAGCACCAAAAACACCAAATAATTATTATTATTATATCGCATTTTTCAAATTATCACTCTATTAGTAAACAATATAACAACATGGGTTCACGTAACATTTTTAAACTAAACACGGTACTCGTCACAACATAGCACTATCAGCTACTGATAACTTCAAATGTGTACTTAAGCATTAAATAAAATTTAAACAGAAAACCCTGAAAATCCATTTTCATATTGTAACCGTACCCGCTGTGATTCAGTTACTGTGCTATGAATTTGAGAAGCGCGCCCATGACCTCATAGACGACGATTTGAACAAAACCTGATCAATTTAATTGTTTAATAATTCTACTCTGGTGATGCACGTTGCAGGTAAATGTTTTTGCTTATTTAGATATAGCAAGTAAGTAAATAAGTAATCAGAGGAAAATATTGATTTTAAAATAACTTAAAACTAAGTCCATAAATTTACTAGAATTTATTGTCCTTATTCGTCCTTTGTGGTAGCGCACACTCCCTTAACGGCAAGTTTTAATGCTTCTGGAATGATTCCAAATAATTTTATAGAACACTGAAGAGAACATAAAAGCCAATATTTTGAATTAGTAATCATTTTGTAACTTTGGCACTGACCCCATAAAGTTCTTTTCCACTCTATAAGTTTCCGATTATTGAACTGGAACAATTAGATTTTAAAACAAAAACCCTTCATTCTTTGTGAATCAGAGGGTCAAAAAAGGAAAGTTACAATTATAGTTGAAAAAAAAAAAACATTATTCCAAATCAGAACTTTTTTAATATACCAAGAATTTTAGCTATTACCTATATTTCGTGAATTCAACTACCAGCAAAGTCATAGAAAACTTTTCTAAGACTTACCTCTTTGTAAAATAATGTTTGCTTAAAGGGTAAAGGTGTTGGCTTTTCTTCTGCCCCAAATAAGTTTCCCATTTTATTCACAACACAAACTATAAATGAATAATGTAACCATTCATATCACAGATAAATAAATCCAAAAATATCAGCAAAACACACTATTGCAACTATTTCAACTGTAACTACACCAAGCTCGTTGTCTTTATTATACTTAATTGTTTGAAATTTGAGCCGTATACGTATATTATAATCAAATTTAAGTTAATTAACAACATGCGGTCAACCATAATGTGATACCTACATATTTAAGCTTACTAATAAACAGCTTATATCAAAGAATACGTAATAAAATAAGCGATTCTTTTTTTTTTAGATTTAGCAATAAATACACAAGTATTTATTTCAGGTTGGGTAAAAGATAATAATAATTAATTCGAAAATTTTGATAGCCTTGAACTTTGAATAATGAAGCTTAGATAACTCTTACTCATAAATTTATTTGAAAATTTGCATCGAAACCCGTTGCAAGTAATGCAACATAATTTTCATTCAAACAAAAACTTCACAGACAATTTCCCATTCCGTTCCGCTGTCGACCAGCATTTTCTATTTCTTCTATGAAATAGCGAATGCAGGAAAACTTTGTTGCTGCATAAAGCGGAATGCAAAAAGAAAACCGATACGAAAATAGTTTCACTTCCAGTTTCAGGCTCCATATCGGACGACCTCAATTTGAGCGAGAATATTTGGGCCATATGGAACTTTTGTGCTTGGAGTACCTATGCGCTTTTTTTGAAGTTGATAGTGCTTTTATTTCGGGGAGTTTGAATTTGGATTAAAATTTAAGGTATTAATGAAAACCACCTATTTGAAATATTATTTCTTCCAATCTTAAAGTCTTTAAACGTTTACTAAATAAAAGTAAATGTTGCAACCATGTATGCGCTGTGAAGTTTTTGGGAACGGGGACGCGCCACAGGAGAAGCGTAGGTACCCAAGGGTAGATAGAAAATGAGAGACTAGAGAAGAAGCTTGTCCCTTAGACCGCTTGTCCACCATTGTTCATAGTTCAATTTTTATTTTGTATTAAACTGATTGTTCAATTCAATTTGTGATTAGTTTGTGTGTCATAAGGAGCATTCACAGGTCAGTTGAATAATTGTTATTTTGTCTTTGAGAGTTCAACTTATACAAGTATTATTTTTTTTATTTCTATGTTTTTTTGTGTGTTTATACCATTTTTATAATATGTGCATTGTCCATGTATTTAACAAATGTCGTTTCATGCTGTGAACAACGTAGATAAAAGTAAATTAAAACCGAAGAAATTATGTGCTGTCTTTTGTGCCAGGATTTTAATTTTGGGTATTCAGAGCGTACAGGGTATTTCCTTAAATTTGGACCCCCACCTACAGCTTCAGGTATACGAGGTGGAGAAAAACTTTAAGTATGAAAGTTGTAGGGTTGTATGTCTATTATCTTTTGCGAACGCCAAAACGGGCAACTGACAAGTGCCAACTGTCACAATGACAAATACTTGCATGTTTCAAATGGAACACCCTGTATATTTTTAGCAAGAATGATAGATTATTTTCATCTGATTCCAAATATATCATATATGTTGATATTTGGTTCAGTTGTTTTTGCGCTATTTAATTTTAGAATTGCATTGAGCAAGCCTCATCATTGATATAAGAAACCAGGACAGATTAATTAAGGGTAATGTAAATTCATTTTTAGACTTGAATAGCGTAAAAACAGCTGAACCAAATATCAACATATATGGTATATTTGGAATCAAAAGAAAAAAATCTATCATTCTAGCTAAAAATATATATACAGGGTGTTCCATTTGAAAAATGCAAGTATTTGTCATTGTGACAGTTGGCACCTGTCATTTGCCCATTTTGACATTCGCAAAAGATAATAGACATAAAACCCTACAACTTTCATGTTTAAAGTTTCTTTACACCTCGTATAGCTAAAGCTGTAGGTAAGGGTCAAAATATAAGGAAACACCCTGTACATTAGGGCCTTGTTGAATCTACCAACATTTTCCTATCCTGACGAGCGAATATCCTGGCAAACAAATTGAGATAATCAATCTAGAGATAAATGCTCAAAATAACTATAGCTGAGTAGCCTCCCGTAACCAGGGACCTCAGTACCTGCTGGCAGACTGGCTAACTAACCAAAAACTCTTCAGTATTGAATATAGATGATGTTGATTGAATGTAGTGTATGTAATTGAAATTTTAGCAAAAGAACAGGGACGGTACCTAATTTAAACTTGTATTGACGCACAATTATTAATTAAAATTACACAGTATGTTTTTGAGGTTTGAGGCTTGAGGGTGAGATCGAGGGTTTCCCTGCCGTGCTCTTTCCCCTCGTGAGTTCCAGGTTGAGAACGGTACGATTTTCTAATGATAAATGACCTAGACGTTTCACAAATTTTTCGTTTATTTTACATACCACAACTTCTCCTAAATTTCCGTAATTTTGCTATTGTCGGGTGCATGTCAAAAATTAACATTCAGTAGGCAAATTCAATTTATTGTTATGATAACAAATTTTGAATCAGTATAAGGAAACAGATTGGCAATAATAACTGGAACTTTGAACCCTCTAGACTCTAGACTCTAGATCTCTGGGGACTTATAGTTATTCAAGTATTAAGGCGACGTTCTATGCACGTCGAACTCTTCCAGTTCAAAAAGTAAATAGCTATACCTATATAATGGCGTCCATTTAACATTGTTCTCAAAAATGAACAGTCTTCCCTCTTTATACAGGGTGTTAATAAATAGTGGGATCAAACTTTTAGGATAAATAGTACTCATTAAAATAAGCAAAAAGTTAATAGAAACATGGGTCCGCGAATGCTTAGTTTTCGAGATACAGGGTGTCAAAGTTTGAAAAAAAAATCGTTTTTTAAGCTGATAAATCCCTTTTCCAATTTTGTTCTCAAATTTGGCAGGTTTGTTTGTGATAAAAAAGGTATCTTTTGACTCTGATAATATGACTTGCTTAATCTGAAAAAAAAAAATATCAAAGTTATAAAAAAAATGTGACGTGCCATTTTTCTCCTACTTTTGATAATGAAATAAAGAGTAATGATCAATGATAATGAAATAAAGAGTAACATAATTTATTTATATTTGATACTAGCTAATGACCCGCTGCGTTGCCAGCGTGAAAATACATTTTGAAATAATACACTTTTTTTCAAATTTTGTTGTTGATTTTCTATTTATTATTTTTTTTAAATCCGATACCAGAGTCGCTTGCCAATGAGTTCAGTGACGCATTTTAAGCACTCCAGAGCTGCTCTAGAGCACCCCGGGCTGTTTATAGGCGTTCCAGTGTATCAGAGTTTCGCGCAGCCGAACTTTGTTTTTCGGGATAAAAAATAGCCTATATCACTCTCCTCTATAGCCGAATTCGATTGACCGGATTAGATCGATCTGGTTCAATTTAAGTGAACCACACTGTGTTCGATTGAGGCTGGATCAGTGCACCCTCATCAACAAAAAAATGATCTAGATTAGAAGTTCACTTAAATTGAACCCAAATCGATCTAATCTGCGTCAATCGAATTCAGCTTATATAGAGATACGTGGTATTAAAGTCAAGATCGGTCCAGCCGTTCTCGAATTCAAAAAATAATAAAGTTACGTCGGTTGAATGGCAAGCCTAAATAAATGAAATATGGCCACGTTGTTTCATGCTGTCAAAAAAAAGTTGGGTTATGTTGTTACGTAATGTGATTGTGCTATTACTTAAAAAAAAATCCCATATGTTGCACACTTAAGTAATGACACTGTATACAGGGTGTCCCAAAAAGATACCAACAAACTTTATTAAGGGGTAGTAGGGGACATCAAAACAAGCATTTTTGTTTATATAAACATATGTCCGCAAATGAGCCAATTGGGCTGTAGAGCAAAAAAACTGTTTGATACTTTTATTCTTCGCAATAATTAAATCACTGTTTACTTATTAATTTTGCTTTATTATCAAATAAATTATGTCTTAGAATAATTGTTCAAAATGTTGACCATTTACTTCAATGCAAAGATTACACCGTCGGGTCATTGACTGAAAAGTTTAGTCTACGAAACACCTGTTCGTAATGAGGAAGATCTGATAGCAAAGATACTGGCGAGTTGTACCCATGTAGAAGCTATTCCCGCAATATTCCAAAGAGTTCGCGAGTTGAACAATTATTGTAAAACATAATTTATTTGCTATTAAAGCAAAATTAAAAAGTAAACAGTGACTTAATTATTGCGAAGAATAAAACTAGATACCAAACAGTTTTTTTCTCTACAGCCCAAATGGCTCATTTGCGGACATATGTTTATATAAACAAAAATGCTTGTTTCGATGTCCCCTACTACCCCTTAAAGTTTGTCGGTATCTTTTTGGGACACCCTGTATAGATTTTTCTATTCCCAGCTTTTAACATAATTTATTTATATTCAAAATTTTTATTTCCAGCTTCGTATACAAAAGCTTCAGGTCTTCATACAATAACGCATTTTGGATTTGATTTATTAAACATGAGAAAAATTAAATTTATGGCTAATGAAACAAAAGTTAGAACACAATCGAAGGGATAAACGATAATAGAAACGGACGCATCATGAATAATATACCTCGGACAATCAGGAAGTACAAGTTACCTGAGAAATTGAGTTAGAATCATGAAAAACTGTAGAACACCTTTAACTCTAAAATACCAATGAATTATAAGCCTAAAATTTACGAATGCATCCCATACATATGAACCCAATAAACAAAAACCTTCCCATAAGACACTAATAGAGCAAAGAACATTCGAAAGATGAATATTCGGAATTACTTTTGAAGGTGGACAAACAAACTATTGGACAAGACGCATAACAAACGTAAAGGATTCTGCAGAAAAGATATGCTTCTTCGAATGGACCTTGCACGGTCATGTTGCCAAGAATAAAGAACAATCAAGCCATACAACTTGCCTAAATTGCTACTAGATACCAGATAGAACCAATAAAAATCCATGGGGGTTTCCAGAACCCTGTATTTATCCCGAAATTAGGTCGTTCCAACAGCATTTTAATTTTGTTTGTACGCGTCGAATGAGTCGAACGAGACCATGATCGATAACGGGACTTCTCCCAATACTGATCCAATACTTACTTTAAATTAATTGAGTATTCTCCTAACTAGTAAAGCAATTCCTTTCTGCTATCTCAGAAAGAAATTGCGTTTCCATCAGTCCTTATTTTTGTATACTGTTTAAATAGTTACTTATTATACAAGACGGTAAAACGATGCTTTACCTGTGAGTGGAAAATGTTGATTCACGAGCGACGAAGGAGCGAGTGGATTAATTCCACGAACAGGTAAAGCTTTTTTACCGTCGTGTGTAATATTCTATTTTATTCTTGAGCAACTTCTTATTTACCACAATTACTAAAATCATAAGCTAAAATGTGCTAAAGTTTTACATAGATTATGACAAGTTGACAAAGTACCTAACAAACTGACACATTTCTGGTGTTGTCAATCATGCAACATAACCACAAAACAACAGATTTCTGTCAAAGACACAAAATTATTATAAAAAATTTGAACAAGTAGGTAAAATTGATAAATGAGTGGGTAAAATTGACGTATAAGTGGGTAATAGTAGATTATACCACGAGTCAATAATGATAGCTATTATTCCCGAGGATTATTACGAACTGAGCCGCGTTAGCGGCGAGGGAGTAACATTCCGAGGGAATAATAGCCATTATTGCGAGTAGTATACTCTACTTTATTTACGACAAATTAAATTATTTGAGATTTTCAATGAACAAATTTCATCCGTCTCATAATTTTCAATACAAATCCACAAGCACTACACGTTTGACACTGACACTTTTGTGGAATAATGACCATTAATCCCGCTACTCGTCATTAATCCCTGGAGGAATAACATATGTCATTATACTGCCAAAATCACAAATATAATACGCACATTATACATTAGTCGTAAATAAAAATAATTTATTTATTTATTTTATCTATGGAGCATCTATGGGGCACAGTTATAATAAAGATAATAATATAGCAATAATGTGAATTTACAAGCAGAGAGCAGTAACAGTTCTCACAAATGGTTCCCATGATCCGAAAAATTTCAGTTCCATAAGTTCCATTGCTTCATCTAAGAGAATTCTGGAACTTAAGTAATCGCATAATTAACGGTAGAGTGAATGGCTTTGAAAATTAGACTTACAACTTTTTGCCTCGCACGACAGGAGATAGTAGACAAAGACAAGTTTAATACTGTACAAATACTGGCATAATGGAATTCCCGGTCGTTGAAGAATTGTTGTTGTGGATGTATCTCCAGAATTTGCGCTGATTGCTTTCAAGACGATGAACAAGGTATGAGTAGTACGTACTCAAGCTGACGCAGCGCATATTCCAGATGAGTTCTAATATAGGAAAAAAACAAAACTCTTATGGAGTTGATATTTACATGCTTGTATTGCGTTTCACAAATCCAAGCATGCGCAGAGCTTTGTTAACAACGGTGTCTATGTGAACGGAGAAATCTAGGTTGAAAGATAAGACCAGATCCCCAATCTGGTCCACACAGTCCAGAGGACCATCGCCAATATTCGATGTATTCCTGGATATATTCGTTAAAAATTCTAGCCTTATGGAATTTAATCAAATATTCATCTGTATTCAGGGTGTCCCAGGGAAAACAGTCCACCCCGATTTATTGGATTTGGGATGAGAATCTGGAAAAACGCTCGGACTCGTCGATTTTTGATTTTTCAGTTTTTTTCATCCCCGTATTTTGAACCCCCTAGTTAGGAGGGGAGCAACCCCCCAAATTTGAATAGGGGATAGGGGTCATGTCATATCTCTTTTCAAATGTCTCATCGAGTTCTTCATGCCCCTAGAATTTCGTCTTATTATTTTCATCCGTAACGAAATGACAGCTTGTCAAAATCTTGGAAATAGACTATTAGGCTGTGCTATTAGTTTTAGTGGGAGCAAAAGCGATACTTACATCCCTTAATAAAAATACTTGAAATGAAGTTTTTTCTTATTATTATTAATGAGGTGTACACGAGAATTGTAAACTGTAGGGTCTGTAGGTATTTTTACTCATATTTTTATTAAGGGAGGTAAGTGCCGCTTTTACTCCTACTAAAACATAGTCTATATCCAAGATTTTGATTAGCTGTCATTTCGTTACGGATGAAAATAATGAGATGAAATTCTAGGGCCATAAAGAACTTGATAAGACCTTTATAAAGAGGTATGACCCCTATCCCCTATTCAAATTTGGGGGGTTGTTCTCCCCCTAGCTAGGTAGTTGAAGCTACGGGGATGAAAAAAACTGAAAAATAGTTCCCCCTCAAATCAAACATCGACGTGTCCGAGCTTTTTCCCAGATTCTCATCCCAAACCCAATAAATCGGTGTGGACTGTTTTCCCTGGGACACCCTGATGCCATTGGTTTGACACTAGTTCATTATTCTATCCAGATCCTTCTGAAGAGGAAGGCAATCATCTTGGATTGTTTTTCTCAAAAACAGCTTGAGATCATCTGCGAAGAGCAGAAAGAGAAGAGAGTGGCTGAAGGTACGATATGTCATTGACACACACATTGAAGAAGTAGTAGGGTACCTAAGTGTGAGCTCTGGGACACTCCACTCTATGCAAGACCTCATGATTGCCCCCTCACCTTCTGCAGGGCATTAATCAAAATGTCCGAATAAGTGAAAAGGATAATTTCGGTGAATAATGTTTTTTTTCAGCCAAACTGTTCAGGGATTATCACTAAACCCAAGCAAGATGAAAATAGTATACTGTTTTATTAGGAGTAGATACTGTACTTTATTGTGCTGAAGCAGTTGGTTTGCGAGCCGAACGTAGTGATGCTTGCAATACTGCTGAAGCAAAAAATAGTATATTGTTGTATTAGGAGTAGAAGCTTTACTTTTTTGTGCTGAAGCAGTAGGATTGCGAGCCGAACGTAGTGAGGCTTGCAATACTGCTGAAGCACAAAAAAGTGCTTCTACTCCGTATGCAACGCTATTTTTTCTCCAAACGAATGGGGTAAGCTCGGGGGTAACTAGATGGTTAAGCGGCAGTAAAAGTACGAGCGGCACTAAAAGTACTTTTGCTGCCGCTCCAGCGGCACTAAAAGTACTTCTACTGCCGCTGCGGTTGCCTAGCAGCATATAAATTAAATTTCTACCACCTCGTCAGGTGTTAACCCGCTGGATTTGCCTACCAGCATAGAAATTAAATTTCTAACATCTTGACAGGTGCTGACAAAGTGATGTTTTTTTGACGTTTGGAGAAAAAAGTGCTTCTACTCCGTATGCAACACGCTATTTTTTAACCAAACGAATGGGGTAACCTCGGGGGTAACTGAGTGGTTGAGTTGCCTAATTGTCAATGCTTTCAAATTTTTTATGTAGAAAAGACTTGTGTTGCCAACATAGTTACTAAATTTTTGACTTGGGGAATTATCTTTAAAAAAAAAAACAGACTTTATATTGTTTTATTAGGAGTAAAAGTGATACTTTTTGTGGCGAGACTTGAGGCCGACAATTTTAGATGAGCCACAAAAAATGCTTATCTCCGAATCAAACATGCGATTTTTTTCGCAAACGGTGTTCAAAGCGATAGAATCTTGAAAATTTCTGTGACGTCATTTTTTTGTCCGGCCGTGAGCGTACAAAAAAGTACTTTTTTCTACAAACGTGTTAAAAATGCAATTTTTAACACTCCCCCGAAGCATTAAAAATGTTACTTTATCGCACTAGTGCCATAAAGTCTTTATAGCACTAGTGTTAAAAATGAAACATCAAATTTTGAGAGCGAACGTCAAAAAAAGTTTGTATTTTTAGTTATTTACATTGATAATAATGGTGAAATTTGAACAACTGTGGTAGCCCGACTAGCCGCCTCATCTATATTTTTCAAGGGATCGATGCAGCCCTCTTTTTTTTCTGTATTTTGTTACATTTTTAGCAAAAAGCATTACTGACCACGACATACTTTCAAGAAACTGACAAGACATTTCATTACCTGTAAAACAAGGTGCTGGCTTTTTTGACAAATATCAAATTCAATAATTTTATGTAGGAAAGATGCTAAAAATCCAATTTGTTACTGGTTATTGCTTTTTATTGCCGTTTGTAGAAAAAATAGTGTATGATATTTATGTTAAAAGTATTTTTAAGGCACTTATGTGAATTGCAGAATTCGCTTCGCTCATTCTGCAAACTTTCACATGCGACATGCGTGCCTTAAAAATAGTATTTTATATTCATCACAAACATTTAAGATGTTCCCGAAATTTTTTTGTTGATAAGTTTAGGCATCCTGGCGGCCATATTGTTTTTTTTTTGCATTTTCAAAAAATCTATTCACTGGATAAAATTCGTTTTTTACTCGGTTTTTTTTTTACAAAAAGTATCACTTTTACTCCTAATAAAACAATATAAAGTCTGTTTTTTTTTAAAGATAATTCCCCAAGTCAAAAATTTAGTAACTATGTTGGCAACACAAGCCTTTTCTACATAAAAAAATTGAAAGCATTGACAATTTTACATTGTATTGCCAACATAATGTCATTTTGACTTTTATCTTTTAAAAAAAAAACAGACTTTACTTGTAAATCGGCCTTAAGGCCCCCACCATGCCCAAGGATATTTCATACTATTACAGGATTGCATATGAGCCTCGATTTCGATTTTTGGAATCAAGGTCATTGTGTTACACCGTCGATGTTCTAAGCTGTTTGCGCCAGCGGTTGTAGTTTAGAATATACATTTATGATGTAAAATATTATTTAATTTTTATTAACCTAATGGATAAAGAGGTAGATGCAAACGAGATCTAAAAAAAGGTTGTTTTAGATTAGTATTAGTTGAAACCAAACCAAGTAGGTGTGCATAAAGCAAAAGCCAGCGGAATCATACCCTGTGTTGCAAACCCTACGTCAAGGCAATTAACGACACGCTACCCACGTCGTCAATGGTACTCTGACGTGGTAGGGGCACGGAGGTGAGGGTTTGAGATTTAATCTACACAGGCCTTACAAGGATATATGCTATCCTGTGTAGTGTGCAATATCCTTGCACCATGCCAAAGTACCAGTGATGACGTCTCCAACGTCTCGTTTTTTGCCTTGATGTAGGGTGTTTGCACAACAGGCTCTCATTTTTCTGGCTTTTGTTTTATGCATACATGATTTTAGGACATGTATTAACATTCTATAACAAACCTATGATCTCGTTTGCATCTTCCTCTTTGCCCATTATATATTTCAATCAAAATAAAATTATATTTTTCATTATAAATTTATATTTTTAGCCAAAGTTGATTTTTAACCACGACTGCTGGCGCAAACAGCTGCGACACTGTTAATGACGTCGGCAACGGTGCTACACCATATAACCTTGATTTCAAAAATCGAGGCAGATAAAGCCAGGTTGACACGGTCCAAGTGCACTTGGATGTAGTGATGTAAAAAAAAAACGTTTTTTTTTTTTCAAATGAAAAAAAAAACCGTAAAAAATAAACATGTTGAGAAAAAAAGCATTCTTGTTTTTTTTTTTTTCATGAAATCAAGAAATCGTCATTAAAAAGACGCGCCAAAGAGAGGGCGTGCGTGCGCAACTGTTAGCTGACTCGTGAATATTGCAATTAGAGGGACATCCGTATGTCAACCATTCTATGTACATTTGTGCAAATTTGAAACTGGAAACAGGTGATATGTTAATCCGATTACAGACCGAATTTCCAACGTAGATCAACGCCAACAGCACATGTGCTGTCGTTGGAATTCGAAAGCAGTGAAAAGGATTTGAGAACATCGTCCACACTGCCGTACACACCAAAGCCAACGCATTCCAACAGAGTTCACATGAGCCGTTGGTTAGCGTTGGAAATTCGGTCTGTACGGATCGTATCAACTGTTAATCCAAGTCCAGTTGTAAAGGTCCTAACCAATGACATGTTTGCCAACTTATAGTCTGGCAAGTGAAGCGTAACCTAAGAACTACACCTCAACTGACACCGCCTGATGACAAGTATTTCTTTGGATTCAGTAGCAACGAAAACAGCAAGGAAATAAACCAATAAAATTATTAGAAAAAAAAAATTGAGTTTCGCCAATAACCACGCCACTGTGCTGTCGTTCAGGCTCTAACCAATCTGAAGGCCTTTTCGGAAACGCTGATCCAATTAATCGGATCATCAGCTGTGTGTGTTTTATCTTTCTTTAATAAACACGATTCAAAAAAGACAAAGTACATCAGCTGGTGATTTCGATAGGCAACCTATATATAATTATCGGTTTATAACGTTCTACGTCTTCCGATTCCTGATCTCCAACTATCTCTGTCAATCCAGGCATCCTCTTCTAGGCCTCTGTCTTTCATTTCCTCGTCTACTCCACTTCTCCAGCTTCTTCTTGGTCTGCCGCGTCTTCTTCTTCCCCCTGGCTTCCACTGATTTATTTGCTTGGGTATTCTTGTATCTGCCATTCTTTGTACATATCCGAACCAAATCAGCTGTTTGTCCTTTATATCATCTATTATTGTGTGTTTTACGTCCATAATCTCCCTAATTCTCAGATTTGTTATCCTCTCCATTTTTGACCTGCCTGCCGATCTTCTCCAAAAGTTCATTTCAGTTGCTTCCAGCATTTTTGCGGTTCTGATCTTTAGTGGCCAGAGTTCTGAACTATACGTGACTATCCTTTTGACTATGGTTTTTTTTGATCCCACAGTACACCATTTAGTAGGGATATTGCCTTGCATCCTTGTATATTCCTATCTTTAATTGCTTCGTCTAGGGTTCCCTCGTGTGATATTTTCATGCCCAAATATTTGTATTCAGAACATTGTTCTATTTCTTGTCCGTTATTCAATTTCAGATTTCGTTGTTCACCTCCTGTAGTCATATATTCTGTTTCCGTTAGATTAACTTCCAAACCCCATTTCTCCTATTCCTCTATCAATTTTCGTTTCATGTACTCTAGGTCATCATAGTCCTGTGCAATTAATACTTGATCATCTGCAAAACTTAAAGTATAAAGATTGTATTCATTGAGCGGTATTCCCATGTGTCTGCATTTGTTTTTCCACCCTTTGAGCGCTTGTTCTAAGTATATTTTAAAAAGTGTTGGTGATATGCAGCATCCCTGTTTAAGTCCTTTAGCTGCTATAAAGCCTTTACTGATTAAGTTTCCCTGTTTAATCTTGGTCTTTGCATCGCTATAGAGCGTTTTTACTGCCTTTATTAGTTCTAAGTTGATATTGGTCTTTTCCAGTGCTTCCCAAAGCTTTTTCAGCGGAACATTGTCGTATGCTTTCTTTAGATCGTCAAAAAGTAAATGGAAATCTTGGTTATAAGCTAGTTTCTTTTCCATTACCTGGGTCAAACTGAATAAATGTTCTACAGTTGATCTTCCTGCTCTAAAACCGGCCTGTTCTTCTGCCTCACTATCTTTGTACTCGTTCTCTATTCTGGCTTTTATGAGTTTTCCATACACTCTGCTCAGCGTATTTGTTACTGCAATTCCTCAGTGGTTCTCGCATTTGTTTCTGTCTCCTTTCTTATATATCGTTGTTAAATAGCTTATTTTCCACTCTTCCGGTACTTCTTGTTTATCCATGCATGTTTGAAATAGTTTTGTTAAATGTTTGTAGAGTTTATTGATCCCACACTTTATCAGATCTCCATATATTTCTCCTGGGCCTGGTGCCCTACCATTTTTCAAGAAACCGCAGAGTTTTTTACCTTCTTCTTGCATAACTCGTATTGGCAGTTTTTATGTTTCGTGTCTGTTCCCTTTCTTCTTTAAACTCTGCCCGTTGTTCTGTCACTAATTCTTCAAAGTACTTTTCCCATTGCTGGGGTGTTATTGTATTGAGAATTTCATACATCTGTCAAAACTGGTATTCCAACAATAAATTGACATGTTTTGATTGTTGATTTGAACCAATCAGATTGTAATTACGCGATAATTTGCACTAGTGCAAATTATCAGATAATTGCATAGTAACTGGTGTTTTGACATTTTTTGAAAAAAAAATTAAATTTTTGATTTATGAAATTCTCTCATTAAATACAACTCGTGCAATGGAAATATATTTATAATTTTCGACAAATTTGCACTCATGCGTTTTTAACTGAAAAAGCATTCGGGCAAATTTCCCAAAAATTATCAATAATTTCCATTGCACTGTGTTTGCGTGCGGAAAAGACACTTTGCGCACGTGTTAGGAACAAAATTTTTGTTACGAGCTTCATATCAGGTAGGTAACAACAAAAATTAAAAAAAAAAAACGATAATTTGTTCAATTATTTTCAATTAACTTGAAGCGAACCTATTCATTCATCAAAAAATTACATAACAAAAAAACAGAAAATTGAAATCCTTGTCAAAGCTGTTCATCTTAACGCGTTTAAATTTGATGCGAAAGAAGTTTGTAGATTCTTGCATGCACCTAAATGTTATCTGACAATGTGTCAAAGTTAATTATATTTAGTGTTTGTATAGATGTTGGCTGATATAAAAACAGAGGGAAAATTTGTCATCATGTGTCAAAGTCGACAGGTGCACTTATTGTTGCTTGACAATTATTTTTAGTTTTCGGCACTCAGTGCGGATAAGGCCCGTATCTGCACTGAGTGCGGAAAAGTGTAACTTTGAGAACGATAATGCGTGCGGAAAAGTACTACTTTGCGCACGCTCGTAGGAAAAGTATTTATCGTTTTCAGATATCTTGCATAATAATAAGGAAATTAGAGACTCTTGTAAAATTGGACAAAATTTGAAAAGTGCCCTGTATTTCCTAAACGCATCAAGGTAGCCGTGATTTGTCTTCGCCATTGTTATTTTCCCAAAAAAAAGAGCTCGAGATTGTGCACCCAGATTTTTGATATCTCTGCTGGTTTTTGATATAGCCCATCGAAAATGGGCCACCCTGTACAACCCTTTTACGCTTTTCTCTTCTAGAGATTTTAGGTTGTATTTCTCAGGCACAATATTGTCTTCTTGGATTTTCATTCCGTTTTCTTTTGCGATGTTTCTGCCCGGGATAAAGATTTTTGTTTTTAGGAGGTAATGATCGCTACCAGAGGTCGCTCCCCTATATGCTCTCGCATCCTGGAATTTTATGTTCGAGCTCTGTTTTGCGATAATGTAGTCAATAATAGATTTTTGTTGTCTAGTTTCATTTTTCCATGTGTACCTATGTATTTCTTTATACTGAAAGTAACCGTTTAGGATTTTTAAGTTATTTTGTTGGCATATTTCTATGAGCCTTTCTCCATTGTTATTCGTTACATTCTCTCCGAATTTTCCGATCACCTTGTCGTTGATTTTTCTTCCTGTTCGTCCGTTAAAGTCTCCCAGCATATTATTTTCTTTGAAGTTCCTACTTTTATTATTTGGTCACTGAGTTGTTGATAAAATGGATCCTTTATATTAACGGGTTCGTCGTCGTTCACTCCATATATTCCCAAGATTGTTATTTTCCTTCCGAACATACATACATTTAGTTTTATAATGGTTTCGTTTACTGCTTCCCATGATGTTATATGTTTTCTCCATTTTCTATGTATGAAGATCGAGACTCCTTTCTTCACTCTGAGTTCTTTTTGAACCCCGCTAAAGAAATGATCGTACCTACTCAAACAGATTTTCTGAGCCCTGTCCTTTCTTTTTGGTCTCAGTGGCGACAAGCAGATCCATTTTTTGATATTTTATCTCTGATATCACTTCATTCAATTTTCTAGAAATTCCTTGGACGTTCCATGTACCGATACTCATTGTCCGTTTCCGTTGCCCAGTTCGTCTTCGTTTTTCGGTCCTGTTCCGAGGCTGTTGATTGGGTCTTTTAACAGTTTAAATTTTTTTCCGAGTAACGGGGAGTTAGCCCGATGCCCCAACCCCCTACCAGGAGGACCAGGTTATTTGTGATCAAGGTTGTCTTCCTCTAGCCTTTGATGATTCAACATCCAGCTACAAGTCAGCAGCTTCTTTGCCAGTTCACTTCCAACTTGTTAATTGATTCTGGTGACTACAGACGGTATGGCTGGCCGAGCGTACCATAGCAGGGGATTTAAAAGAATATATGGTCTTTAGGCAGCAATAAAAGTGTACCCCGGGTCTGACCTGACGATAGGCAACCTTCCTTTACTAATTTTTAATTTAGTTTTTAATTTTTTCTTATTCTTTGAGAAGTAAGTGGCAGGGTTGAAAAAACAACATAAGAGAATTCGAGGTGAAGCTGGATACAACGATTACGATATTGTTGTTTTTTGTGAAGTTTGTAGAGTTGTTGTTGTTGTAGAGTTAGTTTATCTATCAAATGTACAGAGTGATTTTCAAGTATGGAACATCTCAATTATACCAAAAACGGCTTTCGCGATTTTTTGAATTTTGGTTTGAAAGAGTATTGTAATAGGTCTGTTTCCGCAGAAATCACAAACCAGTCAGAGCGAATTTTATTGGTTGAAAACAGTCAGAAACAGTCAGAAAACTAGTTTCAACCAATGAAATTCACTCTGACTGGTTTGTGATTTCTGCAGAAACAGACCTTATATCGCCGATAATATGGTTTTATTTACATGGTTATTGTCAGTGTCAGATCTCTCCTTTTTCGGGAAATATCAGAAGCTTTGTTTTTTCAAATGGATCACTAGTATGACATTTTTGTGTTTTGCGGAAAATTCTAGACACATTAAATGTATGTACCATCGTCACCAAAAGTATCTGGGACAAAAATAATTCATAATAATCTCCTGGACTAATTCTACCGTCATTCATTTCAATGCATTTCATTCATTGTTTGACAAATATTTGACAATAAAAATAATATAATAGTACAGGAGCTAATATGACGCTGTCCCAGTTACTTTTGGTGACGATGGTACAATGTCATATACTTGTCTTCAACTGTCTCGAAATTATTGACACTTGAAAATAAACTTTTTCGCAACTTTGACAGATTGTAAAACTAAACGGTTGAATTTACAGCAAAACCGATTATATAATTCTCATCTTAGTTTTTCATAAACTATCATTTGACACCAATTTTGATTTTTTTCCATGATTAAAAAGTCCGGTTAAATTTAATCTCCGGTTAAATTCATAGTTGATGTCAAATAATAGCTTATGAAAAGCTACAGACGAGAATGTAGAATCGGTTTCGCTGTAAAATTAGCCATTTAGGTTTCACAGCCTGTCAAAGTTGCAAAAAAGTCAATTTCAAATGACAATATTTCCGAAACAGTCGAAGATAGGTATATGATATTGGCTGAGTTCGGCTTTGCACTCCACGGAGCGAAACGGTATGAGCACGGCTATCGTGACGTCATACGCGGTCATAAGCCCAACGCAAAAGAGAACACTTTGAGCGCTAGAACGAACAGGATCTTATCGTTTCATTGTACATGAAATATGTCTAACATTTTCTGCAGAATCCATTAACGTCATAATATCCATTCGAAAAAACAAAGTTTCTAATATTTCTCGAAAAACGAAATATCTGACAACCATGTAAATCCTACCAAATTATTGGCCATATAACAATACTCTCTCAAACCAAAATTCCTAATCATAAAAATCGTGCAAGCTGTTTTCGAGATATTTGAAATTGAGATGTTCCATGCTTAAAATTCACTCTGTATGTTTATGTATTTACAAGATACAAATTAATATTGAAGTTTTTATAATAATTACGGTTTAATTATAAATTATTTACCTCAATTTTGCCAGTTTGTAAAAAAAAAAAACGCTTTCTAGAAAAAAAAAACAAGCCGTTCTGGTTTTTTTAAAAAAAACACACAATTTTGAAAAAAAACTTGATGGTTTTTTTCTCATTTACATCACTCACTACTTGGATGAGAACTTAGACCAAACCTGTATTTTCGCGTTCACTTCTTTAAAACTGGTTCAAAATATGGGTTTGAAACAGTATATTCTCGCAATGAGTCCACGACGTCACATCAAAATTGGTTCAAACCATTTCGAAATACAATCCAATCCACGTTAGTTATGACCTCATGTGACACTGTTTTAAACGAGTTTTGAAACATTTGAGATGCGAGAAAACACCTTAAGTAACAGCGATTTCCATTTGTAGAATCAGTGCATAAAAAAATGTATCCTTATCCATATATTTCACCTGCTTTTAGAAAAAAATGCGGATATACTCGGTGCGCACTGATTGACAAATGAAAATCGCCATAAGTGGGCGGCCAGCCTACTTGGATTTACAGTTGATACGATTCATGTGAGGCGCCCGCAGCGTCCAAGGGTACCCGATCCAGTACACTTGGACCGTGTGAACCGGAGCCGTTTTCGGGTGCCACAGTTTGAGCACTTCAGAGTAAAGCCTAATACACATAATTAACCGCGAATCGGTTTTTCGAATATATTTAAAAAGTTGTATTCCTTTCACACCTAGGAGGAGCTCCGGAACAGCTCCGGGGCGTTATGCGCTTATTCCTTTCGAAAAGTGTTTGTTGCACCTGAAGTGCTCAAGCCCAGATCAAACCATTTAAATGCATGAAAGCCAGCGCATGTGTTCCTTTCAAATCGCGGTCCACTAGCACCGGAGCGAGTAGCTCTAGTGTTCTAAACTCTTGAGAGGAATACAACTATTGTGACATATTCAAACTCCCGTTCAGTGTTTTTTGTTGCCATCTTTGTTTATTTTTTATTTTCTTCTCTCTTTCAGCGGTAAAAGCCTGCCCAGGATCTATGTAACGGATAGAGATATTTTCTCTTTCTCTATTGACGTCCCCTCTCTATTGATTCCGAAAAGAGAGAAGAAGACAGCAGGTGCCATAGCGATAGATATAACGATCTCTATCCATTACATAGTTCCAGCAGATTACAAAATATTTTACTTGTGCCCGTTCATAGTTTATCCAAGTAATATTGAATTTATCAAAATTAAATTTTCTGGCAAATATGGAAGAGTTGATAATAAATGATCCTGAAACAGAGGATCCAATAGGGAACTTGCACATTGAATTAAATATTAAATAAATAACAAAACACAATAACAATCATCCTAATAAATAATGCAATTAGGAAAAAAATTTAATATCTTATCTCTGGTGTCCAAAATCTTCAATTGCAAATACCAAATAATTCGAAATTCATGACGCGATCAAAAAAGTATTTCTATGGGTCGTGACGTCACAAGGCAGCAATAATCGGGTCGTGCCGCTGCCACGTCATGTGCTGCTGGTGTCGCCAATGTCAAATCTATCTAAAACTGCATACATAACAACATAACCATAATCCTAATCTACCTGCTCGAAGTTCGAAGTGCTCATCACTGTGTTCGGAATTTTGTTGCCGAGTGACGTCACACTGATCGGTCGTTTCAAATCCCGATGTTTCGAGCGTAACTTCAATTATTTATAAAAAATTAACGGCTGATTTTTAATGCTTGATATTTGGCATGACTATGTCTTTAATGTAGTACAACACATTTTTAAATTTAAAAAAAAAATGTGCAAGTTCCCTATCATAAATTATTTTAGGCATCCTCATGCATCAGCGTGCATTAGTTTTCTAGTTTTTCTCTTAGATTATAATATATAGTTAACACTAAAAGATGAGTAATCAACTTCCAAATATGGTACAAAGATCTCTCTCCAAATATTTTGATTTTGTCTCTCTTACTTTGTTTACGCTGGTTTTCTATAGTACGATTCCCAAAAATCCGTTTACATTTTGGATCTTTAGACATCTCACTCTAAGGCAATATGTAAACGAAAAGAACACTATACAAGTCTAGCTAAACAGAGTATATTGTTTGGATGGGTCCCAATGGAAACCGATTGCCTCACTAGCACATGTCAATATTCATGTTGTTGTGTGTTTATTTTATCGACTTTTTTGGGTGTTTCACTGCTTTGGAGTGGAATTTTTTAAAAAATAATTATTTACATGTTTATACATTTCGTGCAAGTTTCTTGTTCAGGATTCAAAATGACTAATAAGTGTGCAGTTTGTCAGAAAAGAGGAAAACCAGAGGATTGTTTATCATTTCACCGGTTAGTAAACAAAACTTATGACATCGACATGATTGAAGAGGAAAAAAACCCAGTGTTGGAGAGTCGGAGGTGCATGTAGGCCACAAAAATACAACATAGTATAGTCCGACAAATACCATTTTAAAGTAACGTGATTTTGGTGGCAAAAAACGTATGTCCATTGATTATGTCGTTGATATCACCTACAAAAAGTTACTGGTGGTTAATAACTATTGAATTTAAGATATGTTCCCACTAGCATTTTACAAACGCGTTTCTGAAGTAATATTAACCAATCAGATGGGAATTTTAATACTTGCAATTGTTGCGAGACTCACTTTTGATGCATCTGCTGCCTGTTGTAATTCATTCTGAACTTGAATTAGGTGCTCGTTTTCTATTTGCTTCTTTTCGAGATGGAAAAAGGTTAATATAGTCGAAATTATTGGCTGTGTTTGTTCGTTGTATCATTTTCGAAAATAACTTTGACAAACTAATTGATGACAGTGACGGATTCTATTTCAGGTAAGAATTTTATGAACAATAATTAGACACCAATTTTTTTGTCAATTCTACTATCACCGCTGTTTGAGATGTATTCAACAAGGATAGAGAAAAATCACGTGACTTTAAAATGGTATTTGTTAGACTATACATATTTAAATTTTTATATTTCTAATAAACATTATTTTTAGTATTCCGGATAATTTGTGATATGAAAAGAACATGGTTAGGAGCATTTAATTTAAAATCCAGCTCAGTAAGCAAATGGACGTATGTTTGTACAGTGAAGACTACAGATTTTCAAAAACGGGTGCTAAAATTTCAAAAGCCTCTGCTGTTCCTGTTATTTCAAGCACCAGCGCTTCTCAAGTACTGCCCAGGTTAGGGGTTCTTGTCTCATTCATAGGTTTGTGTGAAAAAAAAATCATTAATTTTGATTTTAGATGAATCTATATTCATGATTTGCTCGGACCTCTCAATTAGGAATTAAATGTACTGAAATTATCTTCATTAATGGTGTTATGTCCACCATCCAATTGAATAAAACTAAAAGTTTGCCAACTTTCAAATAAAGATGAAGTTCGTGTCAATTTGGAATTTCTCGGGAGCAAGAAATTAATTTTCATTTGGATTAATTTATCAACAAATTTATAGAATGACAACAAATGATCCAAATTATTGTTTGGCCAAGTAGTGGTTTGGTCTGCGTCTACTTTGACTACTAAACAGTGGTTAGTACTAAGTTTGAATCATACATGGCGTCCTTATTGGTGACAATATATCATTCTGATGATATAGTCGACTTTAAAAATATAGGGACTCATAGTACTAAGATATTCGCTTGAAAGTTCAGTGCATTATATTTTCAGTATTTGCATTATTGATCAGTTTGCTTCAAGTATATTTTTGTTATCAGTAGGTACCTCAACTCGTGTATAGTTTATACGAAGTCAATCCGAATAGCATAAAAACTGTGTAGGCGGCACTTATGAAATTGAGCATATAGCATATGCGCCTAGGAATTAGAATTAGAATTCTTCGTTCTTGAGAATTTCTGGGCTGTTGCACGCATATGCTTAATTTCATAAGAAGATGCCGCCTACACAGTTTTTATGCTATTCGAATTGACTTTCTATAAACTATAATATTATTATTGATATTCTGAATAAACATTGTTTTTTTTTTTGAATTGTTGTTAAATTATTACAAACCTACCCTTTTTTGATAAAAATCCCCGAAAAATTTAAAAAAAAAAAAAATCTAACGATAGTATACAGGGTGTCCCACGGTGAATGGCGTATTAGACGTTTATGGAGAACTAAAAAGCGGATCATTTTGAAAATTTCGCGACCGGGATAAACGACCATAATCTAGACTTTAAAAATATTTTTGTTCATGCGGTGTTGCCGCTTCTACTCTAAACCAGTGGCAACATCGCTATTTTGAATGGAACAACTTGTATTTGATTGCATATTTGGATTCTACGTATAATTCTGAGCAGATTTCATGTGATATACCCTATACCTAAGTTCAACTGTTTTGGAAATATTGACAGCTGAAAATTGACTTTTTGCAACTTTGACAGGCTGTAAAACTTGAACGGTTAATTTTAGAAAAAAACTGATTTTACATTCCTATCTCAGATTTTTATAAACTATCATTTGACACCAACTTCGAATTTAATCCATGATTTAAAAAATTGAATCTCCGGTTAAATTCAAAGTTGGTGTCAAATGATAGTTCATGAAAATCTAAGATAGGAATGTGCAATCGGTTTTTCTCTAAAATTAACCGTTCAGGTTTTAGAGACTGTCAAAGTTGCAAAAAGTCAATTTTCAACTGTCAATATTTTCAAAACAGTTGAACTTAGGTATAGGGTATATCACATGAAATCCAAATATGCAATCACATGTGTTCTATTTGAAATGGCGATGTTGCCACTGGTTTAGAGTAGAAGCGGCAACACCGCATAAACCTAAATATTTTTGAAGGGTAGATTATGGCCGTTTATCCCGGTTGCCAAATTTGCAAAATGATCCGCTTTTTAGTTCTCCATTAACGTCTAAGACGCCATCCACCATGGGACACCCTGTATATAGTAGGTCTGTTTCTGCAGAAATTACAAACCAGTCAGAGTGAATTTCATCGGTTGAAACTAGTTTTCTGGCTGTTTTCAACCAATGAAATTCACTCTGACTGGTTTTGTGATTTCTGTAGAAACAGACCTATTGTTTTCATTCCATCTCATGTATATTTTTTTTTGGAAACAGTTCAGTTTGCTTACAGTTTTAATGCTCAAATTTATCATTTTTAAAACTAGGTACCTATTTCTGGAATCAAATAAATATTTCAAAAAATGATTTTTTTATGAGTACGCCTATGGGAACCTTTGCTTCTAATAAAATACCTCTACGTATTACTTGGGAATACGTAGAGATTCTTAACACATGTTTGTGCCACCTTGCTACAATGCTTTTAGATAGGGCGTTACCTATCTTGTCACGTTAGTAGATATTAAATCTATGGTTTTTCTGAATCTATTTTATAATTTATTCACTTCTATTTTATTGATAGGTATTTTGAGAATTAAAGAATTTGTTTAGAAAGTGGTTCAAGTTAAAAAATAGAACATAAAAAATAACCTTAAATAAACAGTCAGAGAATGTCGCAGGGTTCCTAAAGTTGATAGATCTCTGGTTGATAGGTTGGGTTTCGGACGAATCTGGGGTGCCCTCTGCCTTATGGAGATTTGCATTACGTTGGGGCACTCCAGATGACGTCATAGAGTTATCAGGCAACCTACCTCTCTCAAAAAACCTTGAGAATGTCGTATGTGAAAAAAGACGCAGTTATGAGTACTGGGAAAAATTTGCGGATTATTTTTGACATAATTTTGACAGAGAAAAAAGTTCGCTTTCCGCAATTCGCAGTTATGAATACTGCTAGGCTTTACTCCGAAGTACTTCGTCCGCGTTTTGGCCCGTTCCCCCGTTCGTCTGCGCAGTTGTCGCGCTCTGGAGTTGTTCTTATTTTCCTCGTCCCCCTACACCCGAAAGCGGCTCTGGCTCAAGTAATCCTACCTACACTTTATTTTTTTCTAGGATAGTTATTGACGTCAACTTTGAAACATAAACAATGCCGCTAATGCCACGTATTGGCCGCTTGTAAAACTGATGTCAACCTGCAGAAACACCTCATTTTGCGACCAATCAGGGTCAAGCGTTATTGTTTATGTTTCAAAGTTTTCAATGTCAAAATCTACCTTGGGAAAAAATAAAGTATATTTAGTAGTGTGCAATATGAATATCCAATGGTAATATCAATATCCATGTAATATCTATCTTTGCATTAATACACCTATAAAATGTCAAAGGACCTCGCACACTTTTTATGGGATTTCGGCGATCGGTCGTTTTTTTTCAAATTTTGATATGTTGTTAGTCCAGGAGGCAGTGAAATTTTTCAGCACTTATTTTCCCAGTTGGTTAAGTTGGTATCTATTAAATAGTTTGTTCTCCTGGTGATACAAAGCAAGAATTTTTGAGTCTGGCTAAAATTTTCGGATGGGTTCACAAGATCGATGAAAAATACAAGTACGCTTATTTTCCGAGACATAAATATTTCACATTCACTACAATAGAACATAAAGTATATGAAAATAGCAATTTGGCTTATCTCAGATAGTGAAAGTGAGTCTGGCTGAAAATTTTCGGATCTTCAATTTTTCACTTGCCAGACATATCCATACACACAGATTAGCCGGACTATTTTTTTACGTAACTTCAGTATACTTCTCATTAGTAGACCTATTTTTATCACTGAGAAAAAAAAGGACCGTGCATTGGCAAGCTTTAACACATTTTGCGCCTCAACCCATCGGAAAACCCCCCCTAAAAATATATGTATTTTGCTTAGAATTAGTAACCCTACAATTCTATCCATGTTTTCTGACTGGGAAAATAAGTACCGAAAATCGTCACTGCCTCCTAGACTATGTAGAGGATTTCATTCTTAACAATCTTTAAATAGGACGAAATCTTGTAGATATTACGGTCTTTGAGATATGAGCGCTGAAAGATGAACTTTGTTTCGACTTTTTGTGTGGAGAGTATAGGCACAGCCTCCTATAGTTAACAAGCCATGAAGTTGGAAATGACGGCAACGTCGCGTATGGTGCTATTTTGTTATTGGGTTATGTGTTTCTGTGTATTGCTTTCATTGTGTATTGTTGCAATTTAGTATTTTTATGGGCATTATTGACGAAAAAGTGGATAGAAACACACCAATATATTGTCCATATTTAGTTGATACCTGTTTCTTTATGCTTTGATTGCAAATTTTTAGCAAATGGGTACAGGAGCAAAAATGAAGGTAAGGTAAGGTAAAACAATAAAAACAAGATTAATATTTGTCTGCAAGAGCATAGGTCTCGATATATTACCTAAGATATTTAAATTTGTTCCAGATGCCATGAAACTACTGTGTTCCTGGGTGCAAATCGAACTATTAGGAGTTCCTTAAAAACTGAAGAAATGCAAACATTTTTATTTCCAAAAAAATTCTGAAGTGCAAAAAATGTGGATGAAAGCAATACACCAAGATAATTATACCCAAGATTATACAATAACGAAAAATTCTGTGGTATGTTGTAAACATTTTGAAGAAACGGAAATAATTAGATTTGAAACAAACAAGGATGAAGGCGTAGTTCGAGAGTTCAAACTAAAACGTCCAACTCTTAAAAGTAGGTACCTCTTATTTTCGAAAATCAGCTCAAGTATTTGAATGGACTTGCCTTCCGAAAAAATCCCAAAGAAAGAAAGTTAGATTTTCAAAAGACATACTGAAACATAACACTTTAGACTCTAGAAATATATTCATTTAAATCAATTATTTACTGTTCTTATTTACACAAATAGTTAAATTATTCATTGAATTACTGTTTTTGGCCCTTTAGTACAATAAATTATGCATTTTTTGTGATTCATATTAATAAAATAAAAAATATATATTTATACAAACAAACACCACCAGCACCACTTGGCGGTAAGATTGCGGTGTTGCCTTTTTAACTTCATGGCTTGAGGCTGTGGTATAGGGCAAGTACCACAGCCTCCTACATTTAACAAGCCATGAAGTTAAAAAGGCAACACCGCAATCTTACCGCCAAGTGGTGCTGGTGGTGTTTGTTTGTATAAATATATATTTTTTATTTTATTAATATGAATCACAAAAAATGCATAATTTATTGTACTAAAGGGCCAAAAACAGTAATTCAATGAATAATTTAACTATTTGTGTAAATAAGAACAGTAAATAATTGATTTAAATGAATATATTTCTAGAGTCTAAAGTGTTATGTTTCAGTATGTCTTTTGAAAATCTAACTTTTTCTTTCTTCGGGATTTTTTCGGAAGGCAAGTCCATTCAAATACTTGAGCTGATTTTCGAAAATAAGAGGTACCTGGTACCTACTTTTAAGAGTTGGACGTTTTAGTTTGAACTCTCGAACTACGCCTTTATCCTTGTTTGTTTCAAATCTAATTATTTCGGTTTCTTCAAAATGCTTACAACACACCACAGAATTTTTCGTTATTGTATAATCTCGGGTATAATTATCTTGGTGTATTCCTTTCATCCACATTTTTTGCACTTCAGAATTTTTTTGGAAATAAAAATGTTTGCATTTCTTCAGTTTTTAAGGAACTCCTAATAGTTCGATTTGCACCCAGGAACACAGTAGTTTCATGGCATCTGGAACAAGTTTAAATATCTTAGGTAATATATCGAGACCTATGCTCTTGCAGACAAATATTAATATTGTTTTTATTGTTTTACCTTACCTTACCTTCATTTTTGCTCCTGTACTCATTTGCTAAAAATTAGCAAAGCACAAAGGAACAGGTATCAACTAAATATGGGCAATATATTGGTGTGTTTCTATCCACTTTTTCGTCAATAATGCCCATAAATTGCAACAATACACAATGAAAGCAATACACAGAAACACATAACCCAATAACAAAATATCACCATACGCGACGTTGCCGTCATTTCCAACTTCATGGCTTGTTAACTATAGGAAGCAGTGCAAGTACACGATCTGACAGTTTGACACTATTGACCAGAGATAAACTATTGACAATCGCCTTGAGGTAAAACAAAGATATAATTTACAGTGTTTTTTAAGTTTTCAGTTAAATAAATACCTTTTGTGTGATCCAAAAGTTTCTTGGACATGCCTACAGTTTGTTTAGTTGTTAATTGTGGCAGTATAGCGCAACGGATACAATATCCTTCCATAGGTTTCCATCAATTTTAAATAACAATGGGAGGTTTGATTTGTTAGCTCAAGAGAGAAGAGAAAAATCGATTAATGTTCTTAAAAGAGAAGATCTGACAGAAAAATAGATTGAATATAGAATAACTATACTTATATATTTGTTTTTGTGACACTTGGTTTTGATATTTGTTGGAAAAAACCTGAATTTAATCCATTATAGAAAAACCTAACAAACTTTTAGATGAAAGACCACATAGACAGGAACACAAACACTTTGCTCTAACTTTTTTAAAACAAAATAACACCAAAACTTGTGAAAAAGCTGTGAAAACCGCATAAAACATAACTGGCCTAATCTAAACTACATATTTTGACTGATAAACACCAGTAGCGCCAGTATTTCGTATACTCTCCACACAGAAGGTCGCAAAAAAGTTCATCTTTCAACGCTCATATCTCAATAAAGACCGTAATACCTACAAGACTTCGTCCCATTTAAAGGTTGCTGAGAATTATATCCTCTACAACGTATCAAAATCAAAATTTGAAAAAAATCGACTGATCGCAGGAATCCCATATAAGGTGTGCGAGATCCTTTCTTGTCAAAGGACCTCGTACACGTTACATGGGATTTCGGCGATCGGTCGATTTTTTTCAAATTTTGATATGTTGTAGAGGATTTAACTTTTAACAACCTTTAAATGGGGCGAAATCTTGAATATCTTTGAGATATGAGCGTTAAAATATGAACTTTTTTACGACTTTTTGTGTGGAGAGTATTCGAAATACTGGTGTTTATCAGTCAAAATATTGACAAGTTCACATATTTTGCGTCACTAACAAAATGTCAACATGGGCTAAGCTGCGACCGCACTGGCGCCAGCATTGGCCCCAGTGCGGTCCCAAAATCTGTTTTTTTTTAAAGATAAAAGTTAAAATGACATCAAGTTGGCAATACAATGTAAAATTGTCAGCTTTCAAATTTTTTATGTAGAAAAGGCTTGTGTTGCCAACATAGTTACTAAATTTTTGACTTGGGGAATTATCTTTAAAATAAACAAACCGTATTAATTTGTTAGTGACGTAAAATTGTGAACCTGTCAATATTATCACTGATAAACACCAAGAATCGTAAACTCTACAGGATTGCTCAATCGGCTAAATTTGTTCACAATTGCTGTGACGTCACGTGCATCCCGGATTTTCAAGATGGCCGCTGATACGAATGATGTTTGTGCTGACAATTATTTTATTGTAAATTCGAAGTTTATCAAGTGTTATAAGTATAATTTAAAGTTTCATTTAATGTGTGTACGCATAAAAGACTCATAGCTAAAAATACTCGCGGAAACCCCAAGCATTTTCTGATTTTAGTGGTTTTGTAATATTGGATATTTGTTGTATCAGGACATCGCTTTCTTTTATTCGTGTGTATTGCTTAGTTTTCTACAGTTAGTATTTCCTAGTCTAGTCAAACATTTGTATTGTTTTTTTTTAAAATCAAATATCTACTTAGTTGTAAGTTTCCTTTGCATGTAATTACAAAAAATTAGTGTTTGTGAAGAGTGAATAAATAAATATGTAAATAAATTCCGTTACTGGCGCGTTTTACTATGTAAACGCATGGAAAATATGGGAAACTTGCAGTGTTTTTCTGGATCCTGATTATGAAAATCTAAACTAGGTATCACGGATTTGGCTTCGTGAGCTAAGCTTACTTTGAATGTCCATATTAAATTGTTCTAGTACCTATCAAAGTATTGAATAATAATTGAGAAGTAAGTAGAGATGACAGTAAAAAATAAAACACACTATTGCAACCACATTTCGCTTATATTTTGATAATGAAATGCAAAAAATGTATCTGCATTGGGTTTGCCCTTTCTTTTACAAAAAAAACTAAAGTATAGGTAGGTATCCACTCATTTTGAATAGTTTTGGATACAAAATCTTTTCCTTTAGGAAAGTGATGAAATTTACATTTCTGACTGCTTGCTTTTCGATCAAATAGTTGTTATTACACCCATACACAGCATATCTCATTCCAGGTATATCTATTTCATAAATGTACCGTGTTGTTGCCTTAAAAAAAGCTACCTAAAAGAAATGCATGCACATTTCAGTATAATATTTATGTGGGTATCTGAAATTACCTTGCTGATAAGCAGAAGCAAACAAACTCGTCTTCCTAATTAGCCAACCATTCAAGCCTCAAGAAAAGAAATAACCTCAAAATAACAATTTTTCACGTTTGAAAATGCAAGGAAAGTGCACTGTCATAATAAAACACAAACCGATCAAGGACTGCGTGACGTCATTCGCATACCGCCATCTTCGATGTTTTTATGAACGTTTGTCTTATGGGATTGAGCAATCCTGTAGAGTTTACGATTCTTGGATAAACACCAGTAACACCCATAGAGTAGCCCCAGGGTTGCGTTTAGAAATAGCACTCTGGGTGTGAGAGTGACCCTAGAGTAACTCTAAACCGTTCATAAATTAACTGGTGCTTACTCGGAGCGTTACGCTGGAATCGTTCAGAAATCGAGAGTTGACGTGCCCAGAGTGGGGCTAAATTACCCCACTCAAGGACTGGGTTGAAAAACGCCCCGGAGTGCGTTCAAAGACGGCAATGCTAATGCCAAAACCTACTATTCCCCTTCTACCGGCGATGCCAAATCTGGTGTGAATTCGCTGGAACGCCAAATACCGTTTCTCAATAAGCAATCCAAACCACGTGACATTCAATATGGCGTGGCGACCATACATGGACCAAAGAAGACAAAAAATCTCTAGTTTCTGCCCGACTTAATAGTTTAGGTAATTAGTTAACAAATATTTTATTGAATAATCAAAATCGAAGCTGCAAACAAACAAAATAATTGAAATATGCATGAAAACACATAATCAAAACTAACTTGCTGGTCGCCACGCCATATTGAATTTGGTCTCATCCAATCAAAATTCGTATAACCATTTCTAGACTCAGTTGAAAGAGCCTCCAAAAGTTACTTTACCGCGGCCGATTTGGAACGTGTAAAGCCAACCGTTTTTGGCACGCTGGAGCCGTACTTGAACGTAATATGCCAATTTTGGCTCGGCTTTAGCCGTTTTTGAACGCAGCCCCGAGGTTTTTACCGGATTTGACGTTGACATTTAGCGCAACACCCCAATTACGTTAAGAAAAGGCGCACCCAGAGTGCACTCCAAGTGATGACGTCAGATCAATCTGACAAACAACTACTCTACCTTCACACTCCATTTCTAAATGCACTCCAGTATTTCGTATACTCTCCACACAAAAAGTTCATCTTTCAACGCTCATATCTCAAAGCCTGTAATACCTACAAGGTTGTTGAGAATTGAATTCGCTACAACATATCAAAATTTGAAAAGAATCGACCGATCGCTGAAATCCCATATAAAGCCTAGGGCTGCGTTCAGGAATGGCTACAGCCAAGCCAAAATTGGCATTTTGCGTTCGAGTTAGGCTCCAACCTACGTAGTTCGGCATTACCGGTGGAGGGGGAAAAGTAGGTTTTGGAATTAGCATCGCCGTCTTTGAATGCACCCTAGTACTCATAACTGCGAAAGTCGCACTTTTTTGACATTGCTTTGACAATTTGACGTTTAATGCGTGTATTAAACGTCAAATTGTCGAAACAAAGTCAAAAAAATGCGAATTTCGCAGTTATGAGTACTAGGCTTAAGGTGTGCATGCGAGGTCCATTTGAACCATATGTGTAAAAAAAGTCTAATAAAAAAGTTTTCTATTGGTCAAAATGTGGCCAATCACCTGACGGAAACGCTGATTCCCATCTTTCTTACGGCAAAAATAATTAGCCGCATAAGTTTTATTTGCGTGTCAAAAAAAATTGAATGGCGCAAACCGCAGATGAGCACGCTTGGTTTAAAAGCTATAAACTGGGACACCATGTATCGCGATTAGCGGATATTACAAATTCAAACCAGCGCAACTAATACCTAACTTTTAATAACGGCAATTCAAAAAATATCCTAATCTAATAAATCTATATTTGGTTGAGGAACATTGATACAAAACGTACACCCACAAAATCGAATGTCACGGTTATGACCTCGATAACAGAAACTGACATCAAAATAAACACAAAAATATAGTAAAAGAAAACTTACCCTTTTGACTTGAAAATGTTCGGGCCGCAGCGATTCTTGAATGTCCTGATCTGGTCGGGATGGCGGCTGCACCACGGAATTTCGAAAATTGTCCAAAACCCCTTTAAACGTGATTTTTCTCATTTTATTTTGTTGTCAACCTGTACTTATAAATCACATCTGCCAGCAAGGCATTCTATCGGAATTTTCCCCCAAAAATAATAATTATTCGCTAAAAATATTCCGCAAATTTACATTTTCTTTAATTTTTTTTTTGCGCGATTTTAAAATGTTGACATCATTTTAAATACTGAATTTGGATATGAAAATATCGAACGGTTAATGCTGTGGACGCGTCCCGATCTGTCCCGGACAATTTTCCGATGTACAGTATCCCTCCGGAAAATCGGGAAAATCCGGGATTCAGCAGAATACGCCAGTGATGTTAGCGACGACACTCCTAGCATCTAGGGATCTCTCTCTAACCCGCTTATGTAAAACTGCTCGAATGTATGTTGTATCGGCGAACTAGACTCGGATGATTATAATTTCTGCGCTAAAAGGACGTCAACTACTACGCAAGATAGGGCCACAGCGCGGAATGGGGGATGAAAACTCGAACAAAAAACATCCAGGAAAAGTTCCACGCTAAACAAAGAAACTGTGAAAACTCAAAATACGGGGAACCACGAACACGTATGTGTAAAAAATAAATATTAGATCGATAATATATCTAAAAAATACCCACATGTTGCTAGTTTTTGTTTTTGGCGCATTCAAGTCATCCAGCCATATATTCTTGCATCTTTATCGGTTGAACGGGCAAAATAAAGATAGAGAATGGAAGGCACGTTGTATCGGCAAGCAGATACGTAATAAAAGTTCTGCAATCAGCTGTTTGGTTGAAAATATTTCTTCTCTGATGGTATTTGGCGTTGTTTTCCGATAAAAAATCGAGTTTCTTGCCTAAATTAGGTTCTAATATTTAGAGGAAATGGTGGTGAATGTTTTTATACGGGGATTCGCTCTGATTTATTGTCAAAAAAAGCGGGAATTAGCAAAATTAGGGTAAGAAACGTACATATTTATTTATTTATTTATTAATTTCTGTAGGTATTCAAGAAATCGGGAATTGTGTTTCAAGTGTGATGTTTGTCATATCAGAACGTGTTTTTTCATCATTGTTTAATACCTAGTAGGATGACGATATGGATATGGCTCCAATAGTGTCAAATTCAAATAATCCTGGGATTTTCCAAATTTACCTACTTCACATTTTAGTTTCCGGTTTCGAAAAGTTCCCTTTTTTCTTCAAGTAAACAGTCACATCAGAGTTGAAACTGTTTCAAAAAAAAGGTACCTCTATTTCTAAATCAAAAATTAAAATCAAATTTATTCATGTGAAAATATGCAACAAATATGTTATTTGCACTTACATATGTCAAAGTAAATACATATAATAGCTAATAAGTATAAATAGAAAGTAGAAAATTCCTTCTATCTCAATGCGGTCCATAATTTAAACTTTATTTTCGTCAACAATCAACACAGAAGTGATCCATTATGTTCCTAGGACCATAAAAATCTTTATGTATTTGGTAATTTGTTCGATATTTTCCCGCTAGATGGCAGCGTCAACGATCGAGTTCGGGAATTACTCCAAGAGCATAACTTAGGCTATATTCTTTTTTTACTTGGCATGGCAGTACTGAGTTTCTGCTATACTGTTTTTACTGAATTTGTTGTTTCTTTTTTAACCAGCCGCTGTATCGGTTGATTTTGGAACGGATTCCAGTTTCCAGTAATTATAGGGTAATCCAAACAAAATGGCGGTCAATGCATGGTCAATGCCAAAAAATTGGCGCCATAAATTTTATTCAAGCAACCATGACATTTTCCATCAAAAAACTGTTTTTTGTGTATTTTGTGGTGTTTTCAGATGATTTTCTAGTGTTTGGAAGGATAATTTTCGTATTTTAAGATGGAAAGTTGTTAGTTTAAGAAATTATTAGTGGAAAACCCGGATGTTTCCAAAAGTTATGATTTCTTTGTGACAAACCTTTACCTACTAAACAATTCGGTAGGTACTATCCAGAGGCATTATTCTTGACTTTACCTAGGTAGAAAATTTGATATTGTTAACAGTTAATGCACTGTCTAATTGTCAACACAGTCAAATTTTATCTCGAGAGAAACTCAAGAATAAGGGTGCAGGATTTGTTTCCTGTTTAGTTTTTTCTTAACCAAATCCTGAATCCTGATGTTTATTTTATTTGTCTGCTATTCAAGATATCGACATAAGCTGATGTGGAGGATAGTAAATGGCTTGGATGCATACACCATTTATCATGTAGAGAGACTTTTTGGTTTTTTAATATGGATTTCGTAAGATTTTTTTCTCTTTTGCTACAATCCATGAAGCCCTCACAGTGTACAGACAAATCATTTTTCTCCGTTAAAAACCTGTGTTTTGTCTCTGCAAGAACGACATGAAACTAGACTTTCTCGCGATTAAAACGGCTCCCACAACTAAGTACAATGAAGTACAATACATAACGTATGCATTTTCCAAAAAATCAACACTTTACAGACCTTATACAAATCAAAAGTCGCAATAAAACGGATTTTTTTTTAATTAAGAAGGCATTGGCCTCCATTTTGAATTTCATTTTGACAGGTCGTTGGATTGCCCTATTGACATTTGACCGGCGATAAAGCTAACCTAACCTAACATAGGGTTGACAAACTATCGAAAAAAAAACTATCGATAGTGATATCGATAGAATGGCTTATCTATCGATAGTAACTATCGATTGTACTATCGATAGTTTGCCCTAACCAAAGTAACCAAATTTCTAATTAATTACGAAATAAATTTATCAAATGACAACAATAACATCATAACCTAAAATAAACATTAACCTCCAACCCCTATCAAGTCCATGAAAGTCACTCGTCACATTGCTCGCCATTCCTGTCAACCTAAAAATTAAAAATTGGCAGCACAGCATGTCTACCCCCAAAAAATAATTACAGATTTCTCAAAACAGCTACAGATTTCTTTATATTCACTCGCTATTGATTGAGAAACCGGCCCTCAAGAGTTTGGAACACTCGAGCTACTCGCTCCGGTGTTAGTCGACCCCGATTTGAAAGGAAGAAATACATGGTGCAACATTTTTCGAAAGGAATAAGCGCATAACGCTACGGAGCTATTCCAGAGTTCCTCCTAGGTGTGAAAGGAATACAATTATTGCAACTGGGCTCGCTTACCCTGAAGTTAAAACCAACTCGGAGGTGACTCGCTATTGAGAAACCGGCCATTTGGAACTATCGATAGTGGTACAGGTCTATCGATACTATCGAAAATGAAAAAAATATCGATAGTATCGATATTCCTATCGATAGTTTGTTATCCCTAACCTAACATCGAATTAGGCATTCCAGGTTGACGTCCTAACCGATCCGCCATTTTAGCTGAGGGGCAAACAAAAGCCAAACATAATCTGATTTAGGGCGGGTATTATAAAACTACTTTGAGAGTTAACTTAAAGTTAACTTCTGAAATTACATGTAATTCAAAAAGTTAGCTTCAAGTTAACTGTCAAAGCAGTTTTATAATACCAGCCCTTAATGGTATTTTCAATGCAAACCGAGAATTTTTGAAGTATTATTTTGTTAAGATGCCTTTGTTTTGTGGCGTTTTTGGGTGCTCCAATAGAGCGGAAAGGGATAAAGTGAGGTTTTTTAGGATTCCAGCAGCATTTAAAGATCGAGGGGTCGCATAAACGAGCTATCAAAAAAACAACGGAGTATGTGAATTGGATGCCTCAATTGGGGAAATTTGCCTGTAACGTTGTTAAAAATGCTCGAATTTGTTCGAAACATTTTGTTAATGGTAAGTTTTATGACTGTCTTGTTGTTAAAATACAAAAACACTTCATCTCGGTACATCAAAAAAGTTGTTTATGTTTCTACAAGTATATAGGTAACTTTTAATACCTTTTAGGTAGTCCAGCAGAATTTAAGGATACAAACAATCCGGATTGGGTCCCCAGTACAAATTTAGGATATACTACGATAATTGATAGAAGCCCAGAATGAACAAGCCAGTAAGCTAAGCTACATGCCAGATCTGTGCACCGATCAGAACAGTCAAAACTTTTGAGGAGTCATTCTACCACAAATGTATTTTTTAAACAATTTAGATTCTTAAGCATTATTTTTGTTAATAAATTGTTTGTTTACTATTGTTGAATTGAAATGTAAAGTGGCATGTCTGTAAATAAAGATTCATTCATTCATTCCATTCATTCGCAAAAACTAAAAACAACTTAAAATTAATTGAATAAATCAAAAAACGCAAAAATTCCAAAGCACAAACTCAAAAAACATTGTAAACAATGATATATAGGCTTTGTTTGCCCCTCAGCTAATATGGCGGACCTGTCAAAAGTCACGTGACCTGGAATGCCTAATCATCGACATGATTATTTTATATTTTTCTTTTTCAAGCTTTCCCCATTAATTATTCAATTGGCGAAATTCCTATACCAATAGATGTCTGCCGAACTCAGTGAACAACAAAGCCAGTTTTTTGAGGTTAGTTTTTGTTAAATAGGGCAATCCAACGACCTGTCCAAATGAAATTCAAAATGGAGGCCAATGCCTTTTTATTTTAAAAAATTCCGTTTTATTGCGATTTTTGATTTGTATAAAGTATGGTATAAAGTCTGTGAAGTGTTGATTTTTTGGAAAATGCATACGTTATGTATTGTTCTTAGTTGTGAGAGCTGTTCTAATCGCGAGAAAGTCTAATTTCATGCCGTTCTTGCAGAGACAAAACACAGGTTTTTAGCGAAGAAAAATTATTTGTCTGTACTTTGTGAGGGCTTCATGGATTGTAGCAAAAGAGAAAAAGTCCTACAAAATCCATATTAAAAAACCAAAAAGTCTCTACATAAATGGAGTATGGATCCAAGCCATTTACTATCCTCCACATCAGCTTGTGTCGATACCTTGAATAGCAGACAAATAAAATAAACATAAGGATTCAGGATTTGGTTAAGAAGAAACTAAACAGAAAACAAATCCTGGATAGTACCTACCTAATTGTTTAGTAGGTAAAGGTTTTTCACAAAGAAATCATAACTTTTGCGAACATCCGGGTTTTCCACTAATAATTTTCTAAACTAAAAACTTTCCATCTTAAAATACGAAAATTATCCTTCCAAACACTATAAAATTATCTAAAAACACCACAAAATACACAAAAAACAGTTTTTTGATAAAAAAAATGTCACGGTTGTTTGAATTTAATTTATGGCGCCAATTTTTTCGCATTGACCATGCATTTACCGCCATTTTGTTTGGATTGCCCTATTGTGTTTTATGGTGTTTTTGTGATTTATATAACAGAAAAAATACATAAAATGAATAATATTCTGTAGAAAATTGAACACTTCCAGTGTCTTCCAGAAACAATGCCCGGGGCCTAATGCAAACTTGCTTTGTTGTTCACTGAGTTTTGAGTACCAAAGTTGATCATAGATGTCGCCTACTTCGGGGCCTTTCGCGAATAGTTGGTTATTATTATTTATTACTGTAAATTATTATAGTAATACAATGCTCTTAGTTTTTACCAACGTAGTTGCCCTGGTATAATTACATAATCTAATTGAGTCCAAAGATACATAATGTTTTGTTATTACAAACAAACCTTCCAAGTTTAAAGAAAATCTGGAAACGGATTTTTGAGCTGATAAACCTCAGTGAAAAACTGATTTTTTTTGCAAACTTTGACACCCTATCCTATCTCAAAAACTAGCATAGCCGCTTTCGGATGCAGAGTGCCATAGATAAACAGAGTGCGAAGCGATTGAAGCGAAGCTCCTAGAACACTTCACACCCGCTACTCCATGCGTTTTGCGAACGCGTCAAACTGTAGTCGGAGTACTTCGGAGTAACTCGGGAGCGCTCAAAGGGTGTCACCCAAAAGCAGCTCATGTTTCTAAAGTCTGTTTTTTGAAGTGAATACTTCTTTGGCCGCATGAGAGTGATTTTTCAAGGTCGCCTCACGACACGATTTATAAAATTTTCGTCTCGCAAAGTGAGATGAAGCTTATGATGAATATGAGGGAGAGAGAGAGGCGCATCAATGTAATATGTACAATACATCTCTCTCTCTCTTACTCACTCACTCACCCTCAACGAATCGATAAATAAGTATTGACTTCTATCACGTGTACTGTGCTGCTCGCGACTTTTTTTTTTAAAGATAATTCCCCAAGTCAAAAATTTGTAACTATGTTGGCAACACAAGCCTTTTCTACATAAAAAATTTGAAAGCATTGACAATTTTACATTATATTGCCAACATAATGTCATTGTGACTTTTATCTTTAGGAAAAACAGACTTTATTAATTATTAATTAATTTATATTTTTTTTTAATGAGTACTGTTTCTCCTAGAAGTTTGATCCCATTATCCAGAACCATCGTGTAGTGTATAGCTCAATTAATTTAAATTAAGTTACCTACTGAATGTACCTTAACTTAACAAAAAGTTCGCCAACTTGCGTTTATAAAAAACCAGATGTCAAATTTTTGACATAACGCTTCCTAGATAAATAACTACCTAATTAATGATTTTCGTTGTCATTAATTGTCATTTCAAACCATGAATTCATTTTTTTAATAAATCTTGACATTTTTTCAAGTTTTACCTGATATTATTTTTCGGGGATAATACCACATAATACCACGAGAGCTTCAAAATTACAGTTTATTTTTCACGATTCTAGGAAGCGTTATGTCAAAAATTTGACATCTAGTTTTTTTCAAAAATGTCCCAATGAAACCTATTGAGATTTTTGAGATTATATAAAGCAAAATGAGCTCTATCCAATCGATGAAAAAAAAGATGGCGTTCTCATTAAAAAAAAAAGATCAATTACGTCATATCTTTGAGAGGATTTTTTTTTTCCTATATCTCTGTGTAACTTTTCTACTTTTCCCTACACGTCTTCTTATACCTATTTCCAAAATTTCATCAAATTCCATCGAGCCGTTCTCACAGAAAAATACCAACACACGGACGGAAATGTGCCACCTTGCCAAAAAGGCTTAAAATGATCCAAAACGTCAAGGTTTAATGAAATTTTGACATGGTCAAAATCGGGCTATCACCATAGCTTCCTATCTAGGAAGCTAAAAATTAACACTAAACTAAGAGTTAAAGGGCGAGTTTATATAAAAAAAAATTAACGCTTAAACTAATTTGAGAAAATTAACTTACAACTAAGAATTTCAACGTGCGCTTATGTAATTCTTAATTCTTAGTTGATAAGTGTTAACTTTTTTATGAACCGCTACGTTACATATCATAACATCAACTATACTCCTGGACAAAATTATCGCACCACTGCTTATGGTGCTTATGTCAGTGGTGGTGCGATAATTTTGTCCAGGAGTATATTTAAGTTAAATGTTAAGTAATTCTTAGTTTAAGTGTTAATTTTTTTTTGTAAACTCGCGATAACATTTAACTTAAATAGTTGAGCTTATGATATGTAATGTAGCGATTTATAAAAAAATTAAGACTAATTGACTTATCAACTAAGAATTAAGAATTAAGAATTGCACGTTGAAATTTAGTTGTAAGTTAATTTTGTTAAATTAGTTTAAGTGTTAATTTTTTATAAACCCACCCTCGAACCCACCATTATTTTTTCCTTTAATTTCTTAAATTAAATGTAGATTTTGAGCATTACGCAAACGCGAATTATGACAAACGTCATACGTATCATTGGCAGAGTATTCAAATCGTTAAATTAATATTTATTTATATTTGTGTTAAAAGTACATTTTTAAGGCACACATGTGAAAGTTTGCACAATGAGCGAAGCGAATTCTGCAATTCACATAAGTGCCTTAGAAATAAACTCAGCCGAAAATGAAATGGGACACCTCGAAATATCACTATATTTGGAAAGCTGTAACTTTTGTAACTTCATTCCGATGGTGAATTTCAAACTAGTGTTCGGAAGCCCTAACTTTATTCTTTTTTCAGTGGTGGCGGATCCGCTTTTGGCCGAAGCTTTCTTATATACAGGGTGCTGAATTTGTCAGCATGCAAAATTTGAGAAATTCATCGCAGAATCTGGAAATAATGACGCATAGTGTAATGATTCTTTATGTATAGGGTGAATCACTAGATGGACACCTCTAGATATTTTTGCAATTTTTATGATATCTTACGTTGCTATTAATGGTCGCAGATGCACCAGTACGAAAATACGAACTTTTCAAGTCTGATGCCGACCGGTAGTCGGAGAGCCAGCGCCAAAAAAGTGCAAGAGTTTCATGAAAGCTGAAAATGTAATATAAGCTTGTATTTGTGATGTATATAACTATACTCGAGTCAGCAAGTGAGGTAGCGGGACAAGCTACGCCCACGCACCTTTGAATGTGTAAAAAAATAATCGCGATGAAAGAGTTTCATGACAGCTGAAAATCTCTCAATCCATTGGTTATTTGATAAAAAACATGACGCACATGGTCAGATAGCATTATGTTAGGACAACTAGAGTCAGCATGCCTATACAGGGTGGTCCATTTAACTTGAGCAGTCTAATATCTCGAAACCGGCGCGTTTTTGAAAAAAAAAGTTCAAATAAAAGTTACATGGTATCATGTGGGAAACAAAATGGCGGTACTGATTTTTGACTTTGACAACGTTTTCAAGGTTATTTCAAGGTCAACTCTTTTTTTTCAATGGAAATATATTTTTTTATTACAGAATCTTATTCTACAGAAAAAAACAAGTAACTTTCACTTGAAGCATTTTTCGATCCGGTTTCAATTTAAGCTGATGAAAAAGAACGAATAATTTTTTTGTTTTCTGCTCACAAAATCGAACAGTAGAGAAAGGTAGAGAAAAATACCCCAAAAACTATAACAATTGATCAAAATGACGATCGCCAACTTCAACACACTTCAAAAGTCAAAAAAGTGACATTTTCGAACTTTTTAAAAGTCAGTAAAGTCAACATTACATGTATGATTGTAAATAAAATTATTGTTTTTCGCTAAATTACCATGGAAAAACTATAAACAGAGTGCTGTCAACATTCAAAAAAAAATAATTCAAAATTTCTTAACTGGTGGCGCCATCTATTGACAATCTATAATAATGAAAAAAGGTAAAAATTCTTCCTTATCACTCATTATTTCCATAATAATTATTCTTTGTCCCAAACTTTAGATAACTTTTAAACAATTCGAAGTCTTTTTTATAGTTATCAAAATAATTGTTTTACGCAAAATTACCGTTTAAAATGTTTAGTATCTTATCTGGTGGTGCCATCTATCGACATTGTATAATATTAAAAATCTGTATTGTAATGAAAATCTGTATCATAATGAAGTTCATTATGATACAGATTTTAATCGTTTAATAGCGTATTATGAAATGTCAGTAGAAAAAGACTTTATGGCACTAGTGCGATAAAGTAACATTTTTAATGTACCGGGGGGATGTTAAAAATTGCATTTTTAACACGTTTGTAGAAAAAGTTCTACAAGCATGTGGTAACTAAGGTAAAGTCGTGTTTTTTTTTAAAGATAAAAGTCAAAATGACATTATGTTGGCAATACAATGTGAAATTGTCAATGCTTTCAAATTTTTTACGTAGAAAAGGCTTGTGCTGCCAACATAGTTACTAAATTTTTGACTTTGGGAATTCTTTAAAAAAAAAACAGACTTTATATTACACGATTTTGCGTGCGGTAAGTACCACATTAGTGCGGTAATATTATTACCGCACATTCTACCTACATAGGTACGTACCTTTAATTACCTACTAGAGATAAATTACCTACCTATCACCTAAATTCTACTTTTGTCCGCTGTTAAAGGTGACAGAGGGATATTTTGTAGAAGGTTTGCGCCCTTAACAGTTGTATGAATAACCCACAACACTTCCTATTCAGAGGGATATTTTGTTACCTCACGCTTGTAGATAAAATAATGTATACAGGGTGTCCACTTAGTGCGATATCGGACGATATCTCCTTACAGGGTGATGCAAGAAAAAATATCAAATTACAAAGTTGTTTGATACTCTCATAGGCATTGGGTAAAAATATTTTTGAATATACAGGGCGCTCCTTAAATGGGGTATGCCATGGGTATGCGACAGAAATGGAACACCTTTTATGTGATTGTATTTTTAGATTCTCCGTAAAATTCTGAGCAGATTTCATGTAATGTACCCTATACCTAAGTTGAAAATTGACTTTTTGCAACTTTAACAGGCTGTAAAACCAGAACGGGTAATTTTAGACGAAAAACAATTTTACATTCTTATCTCAGATTTTTATAAACTATCATTTGATACCAACTCTGAATTTAATCCATGATTAAAAAAAACAATTAAATTTTAATCTCCGGTTAAATTCAAAGTTGGTGTCAAATGATAGTTTATGAAAATCTAAGATAGGAATGTTAAATCGTTTTTCCTCTTAAATTAACCGTTTTTTCAACTGTCAATATTTCCAAAACAGTTGAACTTAGGTATAGGGTATATTACATGAAATCTGCTCAGTATTTGTACCTGTAAAATCTTTCTAACCAATTTTTTATTTAATTTTTAAATTCTACGTTAAATTCTGAACATATTTCATGTATCATGTCCTATACATATCGGGTCTTCAAAAAAAAAAACAATCGAAGATTGCTTTGATTACGAAAACGTACGTCTCATTACTGTTTCTTTATTGGTCACGATTTTTGACATGCCATTTTGACATTAGATTCATTGACAAAATGAAAGAAAAATTTTGCTAAGACATACGTTTAAAAAACCATAGCAATCTTTGAATGTTTTTTTTTTTTGAAGACCCGATATCTTCAACTGTTTCGGAAATATTGACAGTTGAAAATTGACTTTTTTGCAACTTTGACAGGCTGTAGAATCTAAACGGTTAATTTTAGGGGAAAAACGATTTTACATTCTTATCTCAGATTTTTATAAACTATCATTTGATACCAACTTTGAATTTAATCCATGATTAAAAATTCCAATTAAATTTAATCTCCGGTTAAATTCAAAGTTTGTGTCAAATGATAGTTTATGGAAAACTAAGATAAGAATGTATGATCGATTTTGCTCTAAAATTAACTGTTTAGGTTCTACAGCCTGTCAAAGTTCCAAAAAAGTCAATTTTCAACTGTCAATATTTCCGAAACAGCTGAAGATAGGTATAGGAAATGATACATGAAATAGGTTCAGAGTTTAACGCAGAATTTGAAAATGAAATAAAAAATTGGTGTTTTCATTTAAAAAAATTAAGTTAGCTGTCATAACTTATTTTTGAGTCACCCTGTATACATGGTATTTTCATGAAAAAAACGGCCACTAAAATCAAAAATTGACGTGTCCGAGGTTTTTTGAAAAATATCCACCCTGTATATTTTATAGATTTTATTCAAACCTTCACGTGCTCACTGTATACTAAACTTAGCGGCAGATGAAGTGGGACACCCGAAAAATTGCCTAATTTTGACTTGCTATAACTTCGACATTTCTTTGCCGATCTTGGATTATCAGGCAGGGTTACAAAGCGCCATCTTTGGTCTATGCGCCAGTGTCGTCGTACATTTTTTTTTTAATTACTTCTCGTTATAGAGGGTGTGAATGTAAGGCGGCGAAAAATTTCCATTTTTTGGCGAAGAATATGGGAAAGATGGAGGGTCCAATAAAGTTCTTTCTAGTGGTGACTTGATCACTAGGTCAACACCTCCAGACGTCTTTGCCATTTTTTCGATACATTGCGTTGCTATGGAAATATGGCCATTTTATGGTATTTCGTTTTACTCTTGAAATTAGCGATTCTTTAATTAAACAATAACAGATTCCGTTTAAATTGCATCATGGAATGACTTGATAGAAAATGGTCAACACCAGTGGCGTGCAAAAGGGAATTTATGAAATTAAAATAAAAAAAAAATCGATTTACTTGAAAATTTTAACGGGTTTGTTGAGCGTTACGGTTAAAAAGGTGTTATAAATAACTGTGATGAGTTTGATTTTGATATTTAGAAGCGTTTAGAGAAACAAAAAAAAAAAAACAGTATTTTTCATGTTATTTAATGTTAACGTGTGAACAGACCTGTCAACGGTACTGCTGCTCACCGACACGGTGGAAAATCTCAAAAAAGAACAAATCCTCGTCAGGATCGGCTAGTAGTACGTACTGCAATTGAAAATAGAGTTTGGACTGTCAAGAGAATCCTAACGCATCTGCAGTTGAATGTTTCAGCAGACACCATAGAAGACGCCTATGACCAGGGATTAAATTCTCCCGTCGGGCAAAGTGTCCACTTTTTACAAACAGTCACCGGGAGAACTGAAAAAAATAGGCCCAGGAACACTCGAATTGGGATTTTAGGTGAAAAGCCTGTCTTTTCGTTGATGTATGCCGTTTTAACTTCTACAATTCTGACGGTCGATTGCTAACCTGGCGGAGATGGGGAGAACCTTTTTTAGAAGAAAACATGCTTCCCCAAGTTGCATTTGGCGGTGAAGGATTGACAGTTTGGGTCGGTATCTAACACATCGGAAGAACAGAACTCGTCAAGGCCAATAAATGTCAGATTCCGCAAGTTCTCCGGCATGCTCGAAATTATGGCGGGGGTTTTGTTCTTGTAGACTCATCGAGCATTATTAGTGAACCGGTATCTGCAAGGGCAAAAGTTTAATCGTACCGAATTGCCTCCTAGATCCTCAGACATGAATCCAATTGAGCACCACTGGAGCTGAATGAAGTTAGAGCTTTCCCGGGGAGAACGTCAGCCAGAAGCTTTAGACGGTCTCGAGGAGATGATTCTGGAGCTCTGGGAGTCAGTTACCATATAGAGCTAATTAACCGAATAATTTCGAGCGTGCCAAGGCGGTGTCACGCAGTTATTCAGGATAGAGGAGAACCAAAATGACATATCAGAGTTTTTTTATAACACCTTTTACACCCATATGCACCGTATGGACTTGGGAGTTTATTCTCGCTTAGTTCGAAAATTTGCATATAAAAGAGAAGTCCTAACCTGGTTTCAGCAACTAACCTGAATTGAGTCCTTAATCCTTATGGTGCATTTGGGCGTTAATTTTTGAAGCTTAACAAAACTTAAAAATTTCAAGAGAAAAACGAAATACCATAAAATGGCCATATTTCCATAGCAACGCGATGCATCGAAAAAATGGCAAAGACGTCTCGAGGTGTTGACCTAGTGATAGAGTCACCACTAGAAAAAACTTTATTGGACCCTCCATCTTTCCCATATTCTTCGCCAAAAAATGGAAATTTTTCGCCGCCGTACATTCACACCCTGTATAACGAGAAGGAATTAAAAAAAAAAATGTACGACGACACTGACGCATAGACCAAAGATGGCGCTTTGTAACCCTGCCTGATAATGCAAGATCGGCAAAGAAATGTCGAAGTTATAGCAAGTCAAAATTAGGCAATTTTTCGGCTGTCCCACTTCATCTGCCGCTTAGTTTATTATGAACGCCAAAAAATAAATTTCAATTAAGTCTGAGTTCGGTTCGATTAAGTTAAGAAACACCAGTTCTAAGTCTTGCGCACATCGCTCTTACGTGGGGTTGCCAGGCGCATAAAACCAAGGAAATTAACCGACTCTAAGAGACAATTAATACTGATCTTTCAGGGAAAACGTCATGTGTTGGATCTTCTCGGCAATAAGTAAAAGGCGATTTGAGATTTACCAGGACTCTACCACCTCACATCCTTTTGATAGTTCTTCCTTAGCTTCCTGTTCCATTTCCCCTGTTACATCAATGGATAAGATAAGACTCTTTATTCGATCAAATACATTTTTCACCCATAGGGTGTCGATCATGTCAATAAATAAAATAAAATAATTTGAAAAATAAATAAATACAGTACAATACAATACATACTTTTAAATTAAACCAAAAAACCCACAAAATTTTTAATTTGTCAGAACACTACTAACAATAAACCGTCAAGTAAAGCTTAAGCTGAAACAAAATATAGGAAACTAAGAGTTTCTTTTCCACAATCATTTTATTTTCAAATAATCGATAATCGATTAATCGATTATTTTCGATTAATCGATTATTTTCGATTAATCGATTATTTTCGATTAATCGATTATTTTCGATTAATCGATTATTTTCGATTAATCGATTATTTTCGATTAATCGATTATTTTCGATTAATCGATTATTTTCGATAATCGATTATTTTAGATTATTCGATTATTTTCGATTAATCGATTATTTTCGATTATTCGATTATTTTCGATTAATCGATTATTTTCGATTATTCGGTTATTTTCGATTGATCAATTATTTACGATTAATCTATTATTTTTGAGATAATTTTATGTTTTGTTTTTGTTTGCATATCTAAGGCCCGGTTTATTCACCTTCTGATAAACTGTTAGGTATGCAATTTCGCGGATAATAACGCAATCTGTAATCCCATTGGTCGGCCAGTTATTGGTCGGCCCTTGGTCGACCGAGACAATAATTATAGAAGGGTAAATTGATCTTGCTAATAGTTGTCAACCAGCAAGTCTATCTGAAGATGAATAAACCGGGCCTCAAACTCCAAAGTAACCAGAGAGTTTATTTCAAAACAAGCCGGTTAAGGGCAAGTGAATTTCTTTTACTTCATGAAACCCAAGAAAAAAATCTACCGATTATTGTGAAATAAGCGAATAATCAAAAATAATCGAATAATCAAAAATAATCGATAGAACGAAAATAAACGATTTATCAAGAAAAATTATCGATTAATCGAAAATAATCGATTATTTTCGATTAACCGATTACTTTCGATTATTTTCGATCAATCGATTATTTTCGATTAATCGATTATTTTCGATTAATCGATTATTTTCGATTAATCGATTATTTTCGATTAATCGATTATTTTCGATTAATCGATTATTTTCGATTAATCGATTATTTTCGATTATTTTTAATAATCGATAATCGATTATTTATTTTGATAATCGCCCAGCCCTAGTTGTAGCACATAAGGGGTCAGTGCTAGTACCTTATTCTTATTGTTGTTATTGTTACTAGATAATTGAATTTTTTGCGATTTTATCTATTTCCCTAAAATTTTTGACCTGATCATCAGAAACGAATTCCTCCAAACTATAGTAGGCTTTAGAGCTAAAGAAAATGTTGAGTGTTTGCTTGATCCTCCTGTGGCTGTTGTTTCCGGAAGACAGGGGGAACGGCATTCCATATTTTCAGAATACTATGTTTAACGTCTTTTGAGATGTACGAATAAGCAGTTTCTGTTTTCAAATTTTCTTTAAACCGAGTATGTATTATGTTATGGCTGTGATCTGATTTCAACTTTCCAAAAATATGTGTTGCTTTGTGCATTCAATAATATAAATGTTGAAAATTGTCGGAAGATTGAACTTTGTTGACCAGTTAGAAACAACTACTCCGAGGGCAAATACCCCAACCCAAGACCCCAACCGGCTTTGAATCACACTGATTGGTCCGAGCTTTCGTTGGCATGAAAATTGTTTACATTTTCCTTATTCAATATGGCGTGGCGGCCAGCAAGTTTAATTTGAATATGTTTTTTCATGTATATTTTAATTATTTGGCTTCCAGCTTTGCTTGCAGCTTTGATTTTGATTATTCAATAAATTATTTGCTTACTAGGTACGTAAACTGTTAAGTCGGGCAGAAACTAGACATTTTTTTGTGTTTTTTGATCCATGTGTGGCCGCCACGCCATCTTGAATGTCACGTGGTTTGAATTGCCTAATAGTCAATCTAGCACAAGTGACTGAAATTTTGCACAAAAATACTCTTCAGGGCTTTCTTCGTCTCTTGAGGTTTACCTAAGTACTAATGTAGCTACTTTGTTTCAAATTTCATTTTATTTGATCTTCAAATAGAATCATTCTGATAAAAATATTCCTATTGTCAGTCAATCTTCATACAAATACTCAAAATTAAAAAAAAAAAAAAACATAGTGTGACCCATTTACCTAAGCTAACAAATTGTTTATCAGTTTTATAGTCCACTTAAAAGGCTGATAAATTTACGTTTTCCATAATTCTATTCTGTATCGCTCTTATGCAGTGAACATTAAACTAAAAATGGAAAACCCTGAATCATCCGCATCAGGGTACTCGTAAGTTTTGTTTTTTTATTTTATAATTGAACGCCATTAATTTGTAGACAATATGGAACGGCATTCACCGCAGGCCTCACTCTATTCTCGTCCAAATCGCCAATCGACACAAAAGCTTTCATGGCACTACCCATAACACCATTGGAACGTTTAGAACAAAATCCGGACGACATGAAAACGAGAATGGAACTAATGATTATGAAAGTACAAAGTGAATTTTGCAAGGCCTTGGAAAACGAAGACACTGTCAAGTTTAAAGTGGACCGATGGGAACGTTCAGAGGGTGGCGGTGGTGTTACTTGCGTTTTACAAAATGGAAAAGTAAGAACAGGCGTTTAATTTTCAATTGATAGTAATTAGATTTGTTTATTAGATTTTTGAGAAAGCTGGTGTCAATATATCAGTAGTTCATGGTGAGCTTTCACCAAGTGCAGTAGCTCAAATGCGTTCAAGAGGAAAAAAGCTTGAAGAAGGAACATTACCATTTTTTGCTGCTGGTATAAGTGCTGTGATACATCCTGTTAACCCAATGGTTCCTACCATTCATTTCAATTACAGATATTTTGAGGTAAATAATAATACTATATCAAATTACATAATTTATTTCTATAAAATTCCTAGGTTCAAAGTGGTAACGAAGCTCAGTGGTGGTTCGGAGGTGGCACGGATCTTACCCCTTACTATCTGAACACAGCAGATTGTATACACTTCCATACAACATTAAAAAACGCTTGCGACAAACACGACAAATCGTATTATCCTAAATTCAAAAAATGGTGCGACAATTATTTCAATATTGCACATAGAGGAGAAAGGCGTGGTGTAGGCGGCATATTTTTTGATGATTTAGACGAACCAAATAGCGAGGAATGTTTTAAATTTGTTAGCGATTGTGCTAATGCAGTTATTCCATCTTATGTTCCTTTAGGTAAAATTTTTATTGGAGATTTAGTTTTAGATGAATACAACAATATTTTTTAGTCCAAAGACACAAGCTTGCCAGTTACACTAAAGTGGAACGTGAATGGCAATTATTGAGAAGAGGTCGATATGTTGAATTTAATCTTATTTATGACAGAGGGACTAAGTTTGGATTGTACACTCCAGGAGCCCGATTTGAAAGTATTTTAATGTCTTTGCCATTATATGCGGTTAGTATTACCTACTGGTAAAATTTGATGGGAATTGATTGAAATACTTTTTTATAGAAATGGGAATACATGAACATACCAACAGCAGAATCCCCTGAAGGTATTTTAATAGAAGTTTTGAAAAATCCTAGAGATTGGGTTGATCCTGCAACAGTTGAAACTGAACACAAGAACCAAGAACTTAGAAATGAAGTTTAATTTTTTGTAAACTTGGTATCACTCAACTACATATTTAAGAAATAAGTTGTTGCAATTGTCATGGATTTTATACAATGTTTAAATAAAACAAAGTTTGTTACAATAAAATGATCATTTATTTTTTACCCTTAAGTAACATTAATGCTAATTCTTCTGTTTCGTTCACATTAAGATCTGCACTTAGCTGTTCTATTCTTTGTTTCTTCTTTCTCTTCAACACTGTCTCTAGATTATCTGGGACTTTGTGTTTTCGTTTCTTTGCCCTGAAAAAAAAAATAACAGTTATGCCGCATTTCAAAATTGTTCCACTCACTTTTTATCTTTCTTTGTTTCATCTTCTGTTTTCTGGGATTTGGGAGCTTCTGTGTAAAACTCTTCCTCACTATCATCTTTATTGCCATATATTTTATCTGGATCGGGCATCCAGGATAAATCAGGACCTTTAAAACAACCATTTAATATATGTTTATAAATGATGTTAAAAAAAAAATTATTCACCTTCATCATCAGAGCTTTCACCAAAATCATCTCGCTCTGCTTCTTCTTGCTCCTTCTTGAGTGCTTTCAGTTTTCGTTTTTCCTCTTTATGTTTAGCTTTGACTTTTTCTTTAAACATTTGCTTATCGAATTTATCTTCTTCTCTCAAAACCAACTTGGACTTTTCAATATCTGGAATTTAATATTAGCTCAGCGCTTAGTATTAATATTTTTTAAAAATATTTCTTACCGATTCCTCCTTCATCTTCGTTTTCATACTCCCTGGCTAAATCAGACTTCTTTTCCTTGGTACCTTGTATAACAGCCGTTCCTTCGTCGTCGAAAACAATTTTTTTGTTTGCCACAATTTTCTTTTTTAACATTTGCTTTACTACAGCTGCTTTCGTAACGGGTTTTTTCTTCTTGTTACGACCTGTGAAGAAGATACTTTGCATTAAGTATGTATATCTAAATAATTTCTTTTGGATGGATGAAAACTTTGGTGGGCTATTATGAAATTTATGCTAAATTCAGGAATAGTCCCCATCCCACTTTGGGACGTTTCTATAGACGTCCCACCCCATGGATAGATGTGAGTTCTCATTGTAAAAATAAAGTGCGTAGATAATTCGATTAACCTTGATTAAAGCCTAATTATGTTAAGATATGATTGAAATTAAAAAAAATCTAAATATCCTTATGCTCGCTCAGCTTGATATAAGTCGAAGTCAACAGACTTTGAAGCTTCACACTGTGAAACCATTGAAGCTGCATTGAAACTATGGACTAGAGATTTGCAGATGATTTAATTTATTGGCCTTGATATAAAAATAAAGAGGGACTTTCATTTGAAAAAATTGAGTTACATATGGCATCTTAAAAACGGTAAACTTGGCAACATTGCAAATATCACCATTGAATAGAGCATTCCCAAAAACTCTTATATAATATATTACCTACTACCGAGCCTACTACATAGTGGTTTGTTTTCTATTGAACACCCAGAGGGCAGATATGTTTCTTAATAGTTTCTTGCACATTTTATTTTATTCATTTAAATTAATGTGGTTATATTATATTAACTACTCGAATAATCACCATGATAGCCCTACACATGATATGCCTTCATCTATAATTCATTGATCTCATTGTTTCACAGTTACTTGTCCAGTAGGAAGCCGGTTTCATTTATTTATTTACGGGATAACTGCATTAGGAAAAAGTATTTTAGTTATAAAATCTCAAGGATTTATAGAAAAGAAGATGCAAAGGAGACACTAGAGTACCTACAAATTCATTTTTTCAATAGGAAATTAGCTATGCCGTCTGGGCCTAAAGATAACTTATTCGGACCTGTGAGATTTCCTCAAAGATGTCAATCATTGAGATAGATGTGCAATTAATATTATCATGTAGGGCAGGTTCATGTTTCCAGTTACATCATAAGAAAAATCAGCCGGATCATGATAAACAGTGTGAACTGCCTGAAAAATATCTTTAAATAATTTGCAATTTCTTGACCACTGTAGCCTTACGATTGGAATAGGATAGGAATAAAATAATGAACTAGGTAGATTATGACTAGATCGTTTGCCCTTTATGTATTTCCACAAGGATTTGGGATCTTCTATCAATTTTGCATCTAGACCTCTGATATAGTTATTAACATAGACATGTTATTAAAACAAATATCTGAGAGTGCCTCGCACTAGGAACGTAACTGAGCAAAACTTATATTGGAGCGCTCTTCTTTGTAAACAGAATGCAGGGCCCCCACTACCATAAGCGCAAAGGCGTGCGACGCACGCGGGCGGCATAGCTAAGGGGCGGCAAATCGCACGAGAGAAAAATATATACAATATACAAAAAAAATTGTAATATAAATTATTAATTAAATTTTTTTCCTAAAGTGTTTCAATTATTTTTGTCTTTATTCAAAGGCCAGGCGCTTATCTAAGAACTGGGAACAAGTGCCGTGTCCTACTCCGTTCCATGTAAAATCTCATGTGAGTCAGACAAAGAATGAAAATTAATAAAACCGTGTACTGCGCTCTCGTGCGTATCGAGCGAGAATTAGGCTCCAGGGTCCTTATTCTTGAAACAGGGGAGCAAAGTTCCAAGAGAACGAGTGTCCCATCTTTGCTACTTATATTATCATTTGCATATCATTGAGAAAGACGGAACACTCGTTTTCCTGGGAACGTTGCTCCCTTGTTTTAAGAATAAGGACCTAGGTCGCCTCTTAGCTTCGTACAGCCAATGGGTCAATTTTTCTGTTAAATGTTCCTTTTGGTTCTTGCAAAATTACTCTAGACTATTATGATTTATGTAGTTATTAAAAAACATGACAACCTACGCAATTGACTCAATGCCACTCCAAAAATCTTTGCGCTTTTTTATTCGCCAACCCTAACTAAGGGGCGCCAAAATATGAAATCGCACGCGGGCGGCTTCAGGTCTGGCGTGGGCCCTGACAGAATGTGCAAGTTTTTTCTCCAATGTCAACTTAAATCAGCAGAAAACCGATTTTGAACACAAGGATGTTCGATACTTTTTCACCGGGATATAGTAGGCAATGCGAGACACATAGAATTTCACAAAATAGATTGGCTGCCTCATTGACCAACCACAATATTTTCTAGACATTCAACCCAATTTATTGATTCTAAATAGTTATTTAATTCTAAGTAGTTACCATTCCTGAAATCATAATCAAATTCATTGTAAACTAAATAGTTAGTTTTTGATTTTCTAGAAAGCATTATAGAAAATTCATAACTTATAGGATCACTAGCCCTAAGTACTTACATTACAGACATTGACATTAGAAAAAATTAGGTCCAAAAAAACATTTCTTTCATTAGGGACTTTAGGTATAGTATTGATAGTATCGTGTTGAAATAAAATTATTTATGATATCCAAAAGACAAAGCTACCTCCAAAGCTGGATCACCACATGGACACTGCACTACTGTCCCACACTGAATCACACCATTATCTGACTCGCAGTGTGTTATATAAAATTCACGAGCTAATGAAAACTTTGAACCATCAACTTGACACAAAAAAAACTGTTCAACCCGAGGTTCAACCCTGTCTTCTGTTATGTTTATGGATTGAGCTTTGATTTCGTTATGAACCATTATCTGGACACCTTCCCCACTAACTTTCTGACTAGTTCTATAGTTTCTGTCGCAACGAAAGATAGGTACTGAAATCTTTGCATTTTATTTCACTATCAGAAAAATCCATATTTACATTGCTTTCACCCATTACAGCACTCCACTGTCTTCATAAGCTCATGCAACTTGGTACGTACACCTCCTACATTTTGGAAATATACTCTTAATGGGGTGTTTCTGTTTTTTTTTGCTGCTCAATGTAAACTGTACACCATTACGGCACCTAATGATAAGGTTCTCTTCAGAGTTTCCTTCGCTTTCTTATAAGTTTCTTGTTGCATAGGTGTTTGATCGCAAGATATTTTGTACATTGATTCACACAATTTTCTGCCTGATTCTTAAAATTGGTGCCAGATTGCTCTCATCTTGGGACACTCCTTTTCATTGTCTTTATCAATGATATTCACGAATGCTTTACCATATGTATTTTCTTGTTGTTTGCCGATGACCGATATATTATATTCAAACCTCCTGAAAACTGTGGCAAACTACAGTAGGATCTTAACAACCTGCAAGACTGATGCAATAGAAATTTCATGGATCTCAATCCTTCTAAATGTAAAGCCATTACTTTTTCGCATGTTAAACACCTATTAGATTTAATTATAAAATTGGTCAACACACCCTTGAGGAGGTTTCCATTATCAAAGACCTTAGTGTATCACTAGACACAAATCTCCATTTTTTTCAATCACTTAAGTAATACAATAAATAAAGCTTTCCTAATGCTGGGTTTTATCAGAAGGACAACCCAAGATTTCACCAATATTACTGCTTTAAAAACTTTATATTGCACCCTGGTCCGCCCTTATCTACAGTACAGTATGCCACTTGCGTCTGGTCTCCTTTTTAGGGTGTACACAGGGACTCTTTTCAACTGGTTAAACAAAATTTTTAACAAATAGCTTAAAAACTAAACATTTTGGATAATTATTACGACACCCCACTATTCTCTATGGCCTCGATAACTATGCATCATAAGAGGAGAGACCTCACAAACTTCTATACTATTCTAAATGGGAAGGCTTTGACTCCTGAAATTCTTCATAATAGCATTCTTGTCACTCCTAGAACTACCAGATCGACTGGCAGTTTTCATGTCCCGACTCATCGTACTAATTATGAACTTGATACCTTTATCTCCAGAACAGCTAGACTCGCAAACGAGCACCACAAGATTGACCTTTTGATTGCATTAACCAAAATAGTAAGTAAAGGTTTTTGGAAATTTGTAAAGAAAAATAATAATTCTTTTGATATTCCTAAAACCACGTTTTACAGAACTGAATCTTCTGATGATGGAAATATTACTGTAAACTATTTTAGTGACTTTTTCTCAACTGTTTATGGTGATAATAATTGTGATACTTATAATTTTAATGTAGTTAGGTCGTTATCTATAAGTACTTTTGATTTTATTGAAATTGATGTCTACAATGCAATTCTTAGCCTAAAAGACCATTTATCTGTTGGGCCTGATAACATATCTGTGATATTTATGAAAAATTGCGCATGTATTTGGAGCTTTATTTCAAACATTATTTTTACTAAGTAAATGTTAACTGCTATCTATCCAGATGTCTGGAAATAGTTATTTTCCTAACAAGTGCGCGAAGTGATACTTTCCCGCACGAAAAAGCAGTTAGACGAACGACGCGAAGCGGAGTTTGGATAAGCTTTGAGTGCGGGAAAGACACTTTGCGCAAGTGTTAGGAACAATATTTTTTCTTCGAGTATCTTAAAAAAGTAGACTTTGAATTAATTGTTAAAATATTAGAAAAACCAATCAAATCAAAATCTTCAAAAATCCTTTAAAATCTATTGGAATTCCTCAGAATGTCTTTTAAATTAAATCCCCAAATATCTTTTTACATCTTATGGAATTTCTAGAATCAGCAAGAATATTTTCATGAGAGTCTCTAAAATATCAAAAGTTTTACAAATTCCTAGCAGTATAGGCTGGTCCAATTTGAACACCTTTGATAGGACATATCATGTTAACTAAGCATTAATTTCAACTAAAACCCTTCATTTTGAATATTAGTTTATTCAGAAACCATCAAAACATTGAAAAATCAAGTATAACTATGGTAATTATACGTAACAAAAATGAGTGCGCAAAGAGTTTCCGTGCGCAAGGTTCAACTTTGCGCACGCAAATGAGTGTGCAAAGTGATTACTTTGCGCACGCAAGTAGAAAAAAGTCATTTGTAACTCCTATATTTAGCAGTGGAGAAAAAAGTGATGTTACAAACTACAGAGCAATTAGCAAAATGTCTTTAATAGCAAAAGTTTCTGAGATAATTATAGATTCTAAAATCAAGACTGCACTACAATCAATTTTCCACCGCGAGTGAGTTGCTTGCTTATGAACTTTTTTTGAATAGTTCTCTTGAGGGCGGCAACCAGGTGGATGCCATCTACACAGACTTTTCAAAAGCTTTCGACAAGGTTAGCCACACTCTGCTTTTGGGAAAGCTTGAGAGGTATGGTGGGTTTGGCAGTCTCCTGCAATGGTTTCATAGTTATATGACCAACAGAAAACAACAGGTAAAAATAGGCAATTTTGTTTCTGAAGAGATATTGGTCCCCTCTGGTGTTCTGCAAGCGCAAGGTTCACATTTGGGTCCACTTTTATTTAATATGTTCTTGAGATATTCCAAATTCGTTTGTATGCAGACGACCTAAAGATTTTCAGAGTTATTGAAAATCCAAGAAGACTTAAATGCTTTGTGTGACTGATGCAATACCTACAAATTGTATGACATCAAATGTCGATAAATGTTTTTTCTACTCGTGTGCGCAAAGTTATTACTTTGCACACTCATTTGCGTGCGCAAAGTTGAACTTTGCGCACGGAAACTCTTTGCGCACTCGTTTTTGTTACGCATAGTTACCGCTCTTATACTCGATTTTTCAATGTTTTGTGGGTTTCTGGATAAACTTATATTCAGAAAGAAGAACCTGATGTTATTTTTGTTCCAAGAAAGCCATTCTTCAGGTGATGTTTAGCTTTTTTAATTTGACACTTTCATAATGAGGAGCGAAGGCAGAAAAAATCCAGCAAAAACAGATGTAAGCTCAGGTGACCATTGGCATAGAGAGCCACCAACTCACATTCCTCTGGAGTATCAGATTATAAAAGACGACTGTAAGTTGTACTCCTTCCATAATAAAATTTGGCAGGAAAACTTAACGACTTGTTCAAATTTTAAGTAAACCTCGCTAGCACAACCAATGTTGCAAATAAAGTCAAGCTGATCACTGGAAAAAAAATTGAAAACCCATCACATTGAACTAGGAGATAAAATCACCTATTTTGAGCATCTGGAAACATTTAAGAAGATTAGGTACAGCTCCACTGGATGCAAATCTTCAAACACTTGTAGAAAAAGTATTGTTCCTAACACTTGCGCAAAGTGTCTTTCCCGCACTCAAAGCTTATCCGAACTCCGCTTCGCGTCGTTCGTCTAACTGCTTTTTCGTGCGGGAAAGTATCACTTCGCGCACTTGTTAAGAAAATAACTATTATCTACAAGCGTTTCGTTAAGACGTTTTTACATAACCATTTTTCTGGTATTTGAGTTATGTCATGAGACTCATAACATAACTATACTTTATTTTTTTCCAAGATAGATTTTGACATTGTCAACTTTGAAACATAAACAATGCCGCTAATGACACTTATTGGCCGCTATTGTAAAACTGATGTCAACCTGCAGAAACACCTCATTTTGCGACCAATCAGAGTCAAGCCTTATTGTTTATTTTTCAAAGTTTTCAATGTCAAAATCTATCTTGGGAAAAAATAAAGTATAGTTGTGTTATAGCCTAGGTTATGAATTCATAACACAACTAGTGGTGTTATGGACTAGGTTATGAATCTATGACACAACTATTTTTGGTGATTTGACAAATGTCAAAGGTAAACCTGTAAAGATAAAATGAAGGTAGACAACTACTAATACACGGAACTAATGGAAAAAACATTCTTATTTTTCGCTTTGCAGATAAAACGATTTACATCACACGTGCGTTTAAACATGACTACAAAACTCGTGTGATTAGGACGACTCGGTCTACGACCTCGTCGTTCTAATCTTTCACACTCGATATTGTAATCATGTTCATAAACGCACTTGTAATGTAAATAACTATTATTTTAAGGTTTTACAGGTTAAGAAATATTATTGAATTCGATTATTCCCTAGATAATACTTTGCATTAAAGTAGAGAAGAGCTAAGAGACCTAGGTTTAGAACTCTATTTTGCTCTTACATAAGACATAAGGTCAGTTTTGGAATATGCTTGCCAGGGCCTGGATTTTGAACCCATGATTCGATAGTATCGTCTATGTAATTTATATGGACGATACTATCGTGGAATCGTGTTTGGTCTCCTTACTATAGTCAGTATGTTCAACAGATTGAAAAAGTGCAAAAGAGGTTTGTGAAATTTGTTGGGTTTAAATTGGGTATACCAAATGAGGATATTGTAAGTATGTGAAGAAATACTTCACTCCCTTAATCTCACAACTCTCAGCAATGGGATAAAATATATTGATATGAGAACCCTACATAGAATCTTAACCCATAACTGGTGAGGTAGGGTTTCTCAAACCCCACAGATTTCAAGAATCTTTACCACTTATTAACTAATGGTTGAAGGCCTGCTACCGCCTGTGTAGCTTTCGGTCCGTTGTCCGTCAGTACCCAAGGTGTCGACAACGCGCGATATTTTACTTGGTGTACGATATTACGATTTTTGTACAAAATTGGGGTTTGCGTAACCCCACCTCACTGTGAGTCGTTTGGGTTTGTTTGGGTTAATTGCTCTCTAAAAAGTTTATTTGAAATACAATTTTGTTAAAGCTTTGTTCCTTGAATATTTTTCAAAGATTTTTAGACACTTTTCCGCCATTTTGTATTTTTTATGCTACACTTTCAGTTTGATTACTTCCAGCAATTGGAAATAAGTTTTGATGTGTGTTTTGTGCAGTCCCACAGTAAAATTGAATTATTCCTAAAATATATCTTTTCTTTTTGTTGAAAGTATGTACCTACACATTCCAAAAGGACAAATGTTACCCAAAAGTGAATAACATACACGTTTTTTTATTTTGAAATAGTAGAATCGCCTTTTTGATTTGGGGTTTAGCAAACCCCACCTCACCGGTTATGTAACAAAAAAATGACCTCACAGTTACGGGTTAAATGGATACATAGACTGTCCAGAATTGCTATCTTTGATAGAGAGATAGTGCTGAGAGGGGTAGACCTGTTTAACGTTCCATTTCATAGAACAAATTATGGTTTATCTTCACCTCTGACACGTTTTTCAGATAATGCAAATAAATTGCTTGCACATGTTGATGTAGACATCTTTAATGATTCTTCAAGTGTGTTTGGCTCAAAAATAAAAAATATCCTGTGATCGAGCCTGCGAGATATACTTAAACTAATTTTATCGAATTTTATTCTTCTAACTTGTATTTATTTATTTTTTTCATAACTTTAATTTTAAGTAATCTGTGTTAGTGTGATGTTGAGGACTGTAACCATTTTTCACTGATTTAACTGATATGTCTATATGCTATATGGGGTACGACTATTGTATTTTTGGTGCCTATTTTTAGTATTAGTCTAATTTCTTTGAATGGCTGGTGCGGTAATAAACATTTATGTATTTATTTATTTTTGCTCCTTTAAACATTTTCCTTAAGTCAAGTTCGTCATACTTTTAGTTACTTTTGTTTATGATTGGATGTGATTTTTACTTATTTTCACTATTCCTATCTATCCTACTGTAACTTCACTCATGTTTTCTCATGAAACTGTATTTGTTATTACTTATTGCTATTGATTCTTAAGTAGTTAATTTTATTTTATTATTGTTATCTTTGTTTATTATTTTGATCTAGTTATTACCAACTATTCTCAACTTACTGTGAATTGAGAGTTTAACATTTTGTAAGTGAACTCGCTCATTGATAAATAATTGAATAAAAAATTATGATTTTACTCACCTCCAGACAAGTCCATATTTTCAATATTAGCCGGCACTTCAATATCATGATCTACTCTTTTGTATTGTAACATATCCTCCTCGTCTTCACTGTCAGAAAAATTAAAATTTTCATTTGCAGCTTTTTCAAGCTTTACTTTTATCTTATTGGGTTTTATGGTAGAAACTTCTTCATCAGAATCGAGGACGCCACTGTCTTCAGACGATTCTTTTGCTTTGTGTTCTTGAAGTTTTTTAATTTCTTCTGTTACATTATTTTCACCATCTTCTTCACTTTGCTCATTAGTTTCAGTTTCATTGTCAAAATATTTTTTGTTATCATTCTGTCGGCCTAAGTCTTTCTTTTCTGGCACTTTATTATTTTTATTTTCCAAGTACTTCTGCTTTAACTTCATCCTATCTAAAAATCTTATTCTTGGGGGCACGGCCAACCCCAAACTTTTTGAAAAGGCATCAAAGTCTAAAGCTTGAACATTAAAGATGTCTTTGTGTTTCATAAAAAAAATGGCTTTTGCGTAAATACTCACAGCCCTTTGGGCCGTGTCTTTTAGCGTAGGATCTTTAGCCATGTAAGCTTCCATTTTCCTAACAGGATTTTGTAATTTTGTTGGGTTAATCTCAATTTTTTCAATAGGAATTTTTTTTTCTTGTAAATATTCCACCATTTTCAACTCACTTGGTAATAACAAAAGTAAACTTTCACCTCCTTTATAATACCTAGCAGTTCGTCCTACTCTATGAATATAAGTTTCAACATCCTCAGGACAGTCGGCTTGCACTACCCAATGGACTTCGGGAAAATCCAAACCTCTAGCAGCTAAATCTGTAGCAAAAAGTACCGCCGATTTTTTCTTACAGAAATCTTCGTAAATTTGCATTCTTCTCAACTGGTGCAGGGTACCGTATAGAGGCATTAAACTTAAACCAGGCCTAAGTCTAATTGAAACATACATTAACACTGGAAGCTTCAAACAAAATAATAAAAACTTACTTTGAAAATATTTCAAAAAAATATTTCACTTGTTTGCAAGTTGAAAAAAATATTATCGTTTTATGTTTCAAATGATTTCTAATAAAACTCCAAAGTATTGAGAGTTTATCTTGAAGCTCACACACAACATATTGTTGCTGTAACTCTTTTGGAGTGGTCATTTCGTTAATGCTAACATATGATGGGTCTTTCAAACTCAACCTGTAAGAATTTTATTATAAAAATATACATCAAAAGTACCTATATTCCAACCTAGCTAAATCTTGTACAGATTTGGTTTGTGTGGCAGAGAACAATAAAGTCTGCCTCTCAGGTGGCAAATTTGCAATTATACCATTCATGGTTTCCTTAAATCCCATATCTAAGCACCTATCGGCTTCATCCAACACCAAAATTTTCATCGAAACACAATCAAAAAGTGGATTTTCGTCCATGTGTTGCAACAAACGTCCTGGAGTGCATATAATAATGTTACATTGATCCATACGTTTTCTTTCAAACTTTAAATCTTTGCCGCCTATAATAAGACCAGCTGAAAAGTCTTGGTATTTACCGACTCTTTTCAGAGTTTCAAAAATTTGATAAGCAAGTTCTCTTGTCGGTGTTATCACTAGAGCGCCAATACCGTCCATCCTGGTCCATTGTTCGCAATAAAGCCTTTCTAAAATTGGTATAAGGAATGCCAACGTTTTGCCAGACCCTGTTTGTGCTGCCCCTAAAATATCTTTGCCTTTTAAGGCGAGTGGTATGCTGGCTTTTTGAATATCTGTGAGTTTTAGGTATTTTGATTCCTTCAAGGCTTTAATGGTTTTTTGGCTGATAGGCAACTCTACGAATTTTGTTACTTTGCTAGTGTCAATCTAAAATAGTTGAGTTTTTTTAAAATGAAAATGTTATGGAGATTATTGTTACTTACTGTATCATATTGGGCCTTTAACTTTTCAATAACAACACTTTCCGGCGTTGTCTTGTTTTTATTCTTAGTGAAAACTTTAACTTTGGGCTTTTTCTTAATTTTGGAATTAGATTTCGCTGGTTTTTCCATTTTCTTTCCAAAATAAAGGTCCTATTTTAATAAAATTGTGAGAGCATGTAGAAAAACAGCAACAAAAAAGTGAGGTTAGAGTTCTGTAGAGAAAGTCAGCTGTCAAAAATCAAATGGTTCAGTTCGACCAAGGGGCGCGTTCACAGTGGTTTATCCTGGGTAAAACTTAACCAGGTTAATGCCCGTATGCACCATTACACAAATTCTCTGATTAAACTTTAGCCGTGATCACATAATATTTTTCGTATGCACCAAGCGTTTTTTTCGCCTAATCGGCAATTAACTTAAATCGCTCGATGGCCTGGAATTTAGGATAACCGGGGCTATAATGAAATGAGGTTAGAATGTTTTGATTTGTTTTTACATTTTAATAGTTATTTATGTATCAAGGGAATTATGCAGGTGTTAATACCCCAGGGCAACGTTTGTGTCCCGAGGGCCTCCGGCCCGAGGGACACCAATTGCCCGTGGGTATTAACTCCTGATAATTCCCGTGGTACATAGATAATTTTATATCCTACTGAATTTACTGTATTCTGTCTATTTTTATAAAGGAATAAGCCATAAATCAAAATTTCTATTTTTTGTCAAAGTGTTACCTATTCAAGGTAAAAGCGGGAGTTATGGAAATCCTTAACTCCCTTGGGAGTTATGATATCCTTAACTCCCTTCCTTAACTCCCTTGGGAGTTATGAAAATCCTTAACTCCCTTGGGAGTTAAGACCCTGTTTATGATTATCGTAACCAAGGTATTATATGGTTTTAATAGTTCAGTAGGATATAAAAACATTTTTGTCCCCAAAAAATTACTGGAAAAATAGTGTGTGGCGAGGGTGAGCAGGGAGAAATCAAATAAGGAATATGGAGATGGACCACCTATTATTTGACGAGGATTTGGATACTGATAAATAATGATTGTGTTAGATGGGCTTCCAACGCGTTGGAATGAGACGGAAAATTATTTTGAAGCCTTGGATGGATGATCTTATAAACCAATAGTCGTAGATCTTCCTGAAGAGGTGGAAGATACCCTAACTTAACTTATGATAGGGTGGTAGAATTATATGCAATTTTATGGCTTGATTCCAGTAAGTAATGACTATGTAATTACGGTAATTACTGTTTATTTCAAATAAAATGCCCAGGATCACAGCCTCCTACATTTAACAAGCCATGAAGTTAAAAAGGCAACACCGCAATCTTACCGCCAAGTGGTGCTGGTGGTGTTTGTTTGTATAAATATATATTTTTTATTTTATTAATATGGATCACAAAAAATGCATAATTTATTGTACTAAAGGGCCAAAAACAGTAATTCAATGAATAATTTAACTATTTGTGTAAATAAGAACAGTAAATAATTGATTTAAATGAATATATTTCTAGTCTAAAGTGTTGTTTCAGTATGTCTTTTGAAAATCTAACTTTTTCTTTCTTCGGGATTTTTTCGGAAGGCAAGTCCATTCAAATACTTGAGCTGATTTTCGAAAATAAGAGGTACCTGGTACCTACTTTTAAGAGTTGGACGTTTTAGTTTGAACTCTCGAACTACGCCTTTATCCTTGTTTGTTTCAAATCTAATTATTTCGGTTTCTTCAAAATGCTTACAACACACCACAGAATTTTTCGTTATTGTATAATCTCGGGTATAATTATCTTGGTGTATTCCTTTCATCCACATTTTTTGCACTTCAGAATTTTTTTGGAAATAAAAATGTTTGCATTTCTTCAGTTTTTAAGGAACTCCTAATAGTTCGATTTGCACCCAGGAACACAGTAGTTTCATGGCATCTGGAACAAGTTTAAATATCTTAGGTAATATATCGAGACCTATGCTCTTGCAGACAAATATTAATATTGTTTTTATTGTTTTACCTTACCTTACCTTCATTTTTGCTCCTGTACCCATTTGCTAAAAATTTGCAATCAAAGCACAAAGGAACAGGTATCAACTAAATATGGGCAATATATTGGTGTGTTTCTATCCACTTTTTCGTCAATAATGCCCATAAAAATACTAAATTGCAACAATACACAATGAAAGCAATACACAGAAACACATAACCCAATAACAAAATAGCACCATACGCGACGTTGCCGTCATTTCCAATTTCATGGCTTGCTAACAATAGGAGGCTGTGGTATACCTAAAATTTATTCATCGAAAAAAACGCAGATATGGGGTCTCGCCAACCCAAAATTGGCTATTATCAGGGCCAAATACTGGAACTGATCTTCACAGTGGGAACTGATCCACTGCAAAATAAACAGGTCCGGTCCAAGTTCGAGTTCAAGTCCGGACCACTTTTGCGTTGTCTACGTTGTACGGCCTCGGAGTCAAACTCGAACTAATCGGATCACGCCGCGCCGGCCAGTGGAACAGGAAAAAGTGTGGACTCGTAGTAGGGACACAGATTCAGAGACGGAGTACATTACACCGACAGACTCGTTTCGATCAACGGCTCCGGATTGTCGGGATCACGCCGCACCGGTGCGGCCGCTGAAACGGATAGAGTACGAGAGTGAACCGCCGATAGGATATATAGCTGCATTCCAGTATGTAGCTGTATTCCTTTCAAGAGTTTGAAACACTAGAGCTACTCGCTCCGGTGTGTCAACCCGATTTGAAAGGAACAGATTCGCCGACTTTCGTGCATTTATGGTTTACTTTGGGCTTGAGTACTCAGGTGCAACAAACACTTTTCGGAAGGAATAAGCGCGTAACGCCCCGGAGCTGTTCCGGAGCTCCTCATACTATTCACCATTTTCACGTATTTTCGTTATTAGCTAATCACGGATAATTATGTAATCACGGTAAAAATGTCGGTTCGATGCACCAAAGGATTTTGCACTCAAATTAGTTAATTGTGATTTTGTAATGAGGGCCACCTGAAAGGAACTCACCGATAACGTCGCAAATTTCCTATAGATTTTAATAAAAGGCAATGAAAGCCCATTTTGGGTTGGCGGTATGTGGGGTTGGCGAGACCCATTCTGCGTTTTTGTCGATGAATTTTAATTTTATAAACAAACAAACAAAACATCCAGGGCATGTAGGGCATTTTATTTGAAATAAACAGTAATTACATAGTCATTACCTAGTTATTGGAATCAAGAATCAAGTCATAAATTTGCATAGAATGTAGGTACTACACCCTATAATAATGATAGGGCATCTTCTCCCTCTTCAAGAAGATCTATGATCTACGACATTGGCTTATAGATCAGATCATCCAAGGCTTCAAAATAATTTTCCCTCTCATTCCAACGCCTTGGAAACGGAAACCCATCTAACACAATTTCATTATCCAAATTAATCATTGTCAAATTGTCTCTCCACCTCCATATTCCTGATTTCAGTTCTTTTTTTTCCTGGCTCACTTCACACAAATTTGTTCGTTTTTTTTTTTACAAAAATGTTTGTAAAATGTAAATATGAAATTTGAAATCGGAACCAAAACAAACAGGAGGAATTAATTGTCAGACACCGATCCCTATAATACGCATGCGCGATTTGCGACGTTGCCTAATCTACCTTGTCTCCTTGTCATTAAGAAATATTTTTTGGGTTATGTTATTTTTATTTTGTTTTTAATGCATTTGCATTTTTCCAAGATTTTTTCAGTTGGTTCATTGGTTGTGCTTTCCAATCCAGTGATTTTAAAAGTTCTCAGCTAAAAGTTTTGAAATAATCTAAAAATAGAATAAATATGGTTTTACCGTGCGTTCATTGTCAAAAAACTTTCAAATTTCGTAGCAATTTAAATAGGCATCTCCATGTTGTTCATCATGTTGAAGAAGCCGGTCCTTCACGTCCATCATTCAATGGGGTAGCTTGCATTCATTGTGAAAAAATATTTACATATCAAAGTAACTTAAACAGACATTTAAAAACAGTGCATCGATTTGGGAACAAGAACATTGTTTCTTATGAGTTTAATGTCTTCATAAACAAATGTTTTGAATGTAGGCTATCCTATATAAACATAGAACAACTGAGGCACCATCTAACTGATGTTCATTTGAAAACTTTTCCTGAAGAGTCTCTTCAGTTTAATACCAAAGAAGGTAAGTTGTTTTAGTCTGTTGATTTTTTATGCTAGATTCACAAACATATTTTGTTCTTTTCAAGAATTTGATGTCTGGTTAAGAGACACTTGCAGAGCAAGTAATACTCAATATGTTAGACAAAAAACAAGAAAAACCAAAGATTTGGATATTGTGTATTATTACTGCAATCGCAGTGGTAAGTATTTCACTATGATTCTTCCTATTGCTGTGATTGGATATACCTACTGGAGGTTATATTTAATAACAGTGTTGTTCGAAAATTACCTTTGGAAAAACACAAGAATGCAACCAAAGTTCAAACACACTGGTAAATACTGGTACTATGAGTTGTACTGCTCTGATCACTGATGAGATTATGCAATACGTGTGGTTAGAGGTTTTGCTTTATAAAACAATAAAGAAACCTGAATTCTCAATCATTGGTTACTGGCGCTAGTTGCAGACTAGTTTCGCAGTGCAAGATAGGCGAGCACAAAAAATCAGAGAAACAGGTTTAAAATAGATTCAGACCCATTGCATATTCTGATCAGTGATCAGAGTAGTACAACTCATAGTATGAGTATTTATCAATGTTTTTGGAGCTTCGGTTGAATACTTGTGTTATTCCAAAGTTAATTTTTAAACACCTTTTTATTCGACACACTGTCAAGAATTCTTTGATTTTCTGATCCTGATATATATTTAATGTTATCTTTTAGGTAGTATTCGAACTATTCATAATCAAGACAGAAAAAGAACAGCAAAAAGTCAAGGATCTATCTAGTACTATTTACCTTACGAAGGACAACAAAACAGGCTTATGTAATATAAAATATGTAGCTTTACATTATGCTCATGCTAATGAAATTCAGCATTTACGACTTCCAGCTTCTGATCGAGCCGAAATAGCTGAAAAATTGACCAAAGGCGTTTGTGTTTCAAGGTATGTCTTCATTGGTGATTTAGAAAAGTAACCAGGCCTATAATTTGGGTTTGGAATAAGGATGGTTCAAAACAATCAGACAGTTTATCAATTAACAAAATGGCAACAGCTCGGCTATCACAAATTTCAATAATAAACTGTGCGATTGTTTTGAACCATTCTAGAACCGTGCTTTTTTCAAACCTGAATAGGCCCAATATTATAAATATTGGTAATGCAGAATTATGCAGCTACAGTTTTTTTAAATATTTTGTAAATCAAGATCAATGCTAGCATAAAATAACTTTTTTACTATTTTATATAAAATAAGATTTTTTACTATTTTATATAAAATAAGTTTTTTTACTATTTTGGACAAAAAGCCATATTATTGATAATTTAAGAGCTGTTATATAAATCTACTTATAAAAGTAAAATTTGAAATTTCTTTTTCTTTGTTTAAGAATTTTGGAATCAAATAGAGAAAAAATATCATCAGAAAATTTAAAGCGAAAGGACCTACCAGGATGGATATTGCTAATATTAAGAGTTCATATAATATTGCTATTAATGATGGAGTGAGACACCAAATTGATAGTGTAAGCGTTGAACTGTGGATTGAAGACTATAAGCAGCAGTCAAATACAGTTTTTTATAAAAAACAAGGTGAAGATCATGATTGTTTTCAAAACAATGACTTCTGTTTGATATTTATGAATATTTCACAAGAATATATGCTAAGAACTTGTGGAAATGGGAGCATTGTATGTGTTGATAGCACCCATGGCCTTAATGGCTACGATTTTAAATTGACCACCATTTTAGTTATTGATGAATGGGGAGAAGGATTCCCAGGTGCTTGTATGTTTTCAAATCGAAAAGATACAGAAGTTTTCATTTTCTTTTTTAATAAAATACAGGAGAAAACTGGAATTATAAAAGCCAAAACATTTATGACAGATATCACTAACGTATTTTATAATGCATGGAATGCTGTTATGGGACCAGTAAAATATCAAATTTTCTGCTCCTGGCATATAGATCACGCATGGAGAGCTAATTTGAGCAAAATATCAGAGAAAGTGAAAAGGGAAAGTGTCTACCATGCCTTAAAGGTCTTACAGACTGAAATGGAAGAAGTTAATTTCTTAAAAGAGTTGGAACAATTTATACACATGCTGTATGAGGATCCAGATACTGCTAACTTTGGAAAATATTTTGTTGAAAACTATGCGAATAGGTGTGAAAAATGGGCATATGTTTATAGAAAGTCAGCAGGAGTGAATACCAACATGCACTTAGAATCCATGCATAAAAGCATTAAGTATTTTCACTTAGGTGGCAATATTGTGAAGAGATTAGACAAGGGTATTCATGCTGTAAATAATTATATAAGAAATAAAATTATAGACCGAATGATAAAACAAGTAAAAGGAAAAAATACAACTCATATAAATAAAATTAAAAAAAGGCATGAGACTGCATTGAAAAGTGCATTTGAAATCAAAGAGTAGCAAAATATCTGGCGAGTAAAAAGTGAGGACAAAATCTATATGGTTTCTAAGAATCAGGTGCAGAATTCATCATGCTGTGAATTAAAATGTATCGCATGCAATATTTGTATACACGCATATTGTTGTACATGTGTAGACTATTTTGTAAAAGCTTCAATATGCAAACATACAGTGGCGGCTCCTATATTAGAAATGTGGGGGTTGCAATTCCAATTTCAGCCTTATCAGATAATGATCGACCACAGAATGGCTCTGCAATTAAACTTTGAACATTTTTTTGTCACGCACCACACCACAAACTAAAATAAAATATTTTAAAACAAACCTAATCTGCGATGCGCGCAAAAAAGTGAAGAAAGTTTGCACTCCACTTGCAACCTGCTGGAGCTTATGGGACGGAATTGAAATCCACACGTAGATAGGCACCACATATGCGCCGTCATATAAGCCGATCGGGTTGCATTCGAGCTGCAATCCGGCGCGGCGGCGTGTGAGTTATTGCCATTTTGGCGAAGGTGGTCAAATTATTTTAATAAATTAACTGCGGAACAGCGTCTCGCGTAATATGTAGGTACCAAATTCTGGTATAATTTATTTTTAAAATATAATTAGGTACTAAAATATTAGTTATTTTTTGTTTTATTGTTTTCAACTTTTGTTTTGGGGGTTGCGCAAACCTGCAAACCTTAGGAAGAGCCGCCACTGCAAACATATACATTCTGTGATCCTTTTTAATCATTATGATATAAAAGAAGAAGAAAATAATAATTTGCTTCACGATAGCAATAATAATGAAATGGATGTGCATTTTAAAACACTGGCAGCAAGTAATATAAGTACAGAAAAACCCACACGTGAGTTACTCAAACAACAATGTTTAGAGGTTCTGAAACTAGATTTGTCTGGCATAGATGACACTGTTATCGAGCACGCTTTAAAACAGCAAAGGAACATCACTAATTTATTAAAAGGCAATGTTAATATTACATTATCAAAGCTACCTCCTACAGCAGCACAAGGTGAACCTGCTAATAAAAAAATTAAAAAGCAACAAAACTTTTTTTCAACTAAAAAAAGAAAGTTGGCTAAAGATAAAATATCAGTGCTTCAAAATGAAAAATACTTTACTAGGTCAAGAATTTATTTTGAAAAATAGTTCTGAGGAACATAATTATGCCTAAAAAGTTATTGTATTCTTTTTTAAAGTGCAATACCTAATATCACTGTCAAAATACATAGATATTTAATAAAAACATTAAATATAATAATTGCATTGTTTTTTTCAAGAGAAACCACCGGAAAATCCCTAATATGTTTTTTTTTTCAAAGATATGAGAAAATCACGATGGTCGATGTCCATGAAGTTTTAGATCCATTTCCATTCAGGCTAGTTTCTAGTGCTTTTTCAGGCCAATACTCAGCTTAATTTTTATATTTTCCATTTTTCGCGCGTTCTAGCAAAGAGTAAAATTGGCAACATTGCTAAATCCCTCACACATGCGCATACTTGTGATCACTGTCTGACATATAATTGCTCCTAAACAAACAAAACACCTAACCTCATTTTATTAACTAGCCGCGGTTATTTTGTTCCAAATTCCAGGCCATCGAGCAATTTAAAATATCGCCGTAACTTTTTATGTATTATTATTTTTCAAAATAACAAAAACTTATATTTTGTGATCACGGCTAATAGTCCAAGCAATGAAGGAAGTTTACCTCAACATAATTAGAAGTTAACAATTTTTGGGGGGGATCGGTTCATTTTCATGTGCCTAATAACATATTAAGTTTGCGACCTTGTACTTCCATAGGGTTTTCAGTTAGGGGTGGTTTTTAGGGGTAATTTGCAGTTTATGGAGAACGCTGCTCAAAAGGATGGTCCAATAGCAAAAAGTTTCAAATTAATGTTGTAGCTGAAGCTTTTTGCTATAAAAAACTCAGCGATAGCACCCCTCTAACTTCTATAGTTTTTTTTTCTGCAGCGTCTTGAATAGTAGCATGTTTTTGTTCAAGGTCACTGAATCAACGTTTTGCTATTTTGCGCGCATTTGTTGCAGCAGCGGCCGACTGCATAATCCGATTTCAATTTTTCAAACACCACATTATTGCTAATGAAATGCACTCTCCAATGCTTTTTTGTTCGAATTTTTTGCTTGAAAATTAAGCGATCACGGACTTGTCTAATGTGCGAAGAAGTTGTAAATTGCATCGAAAACTACCCCTTTCTTGCATTCACTCTAATTTCTAAACGGGGCCAAATATTTGGTGACAGTTTTCGACAATCGGCAGCCCATTTATTCCTCTCATAATGCCCCAGCGGATTTTTTTTTCGTTAATCACTTAATGACTTATTGGCCTGAAAACGTCGCGCGGGATTTTTCAAAAAGTAAAATAAATTAAAATTGTCGCATAGCGCTGAAATTTGGTACGATGGCTTTATTTATTGTTCTCATGAATATACTGCAATTTTATATTATGTGAAGCAATTTAAATTGCAGTATATTCGTAAGAACAAGAAATAAGGCCATCGTACCAAATTTCAGCGCTATGCGACAATTTTATTTTTTTTTTACTTTTTGAAAAATCCCGCGCGACATTTGCAGGCCAATAAGTCCTTAAGTAATTAACGAAAAAAAAAATCCGCTGGGGCATTATGAGAGGAATAAATGGGCTGCCGATTGTCGAAAACTGTCACCAAATATTTGGCCCCGTTTAGAAATTAGAGTGAATGCAAGAAAGGGGTAGTTTTCGATGCAATTTACAACTTCCTCGCACATTAGACAAGTCCGTGCTCTCTTAATTTTCAAGCAAAAAATTCGAACAAAAAAGCATTGGAGAGTGCATTTAATTAGCAATAATGTGGTGTTTGAAAAATTGAAATCGGATTATGCATTCGGCCGCTGCTGCAAGAAATGCGCGCAAAATGGCAAAACGTTGATTCAGTGACCTTAAACAAAAACATGCTACTATTCAAGACGCTGCAGAAAAAAAACTATAGAAGATAGAAAGGTGCTGTCGCTGAGTTTTTTATAGCAAAAAACTTCAGCTACAACATTCATTTGAAACTTTTTACTATTGAACCATCCCTTTGAGCAGCGTTCTCCATAAACCGCAAATTACCCCTAAAAACCACCCCTAACTGAAAACCCTATGGAACTACAAGGTCGCAAACTTAATATGTTGTTTAGCATATTAAAATGGACCGATCCCCCCAAAAAAATTTCAACTTCTAATTATGTTGAGGTAACCCCTCTTTTCAGATCTCCGTTTCTTGGACTATAAAGTCTTAATCAGAGAATTTGTGCAATGGTGCATACTACAGTGACTCTATAACCCACAGTGGCGACAATTGCTGTCTCATTTTTGATTGGTTCTAAAATCCCATATATTTATATTGAAAACGCTGCCATCTTGTTCCCAACCCCTTGTTACTTTTAAATATGAATATATGGAATTTAGGTGAACATTCATCATAAATCATGGAAAACAATGAATGATGGAACTAATAATGGTCATTAATTACGTCGACTTCAATTTTTTATGATAGATGTCCATTTAAATCCTATATATTAATATTTAAAAGTAACAAGAGGTTGGGAACAAGATGGCGGCGGGACCTCTATTGTCGCCACTGTATGTAAAGGTTTATTTAGCCACTGTAGTGCATACGGGCATAAATATTTCACTGGTTGAAAAGGATGCGCTTGGGATGACATTGCGTTGGCAATTTGATGTTTTATGCGTGTATCAAACGTCAAATTGTCGAAGCAATGTCAAAAAAATGCGAATTTCGCAGTTATGAGTACTAGGCAGTTATGAGTATCTACTAGGCTTAAAGCCTAGTACTCATAACTGCGAAATTCGCATTTTTTTGATATTGCGTTGACAATTTGATGTTTTATGCGTGTATCAAACGTCAAATTGTCGAAGCAATGTCAAAAAAATGCGAATTTCGCAGTTATGAGTACTAGGCAGTTATGAGTATCTACTAGGCTTAAAGCCTAGTACTCATAACTGTGAAATTCGCATTTTTTTGACATTGCTTCGACAATTTGACGTTTGATACACGCATAAAACATCAAATTGTCAACGCAATGTCAAAAAAATGCGAATTTCGCAGTTATGAGTTAAGCCTAGTCTCCATAGACGCGAAATCGCGGAAAGCGAATTTTTTAAGTGTCATTTTTTGGTGGCTATTTCCGAGCAAATTATTCCCATGTCTCCATAAGCGCGAAATTCGCGTTTTATTTAACAGGTTAAGGTTACCTATGTGTTGTTGTTTGTAATCATTTGAATTCGATTTAAATGCTTTGAATTTCAAACACTAATCTTTGAAAACCATGAAAGTGATAACTAAAAAACAAAAAAAGATATGTGTCTTGGTGTTGTCTTAATTACATTTAAGGCCCTATTATAATCTTCCTCATCAACCAGCAAGCTGTAATTTATGTCTGTTTTCGGGTCTACAATATTCAATTCTTTGGCAGTATCCATTCTTTATTAGGTATCTACAAGTACAAAACACATCAACGACTTACAGAGGACAGAGCACAGAACAGAGCACATACCGACAAAAACATAAACAAAACTAAACTGAAAGTAACACCACATAACCTCATTTTTTTTTGGCGAAATTTCGCGGAAAGTTAAAAAATAGTTAACTTTTTTGCGACGCCGCAAGAAGTTAAAAAATTCGCGAATTTTTCCCGCCATAAAAAAATCAAATGTTAAATGTCAAATTCCAACCAATCGGAAAATATCCGCAAAAAAAAATTCGCGATTTCGCGTCCATGGAGACTAGGCTTACGGGAGGATTTTCATGCATCCGTTTTTCCGTCGAAATATGTCCGAAAAGTCTTCTATTTTGACATATTTATATACGATTATGTCAGAATAGAATGTTAACGGACATATTTCGTCGGAAAAACGGATGCATGAAAATCCTCCTAACGCCTCTGCGCCATAACGAGGTAGGATTTGATTTGGTTTTCCTTTTGTTTACATGTGTTTCGAATGTTTCGAAATGGATCCGGGAATAATATTTTTTTAAAGTACTATTGAAACTTCTACGGATTCGCCTGATACAGAGGAAGAAGTCAGCTATGCTGTAGCACAAGCTGCATGTGCTAGCGCTAGCAGTTTAAGTTCCAGCCTGAAAAAAGGCATATTGAGAGAGAGGATAATTTTATGGCAACAATACGCAATTATAGCAATAAGGAGTTTCAGGAAAATTTTGGAGTTTCCAGGGTCCTTATTCTTGAAACAGGAGAGCAAAGTTCCCAGGAGAACGAGTGCCCCATCTTTGTTACTTATATTATCATTTGCATATCATTGAGAAAGACGGAACACTCGTTTTCCCGGGAACGTTGCTCCCCTGTATCAAGAATAAGGACCCAGAGAAGCTTTGAACTGGCTTCCTGGAAAACTTGAAAACCAGTTGAAGTCAGCAATGTATGGCCCAGAAAGATAACCAACAGTATCTATATATATAAAAATGAATGCCACTTTTCGTTGTAATTTTATAACTCAAGAACGGGCTCACCTAGCCAAACCAAATGTTTAGGCTTTGTTCGGATTATTTATTAGATGGTTTATGTGAAGTTTGCACAAAATCGGTGGAGTGGTTCTTCATTTATCACATTTTTTGTAATAAATGAATTATTCAATAAATGGAGGATCATTTTGTTAATGGGGATTTTCCTGTTAAATTGAAACTTTTTTCAGCGTTGACAGTACCAGCATGTTGTTATGTCATTAATGTGGTCATTTCATTTATGAATATATATAGATATATTCATATTTAAAAGTAGCAAGAGGTAGGGCACAAAATGACGGCGGGAGCTTTATTAGTAAGCTGTGGTTAGGTTCAAGAATCGTAAACTCTACAGGATTGCTCAATCGGCTAAATTTGTTCACAATTGCTGTGACGTCACGCGCATGCCGGATTTTCAAGATGGCCGCTGATACGAATGATGTTTAGTTTGTGCTGACAACTAGGTATTTTATCGTAAATTCGGATTTATTTAGAGTTATAAGTGTAAATTTAAAGTTTCATTTAATGTGTGTAAGCATAAAAGACTCGTGGCTGAAAATACTCGCGAAAACCCCAAGCATTTTCTGGTTTTATAATACTGGATTTGTTGTATCAGGACATCGCTCTTTTATTTGTGTGTATTGCTAGTTAGTATTTCCTAGTCAAGCATTTGTTTTGCTTTTTTTTTATAAATCAAATATCTAGGTACTTAGTTGTAAGTTTCCTTTGCATGTAATTACTAATAAAAATTAGGGTTTGTGAAGAGTGAATAAATAAATATGTAAATAAATTCCTTTACTGGCGCGTTTACTATGAAAACGCATGGAAAATATGGGAAACTTGCAATGTTTTTCTGGAATATGATTATGAGAATCTAAATTAGGTATCACTATTTGGCTTTGTGAAATAAGCTCACTTTGAATGTCCATATTAAATCGTTCTAGTACCTATTAAATTAATGAATAATAATTGAGAAGTACCTAGGTATAGGGTCAGTAAAAAATAAAGCACACTATTGCAACCCCGTTTCGCTTATATTTTGATATTGAAATGCAAAAATTAAACCGGCTCGGCACCCCACATTTGGTTTTCTACTGTTTCTCAACTGTAGTCAATTGCGCCCGTTTTGTGCTCAATTGTGCCAGTATTTATGCGAATTGTGCTCATTTTCATACACAAAAAAAAACATTGAAACGAATCCGGGGGCCAGCTTGACTCCAGCCCTTCGTTTTTTTGACTTTTTGGCAATATGTTTGGCTAATTGATAAACAAAAGCAAACAAACTCGTCTTTCTAATTAGCAATTAGCCAACCACTCAAGCCTCAAGGACACAAGCTTTTGAAGTCTGCTAATTTTAAAATCAATAAATTAATTACAAAATACAGTTTTCAAAGGAAATAACCTCAAAATAACAATTTTTCACGTTTGAAAATGCAAGGATAGTGCACTGTCATAAAAAACACAAACCGATCAAGGACTACGTGACGTCATTCGCATACCGCCATCTTCGATGTTTTTATGAACGTTTGTCTTATGGGATTGAGCAATTAGGGTTAGGTTTATGTTATTATTTTATTAGGCAATCCAAATCAAGAGATTCAATATGGCAGTGCAGGCCGACATTATTCACGATTCAGATGTTTTTTTTTTGTTTTCTCCGCATTCTTTGAACATTTCTGTGCCTGAGTTTATTTATTTGGTGGTACACTTTACAAGAATAATGACCACAAGGTGCTTAAAAAGGGATGATGTAAAATTTGAATTTTAGGTGATTTCTGATCCAGAGAGTAAACATTAATTTTCTTCAACCAAAGCCAAATTCGCCATCGAAAAAAACTGAATTTAATTCAGCTACTAGATACGTTAACACAACATTTAATAGATATTAGGGAGATTTTGGACCAGTGAAAATAACATCAAAAATTACAGAAATATTCGTTAACTTTAATTACATTCAAGATAACGGAAGGTAAATAAAAACGAGTTTTTGGAGTGGATTTATGAACAACGATATTTGTGGTTATTTTATCATCTTGTTGTTTAACCTAACTTTTTAGTAAATATTTGGGACTTTCTTTTTCGCTGTTTTTTTTTTCTGCGTTTGTATTTTGTAAAATTGTTTTGTTTTGTGTGATTTCCTGGCTAAATTGAAATGAATGAAAATATAGAAAATGTTATCAGAAGAGGCCTACCAGAAAACATAGATCTTGTTCGACAAATAATTTTGAGAAATGTTTTTGATTGGCAACAACAACCGCAAGTTCAAGAGGAACCCGAGTCCCGAACCTGTATTTGATCAAAACAAAAATACAAAATTCGCCCAGAAAAATATAAACCACATAGGCCGTTGTCCACATTAAACAAACTAAAATATTTGAGGTTAGAACATTATGCTGTCAAATGCATAAAGTCGAAAATCGCGTGTCGCTAGTGTCAAATAAGGAAAAAATTCGCTAAAGTTATTGGCCGTAAATAAAGTACCTTCGTTATCGTTACAAGCTCCGCCTCTTTCCTTTTTGAGTAGTGCGCATGCTCAAAATCGGAATAACCACAAAAATCGTTATTAAAAGACAGTTTTCACTGGTCCAAAATCTCCCTATTTAATAATTCAGAGGCGGTACGAAGTTTGCCGGGTCAGCTAGTTGTTTATAAAACGCCTGCGCGACAAATTTTGCCCATGTCTCAGAGTGGGTTAAAAAGTTGTACAACCAGGTAAACTTATCATGGCTCTGTGAACGGAGCAAATATTTTTATTTGTCACTCATTTGTAAAACGTCACTTATCAAGTCAAAACATAACCAGCGAAAATTGATTTTTACAAGCTACTGGCTCTACTGACTTGTAAAATTGACAGCTAAACTGTAAAAACTTTTTATTTTCAACCACATATGTAATGTTGACATTGCAGGTTTTTCAAAATCTTGAAAGTGTCACATTTCTGGACTTTGACATTTATCGGGACGGTAATGCATATGCCTGCCTAGGACGGAAAAGCATTTTCCGTCCGGGACGGCAAATGCTTTTCCGTCCCCATTTCCCTGCTCGTTCCAAATTGATAATTTTCATACAGCTCTCACATATAATAATAAAACCACATGTATTACATGGAACTAATTAAATCTATTCACTTATTTACATTAATTGTTAAATTAGCATTGTTGTTTATAATGGAAATCTTGAGACCATCCTGTTGGAATTGTGTTTCGTTTGGAACTATTATCTCTTGCGCTTGCGGATGAGTTTCCGCATGTGATGTACTTGTGGATGCACTGGACAACTGAATACCTTTGGAAGTAGAGGATAGCATCAGAGCAGTCTTACTTTTGTTCTCCAAAGATGCCTCTATGTAGCCTTCAGCAACCGTGCTCGATTTCCACCCTCCCAGTCTTTTGAGTTGCAATAGATCGGCCCCGTTGTCAACCAATAAGGTTGCGGAAGTACGACGAAAAGCATGCCCTGTAAAAGTTTCAATTTTTGGAAGCTTCAAAAAAGCAGCTATTTTATGTGGAAATTTTGAGATTGAATGATAGCCAATTGCTTGGTTATGTAATTTCCCATTTCGCCATTGAACAAATAACCTGTCATTTTTCAAATTTTTCCGCAAAGTGAGGTATTTGTGGAAAATAGCAACCCAATCTGGATCGCTTATGATAAACGATCGACTTGTGTAAGTTTTTGTGTGTGGAATTTCTATAGCGATCTTTCCTTCCAAAACGTTGACGTGCTCCATTTTCATCTTGACTAGTTCATCGCTCCTACATGCACCCGACACACCAACAATTAGCGCTACCTGAAACCAGATAAAAATAAAATGGGTAACCTAGCTATAGCATACAGAAAATCATTTTGATTTTCGCATTTTTATCTTCTTTGTATATTTTTTGAAAACCTACCTTGATGCTAATGAATTCTTCAGCTGCCTTCGTGAGGAACTCGTTAATGTTTTCTCTGGAAAAAACGCTCGACTTTTTCGGCTGAAAGCCCAGATTTTGCCGCTTCAAAAAAGCTATAAGTTTTGCGTAATTGGAGATATCAACTTTCTCTTTCAATTTAATCATGGTTTTCAACATACTGTAAGTCGACCATAAAGTCGAAGGCTTCTTTTCCTTAGATAATTCGCCAAAATACGCCAACAAAACGGTCTCCGAGGCAGTATTTCTCGTTCCTTTCTGGCTACACCATGCTTCGAATATTTGAAAAGCCTTTTCGTACCGAAATTTGCTTTTTGCTGGAAGCAAACTCTCTCCAATCCTGTCTGCTGCTTCTTTTAATTCAGGTGGGGTACAATCCATCGCTTCATCTTCACTTTCCGAAATCATTTCTTTGGGGAGAACGGGGAGAAATCTAGTGAAAATCTATTATTTCCGCAAAAATACTGAGCGAAAACTACCGTCGTTAAGGCGTTGTTGATCTTATCTATGGTTGTTGATTTTGCGGTTTCCTGTGGTTTCGTCTTTTGTTTTGGCCTTTACAGGGCCTTTGAGATCGTCAAAATTGATGACATTGACAAAAAAAGTGAAATATTTTTTTCTAAGGCCAGTTTTACACTATATGAAAATTTCGTATAACAGAATCTTTAGTTTTTGCATCAGAAAATTAAGGGTTGAAAATAAAAAAGTATACAAACCTCGACGGAAAACTTCATTTCTGTCTCGAGGTTGAGTTTATCTCGACGCTTCGCGTCTCGATAAACTATAATAACCTCTCGACCAGCAATGAAGTATTTTCCGTCTCGGATTGTAATATACTATTACAAGTCAGTAGAATTATCTATTTTTGAAAAATCGGTTTTATCACAAGAATAATTGCTTGTAGGTACCTTCTGGGAGACTTTTCTGGTGATAAACTGTTGGCTACGACTGAGGCTTCATTAATAATATCTTGTAATAAATTCATTTCTGGAAAAAAATTGCAAAATGGAAATCTGTCAAAAAACCTATTTATAACTAGAAACAACGTCTTAACAACGTATCATTCTCATAGTTATACCAACTACCAAAACTTCTGTGAGAAAAAATCAAGGAAAAACATATAAATTTCAAATTTTTGTTATGTATTGATTTTTTATTTGTCCCTATATCTTTTACAAATGAGTAACAAATAAATTATTGTACATTATACGCCAGGTAGCAGTTTTTACTGGCTCTTGAAGGTGACAAGCTCGCCTGGCGGCTCGCTAGTCATTTCCTTCAATCGCCAGTAAAAACTGTTTTACCTGGCTAATAATGTAAAATACTATAACCGGGTGAATAGACCTATCTATTTTACCAGACAAAGAGGTAATAATACGAAAACTTTATTAGATAGAAAAAGACGCAGAACGCTTATTGCGCAAGACGAGGCAAAACGTACCAAATTATGTTAGACTTACGTATAGCAATCCGTTCTTATTATTTGCACGGGATAAAAAAGGATGGAGGAAAACCGCGTGATGGGCAACGTATTTGTCAATCAAAAACACAAACAATTGAAAATCGATCATTTGTCAAGCTACGTCAAGTTGAATATCAAGCATAATTTTATCTTTGTCAATGAACAAGGACAAGGAGATACCCAGCGTGCAAAAGGATAACTTCACACCTGTACTAGTTAGCCAATAAAAAACTGGCGGCTAAACATAGGACTGCGATCCAACGTTGCCAAATTGATTTCGATGCTAGGCGCATGCCCGCCCTCCCCATTGAGCCAAGTTTGGCTGTCTCTGTCAGGGCGGGTATTATAAAACTACTTTGAGAGTGTTCCACTCCCCATTTCTTGGCCAACGTGACAACGTTGCAATCCCCACTTACAGAGAGACGGCGTCAGCGAGGCGGAACGACTCGGGCAACCATTATTATTATTATCGAATCACTTCTTGTTGGAACGTCATTTTTTTTTATAAAAATCATATTGTAATACCAAAATATCGATTATATTGTTGAGTAATAACTTTAAACAAGTAATATGTTGTAAATAATAAAATGAGTATGAAAATTTCGTTTTGATAACTGTGTGGCGGACAGGTGGTCCTTCGGAATTATCGTCAAAATTCAATCACAACATTAAACATGGTCACTTCGACACGGATGTGAAATGGCGGCGTAAATGGAAACAACAGACCAGTCAGTGGTGAGACCGTTTAAATTTTATTCCTAATTTCCCATTTTTTATCAATCCAGCAAGTTTGGACAAGCTTCTATATCGAAAAATAATCGCAATAAATCGTAATTAATCATAATTAATCGGAAAAAATCGTAATTAATCGTAATAAATCGTAATTAATCGCAATAAATCGTAATAAAAACATAATAACGTAAATTAGTTGAACAAACGAATCGTATATTTTTAGGAAATCGCCTAAAAAACGCAAGCAGGTTCATACTTGTTGACTTGACTTATTTAAATCGTATAAAACAACAATAATTATTTATATTTTATAATCGAAAACGTAGGTAGAGTTGCCAGGTTTAATGAATCATCAGCTAAAAAGCTCAAAAAAATCGTATCGAACGTAAAATTAATTTTCAATCATAACGTAAACCGTAAACGTAAAAATATCAGTTAATTATGTCTGCTCGTAAGAAAAATGCGAAAAAATTGCCGAAAGAGGTTGTTGACACCAATGAAATTGAATTTCAAGAATTATGGCACACAAGAGAGGTAATTATAGAAAGGTTAGATAGGTTTATAACATTTTTGAACAAACAATCGAGCATAAGCGTATCAAATATAGACAAATTTCAAATCGAATGTCGGTTAAAAAGCGTCCAAGATGATTTTTCCGACTTCGACAGAATACAGACACGTTTGGAATTTATTCATAAAGAAACGAAAAATGATAGATTAGAAACTGAATCATTATTCTATGATAATATTTCACACGCAAAAAAATTAATAGCTCAAGTTCATGAAATAGATAAAAAACAAAGCGGCAATGCTTCCAGCGGGCAGTTGAGCTCCTGGGGGGTAGAGGTACAGCCACAAGGCGCGCTACGCGTGGTTGCCAGCTCCAAACTACCGGACCTTAATCTACCTACATTTCATGGTAAGTATGAAAACTGGTATAGTTTTAAGGATGTTTTTAGATCAGTAGTAGATAGTAGACTGGACGTAAGTGAAATAAATAAACTTTTGATATTGAAATCGTGTTTAAAAGATGATGCAGCCAATTTAATTGAATCCTTAGAACTAATTGAAAGCAATTATACTATAGCCTGGGACATTTTAAATCAAAGGTATGATCATAAAAGAGCAATTATAAATACCCACGTAAACGCCATTCTATTCAAACTTCCCACTGTAAACCGCGAATCCCCAATTCATTTAAGAAAATTATTAGATACCTTGCATCAACATTTATCGGCCCTTGAGAAATTAAAAATGCCCATAGAGCACTGGGATACCCTACTCATTCCTATAATTTTGCAAAAAATTGACGATCGTACAAAAAAGGAATGGGAAAGTAAACAAACTGATCAAAATAACATGCCTACATTGAAAGAACTAAAAGACTTTTTAACCAAAAAATGTTTTACTATGGAAGCGGTATCATGTATCGATCAAACCAAAAAATTCCCACAAAATAATGTACCCAGTTTTAATGCTCAAAAACATAATTTTCAAAATCAATACCAAAAAAGAGTTTCTTGTCCAATCACGCAGCAAAACGAAATTAACAATACCGTGAAACAAAATTCAAATTTATGTTCTTCATGCAATCAAAACCATTTTTTGTATCAATGCCCCACATTTTTGAATTTACCCCTGAACGAAAAATATAACGAAATTAATAAAAATAATCTGTGTAGCAATTGTTTAAGACCTGGACATTCAAAAATAAACTGCTTCGCAAAAGGTTGTAAAAAATGCAATTTAAAACATAATTCTGCTTTACACGTAGATAATTATCGGCAAAATTCTCAAAATTCAATGCAAAATAATAATTTTCAAAATAAAAATTTTCAAAATAACAATTCAAACAATTTTTCCCAAAATCAAGTAAATTCAGGATACCGAGCAAATGAAACCTGCAACAATGTATTGCTACAGAACGCGCAGCCGATACACGCAGCGCGTTCTAAGAATTTCCAGTACAACCGCACTGGTTGGAATACACGACACACATCACAAAGCGAAGGCGCCCGTGAGCCCGGTTTGAATGCAAGGAGCGAAAGCACAAACATCCAAAGAGCTCGACCAGGTGCTCAGCCAACGATGTGCGTAATCGGCCAGAATACAACCGAATCGACTGAAAATAATGTAGAACCAGAAATGAACGCAGACGTTTACGATCAAAGAATATTCACTCACGCGACCATTTATACAAATCAATGCTTACTTTCAACGGCAACAGTTTTAATTCTAGATAATCAAACTACATGGGTAAAATGTAATGCACTCTTGGATAACGCATCCCAATCTAATTTAATGAGTCAAAATTTATGTAAAAAACTTAATTTAACGTACGAAAAAATCAATATACCTTTATCAGGAGTAGGACAAATCGAGACAAAAATTATTGGTAGGACGAATACGTGCATAAAATCAAGATTTAACGATTTCCAAGCAAAATTGCAATTTTTGATATTACCGAAAGTCACTGAAAAATTACCGTTGATAGGATTTGAAAAAACGCAAATAAAATACCCAAAAAACTTGAATTTAGCGGATGAACAATTTAACGTACCAAAAGAAATAGAATTATTGATCGGGGCAGGAATATTTTTTGAATTGTTAAAAGAAGGCAGAATGAAGTTAGGAAGCGACGAACCCATTTTACAAGAAACGTATTTGGGATGGATTATTACCGGGAATATAAATTTTAGTTTAAACGCAGCCGTGAATAAAAAACAAAGACAAGTATGTAACGTAACAGCGACCGTATCAAATCGACAATTGCAAGATTCCTTAACTAAGTTTTGGCAAATCGAAGAGTTGGAAACGAAACATAATTTATCGAAGCATGAGCAGTATTGCGAGGATTATTTTAAAGAAACCACGAAACGAGACGAACAAGGTGTTTTTACCGTAAAATATCCTTTTGATCAAGATTGTCAACAAGAGTTAGGCGATTCAAAAACAATGGCAATAAAACGGTTCAAAAGTTTAGAAACGAGATTTGCAAAAAATAGCGATTTAAAAGAACAATACATAAGTTTTATGCGTGAATATGAGTCACTAGGACACATGACATTTCAAGGAACGTTAGACATGGATAAATCGATCGAAAATCAGTCGTATTTTTTACCACATACAGCCGTATTGAGAGAGCAATCATTAACTACAAAATGCCGTGTAGTGTTCGACGCAAGCGCGAAAACTAGTACAAATATATCGTTAAATGACATAATTTTACCTGGACCAACGATCCAAGATGATCTCTTCTCGATATTACTCAGATTAAGACTAAGAAAAAACGTGCTAAACGCAGACGTCAAAATGATGTACAGGTGTATTAAAATCGATCCAAGTGAACGTAGTTATCAAAAAATTATATGGCGAGAAAATCCTGAAGAAAACGTGAAGGTTTACGAGCTAAATACAGTTACATATGGGACATCAAGCGCACCCTTTCAGGCAACTCGATGTTTGCAGGAATTAGCCATTCAAAATCAAAAAGAGTACCCACAAACATCAAAAATAATAAAGACATCATTTTACATGGACGATTTACTGACAAGCTTAGACTCAGAAGAAGAATGCATAGAAACGTATCACGAAATCTCGAAAATTCTATCAAGCGCGAATTTTGTATTAAGGAAATGGTCGTCGAATAATAAAAACATTTTAAATTACATATTGAAAAACAGTGATTGCACGGATGAGAAATTAGTTTTATTCCATGATCAAAAAGAACTCAAAACGTTAGGAATTACTTGGAACGCGAGTAGTGACGTTTTGAAATATGCAATAAACGTAAACATAAATGAAAATAAAATCACAAAACGCACGATTTTATCGGTTATCGCGCAAATATTTGACCCTCTAGGATTAGTGGGCCCAGCAATAATTAGAGCAAAATTAATAATACAACAGCTGTGGCATCTAAAAATTGACTGGGATCAAGACATTCCTACGGACTTGAAAAATATATGGTTAGAATTTATAACGCAAATAGAACATCTACACCACGTAGAAATCGAAAGACATGTTTTACTACCAAATGTACAAAAAATCGAGCTGTATGGTTTCTGCGACAGTTCTGAAAAAGCGTACGGCGCCTGCATATACTTAGGCTCAATCAAGGATAATAACAAAATAGTAAGATTATTGGCGGCAAAATCGAGAGTAGCGCCTCTAAAAAAGCAAACGCTACCAAGGCTCGAGCTGCTATCAGCGCACCTTTTAGCAGAACTTGTACATAAAGTAAAAAACACCCTAGATGTGACTATTTCTAGCACAATTTATTACACGGACTCGACGATCGTATTAGCATGGCTTAGACACGAACCTTGTCATTTAAAAACGTTCGTGGCTAACCGCGTATCAAAAATATTGGAAATTTCGAAAATTGACGAATGGCGACATGTTAGAAGCAAGGATAATGCGGCGGATATTATTTCGAGAGGACTCAATCCTAAAGAATTATGTAACAATAAGATTTGGTTTAACGGACCAGAATTTTTACAAAGAGAAACCTTAAATGATGAAAATATTGAATTCAAACCAAATTTAGAAAACTTACCAGAATTGAAAGTAAACTCAGTAACATTACATACGCGTGAAAATAAAAATCAAAATGATACCGAATTTGACATTTTTCAAATGTTTTCAACCTTCTCAAAGTTGCGAATGGTTGTTGGCTACATTTTCAGATTTAAAACTCAATGCATAAAACGGACCAAATATTACTATAAAGTTTTGACAGTTAATGAATTAAAAGAAGCAGAACAAAAATTAATCAAAATTGCTCAAAATCAAAAATTTAAACTAGAAATTCAAAATCTGAAATCCAACACCAACATAAATAAAAACAGTGAACTTTTCAATTTAAATCCCTTTTTAGACGAGCAAAACGTTTTAAGAGTTGGCGGTAGGATAAGAAAATCAAAATTAATTAAATTTGAACAAAAACATCCCATAATTTTACCGTACAACCACAGATTGACATTTTTAATTATTCTTGACCAGCATTTAAAAAATATGCATGTAGGCACTCAAAATTTGCTTTCAATTATAAGACTCACATTTTGGCCTATTAAAGGAAAAAACGCAGTTAAACAAGTTTTGAGATCGTGTATAACATGTTACAAAGCAAATCCAAAACCTTGCAAATTTTTAATGGGTGACCTTCCTAGTGAAAGAGTTACACCAAGTAGACCTTTTACCCACTGCGGAGTTGACTATGCAGGACCAATTTTCGTAAAACAAGGTTTATTGCGCAGAAGTCAACCAGTCAAAGCATATATATGCATATTCGTGTGTTTTGCAACTCGCGCGATTCACATTGAATTAGCTACAGATTTAACAACGGATAGTTTTTTGAACGCTTTAAAAAGATTTTGTGCTAGACGCGGAAAACCGACTAACATTTATTCGGACAACGGGTTGAATTTTGTTGGTGCCAAGAACTATTTTGTTGAGCTTTATAATTTAATAAACGATCAGAAACATATTGAAAAGATTACACGTTTTTTAGCTGATGATCAAATAACTTGGCATTTTATACCCGCGAGATCGGCTCATATGGGTGGCCTTTGGGAGGCTGCTGTTAAGTCAGCAAAGTACCACCTCAAGCGAGTTTTAGGTGAATCTTTATTAACATTCGAGGAAATGTATACTTTGCTTGTCCAAATAGAAGCGTGTCTAAATTCCCGGCCATTAACCTCTTTATCACATGACTCCGACGATTACTTACCTTTGACTCCCTCCCATTTCTTGATTGGAGACAACATCGCTGGTCCTCCAGAACGTGAATTTACCCACATGAAGATGTCAAGACTGAATAGATATCAACGACTCCAAGCAATCTATCAACACTTTTGGGACCGATGGTCAAAAGATTATTTGCACCAGCTGCAAGTTAGAACCAAGTGGAAAGAAGAAGTCAAAGAACCACTCCTTAAAGTGGACGCGCTAGTTTTGTTAGTGGAAGAAAATTTGCCACCACTAAAATGGCCCTTAGCTAGAGTGACAGAGCTACATAAAGGTGGTGACAACATTGTTCGAGTAGTATCAGTTCGTTTACCCAATGGCAACGTGACTAAACGAGCTATTTCGAAAGTTTGCATTTTGCCAATTGATGGTGAAGATGATGAACCGCAAGATTAGTTCTCATCTCAAAGGTTTAAAGACCTTGACAGTTATAGACATTGACGAGTTAGTTCCAGTTTTCCCTGGTTTGACCACTGTTATTTTGAAAAGTGGACTTTTCAAGGCGGGCGGCATGTTCCACTCCCCATTTCTTGGCCAACGTGACAACGTTGCAATCCCCACTTACAGAGAGACGGCGTCAGCGAGGCGGAACGACTCGGGCAACCATTATTATTATTATCGAATCACTTCTTGTTGGAACGTCATTTTTTTTTTATAAAAATCATATTGTAATACCAAAATATCGATTATATTGTTGAGTAATAACTTTAAACAAGTAATATGTTGTAAATAATAAAATGAGTATGAAAATTTCGTTTTGATAACTGTGTGGCGGACAGGTGGTCCTTCGGAATTATCGTCAAAATTCAATCACAACATTAAACAGAGAGTTAACATGAAGTTAACTTCTGGAATTACATGTATTTCGAAAAGTTAACTTCAAGTTAACTGTCAAAGCAGTTTTATAATACCCGCCCTCAGTCTGTCTTTTTCATTGATCTCTTTAGTGCAAATAAACAAACAAAGCTAGTAGTTATTTCTAAATATTATAATTACATAATATATTTTTTTAGAGAACTTTGACCTTTTATTTTTAGTTTTAAATACTTTCGCTTCTTTCTTTAGAATAACTATAAGTACCTAAATATAAATTCACAATGAAAAAATATACCATATAGGTATTATTATTTTTATCTTATTATTACCCATTACTTATTTTCTATTTTTTATTCCGGCCTGTCAAAATGACATTATTATGGATCTCATTTGTCGTCTCAAAATGACATAATTTATTGGATTGAGTACTTTAATGCGATTTCATTAGAGTACTAAGTAGTATAATGAGATCTCATTATAAGTACCTACTATAATGAGAAAAAAATATAAGTAGGTTTAGTAGGCAAAAATATGAAAAATTTATTGAAGACAACATTTAACCATTAAAATAATTTACAATTTCTGGAATATAAAATATTGTATGAAATTTGGATCATAAACAATCATTATGGCACACGCCGTGTTATCATCAGACTCGGCTGACGCCTCGTCTGATAATATTCACGGCTAATACCATAATGATCGTGATTATGATCCTTATAACATAAATATCTATAATAGGATTAATTTATTACCTACTAATCATGCGAGAATTTATTTGTTGTATAACAGAAATTAACCTTTCATTATTATTGTAACATTATCCGCAATATAAATCTATTTTAAATTTGGCGCTTTATGAAAGGAGGATTTGGCAACATTGGATCGCGATCCTATGTCTAGCCGCCAGTAATAAAAATGCATTGCCTCGTGTTGCGCGCGCATACAGGTAAAAATAGATAGGTCTATTAAGGCCGTTTTACAGATTGCAAGAAAACTTGAATGCAATTTTTTGCATGCAAAAAAATTGCATTCAAGATTTCTTGCACGTCGTTTTACACCTTGCAATTTGACTTATTTCTTTCTCTAACCTTAACCATACTTTTTTGTTTTTAATGTTGTGTTGTTGATGTTTGCATTTTCCAAAAATAAAAAAAGTGATTATAAGTCGATATAAAAAGAAGAAAGCAATAGCAGCAACTTTAAGCATCATAATTGCTAAAAATTCCCCAGCTTGCACGAAAACCTTCAAGAAAAATGGCATCAAACCGATTGCATGCAATGCCATTCAAGTTTCAAGAATCTTGCAGAAACCAATCAGCTCACTCACTTCTGCACATGCCCTCGTTCAAGTTTCTTGCATATTGCAGAAAGAATTGCAAGCTGTAAAGGGGGTTTTACATGCTGCAATAAATCTTGCAGTTAGACGGTGCAAGTGCAAGTACCTGCAAGACTCTTTCTGTAAGATTTCTTGCGCCGTCTTGCGGTTTGGTTTTACATGTGTTTTGAAATCTTTCAATTGCTTTCTTCTGCCAACATAAAGAAAAAAAAATTATAGGAAAACAGAACCTTACTTTTCAATACCTATTCTTGTTGGTGTTGGTAGTTGGTACTTGTTTACTATTACTTTTGTTGTATGTAAAAAATGAATCGTATTGTATCTCAAAAATTAATAGTAGAAATAGAAAAAAGGTTATTGCTGCTAGTCTTTGCATCATTATTGGTGCCTCCACTATGTTACAAGAAACCATTGTATTTGCCTACGATACGTCGATACCTACGTGTTGATGATTCTCAGTATATTAAAATAAAATATCTCTACCTGCATATTGAAAATTAAAATTGATTCAAACAGATAATGTCATTGGTGCCTACCTAATATCATTATTGTTTCCTATGAAACCTAGGTACCTACCGAGGTATCTATCTACCTATAAAAGTAGATTATTTTCAGTGTATAATTAAATAAATAAATGATCTCTACTTAGATTTATTTGTATTTTAAGTTGATAGTTGATTCAAACACGGCTCTGATATAAGTAGGTATACCTAATCTATCCTTATTAATCTATAAAATATAAACATAATTTCAAAAGTAGTAACTTTTATTGAAAGTTGGCATGCCAAAAATTACCAAATTTTCCCCCAAAAATAGTCTTGCAGAGTCTTGCACTTGCAGAAATATCGAACAGAACCGATAAGTTGCAATTGCAAGAAGTCTTGCGACTTGTCATCAGCTGGGTTGCAACTGCGCATGCCTTTTGCAAGAGTTCTTGCAACTTGCACCGACTTGCAGGTACTCTTGCAGCATGTAAAACCCCCTTAAAACGGCCTTTAAGTAGATCCGTGAACGACTTCCCTGCAAAAGACGCGCTCGGTGTGCACTCGGTCAGCGTCCGGCGTTCGACTGTGAACGCACTCATCCTTGCAGTTCGACTGCGTTCGATATACAAATCCGCTAAACGCTAGTGCCAAATCCGCTAAACGCTAGGTACTGAAATTTGCTCAGACCGTTTAGTTCAGTGCAGTCGAATTAAGTAATGTTTGCTTCGCGAGGGTTTGTTTGTACTTTTGAGATATTTGCTTTCCTTATTTTTTTAATAAATGAAATTTGTTTTGTTAAAAAAGGAAGGCAAATGTCAAAAAGTACAAACCCTCGTGAAGCAAAAGCAAAAGCCGCTTTCCAGCTGACGCTTTTGAGCATGCCATCGAGCTTTTGCGCGCGCAAATGCTTCAAGCGCGCGCAAATGTTCAAGCGCGCGCAAATGCTTCAAGCGCGTGTTCGTGTTCCAGCCGTACTGCGCTTCGAGAGCTGCTAACTTTTGCGTTTCAAACACAAAACACTGTTCTGCACCGTGCTTGAAGCACACAGCTGGAAAGCGGCTATAGAGTATTTACTTCGTTCTTAAGCCTAGTACTCATAACTGCGAAATTCGCATTTTTTTGACATTGCTTCGACAATTTGACGTTTGATACACGCATAAAACGTCAAGTTGTCAACGCAATGTCAAAAAAATGCGAATTTCGCAGTTATGAGTACTTAGGCTTTAGGGAGGATTTTCATGCATCCGTTTTTTCCGTCTAAATATGTCCGAAAAGTCTTCTATTTTGACATATTTATATACGAATATGTCAGAATAGAATGTTAAACGGACATATTTCGACGGAAAAACGGATGCATGAAAATCCTCCCTAACACACACCAACGGTTGCCGACCGAAAGGGGTTCGGCTTGCTCACTCCGTGCACTCCAAGTGACTCCATTCGCAGTCCAGCCGTTCGGGTATTGCTTTTTGGCGTATTAGGGGTGACTCCGTTAGCGTTCGACTTACGGAGATCACTGTCACTCCAAAAGTTCCACCTCGGAAAGAGAATTTTTAGAGTAAGCATGCGCAGAAGTTATATGTGTAAACTGTCAAGCTTGTTGTGTTGTCGGTTGTCACGTTGTTGTGGTCGTTGTTAAAAAAACTAAAAATCCTTTATGTGTGGATGCGGGAATTGGTAATCGTAATCATCGAGTAAAATAATTGATCTAATTTTAAAATATATATATAAAACATGATGAAAAAATTTCCTTGACAAAGTTAAACAGAAGCAGAATCATCATATTATTCATTATTGTGAAATAATTGAAGGGGCTGTGATAGTACACGAAAGACCAAAGGCAAAAGTGAAAAAAAAATTGTTGGAACGTTGAAGAGTCACCGTTGACTTGTTTTCAAACAACACAAATCAGCTGTTTGACAATTTTGCTCCGACCGTTCCGGTCGTTTGTCGTTCGTGTATTAATTTTTCACTCTAATCACTCTTAGATCACGTGACAAAAATCTGTTCTTACTCCACTCCAACTCCGTGCTGAATAGCCGAACCCAGCTCGAGTTGATAGCATCAAATGTAAATTTCTTCCTCGCTCCAGTCACTCTTTGCTCATAAACATTTTTCTCAAAAAAATCGATTCTGGATGAGATACAAAAGATCCAGATCCAGATAAGAGTAGGTGGAAACGCAAAATGAAAACCCCTAAGAACGTCAAAAGTCCTTGGGGACCGTTGGCGGGTATTGATGTTGACAAATGTCATAATTTAAAATTTCATATTTTAATTTTATTTATCGCATGTGATGTGGTGTGTTGCTGTTGTTAAATAAGTACTGGTTTTTCGTTTTGTTGAGTGTCTTGCTGCTCATTCTAATCATTGTACTGTTTAGTTTTGACAAAGATTTGTTAATTATTCAAGAAGGGTAAACTTGAATTTACTGTTCATGATGGAGGCCTTGGAGGAGTACGACAATGACTCACGAGAATATGAATCTTATTTGGAAGCCAGAGATTCCAGTATTGTACTGGGCTGGAATATGGCAGAGTCGAAAGGAAATTCAAACAACGATCATTCGGATAGGTCGAAAGAACTGGATGCATCTGATGATTGTATTCTTCTCCCTGACCAGGTGAAAAATCCTCCATACAATAAGGTAAATACTTTGCTCGGGTTTTTGTATGTTTTTTATTTTGGTTCCGCTTTCCTCTAGTATTACGACTAATTTTCAGTAGGTAGCCACTTCTCTGTTCCTAGCATAGTGGTATAGTTGTGAGATAAGTTTAGATCAGGTAAATTATCAAGTTTGTCATACTCATAAGTACATACTATAGTAACTTTCTTATATCTTCTGAGCTGAATGACTTGTGCACGGCTTGTGCCCTCGCTTGTGTCAGTGCTCATTGTTGAAATTTATTGTTTATTTAGGAGTAGCTTTTACTCCGTATGCAACACGCTATTTTTTCTCCAAACGTGAAAGAAAGGCAATATATTTTGTATAATTAAATTGACACGTTAACTGCCAATTCGGTCTATGAGACCGAGAGCGTCGTTTCCAGATGCACCACTGCACTCTATAAGACCCAGTACAAAACTATCCACCGTCGCCTACACAGTCTCAATTTTTTCGCCTATATCGCCAAGCTTTTTTATTAAGGTAACTTTAAACGAACAAGTAGACCAAGGCAGGAAATAAGGATAGTTCGGACATCCCTTCCACATCCACGACAGCAAGGCAAAAGGTGCAGACTGAGATCGTAAATTAATATATTAATAAACTTTATTAACGGACAAGCCATTTACAGTAAATAACATAATACAAAAATATATGACGTTATAATATTAATATTAAAGAAAAATACAAGAACTTAAAATTTAACATTTACAGTACATACAGGGTGTCCCACGGTGGATGGCGTATTAGACGTTAATGGAAAACTAAAAAGCGGATCATTTTGAAAATTTGGCAACCGGGATAAACGACCATTTTAACTGGAATTTTTAATCATGGATTTAATTCAAAGTTAGTGTCAAATGATAGTTTATAAAAATCTAAGATAGGAATGTAAAATCGGTTTTACTCTAAAATTAACCGTTCAGGTTTTACAGTCTGTCAAAGTTGCAAAAAGTCAATTTTCAACTGTCAATATTTCCAATTTTTTTTCAAGCAAGCTTTATTGTCTAAAAATGTAGATTTTCATTGACAAAGCAAGAGTAATAATAAAATAAACAAAACAATAATAAAACAAGTAACATCTCAAAGGGGTAATTTTCCTTAGACTAAAGAATATACTTAATATTAAAATTACAGGACAGTAAACTTATGGTGCATGATCAAAATTGTACAAACTCACGCTTAAATACATACATAACAAAACAACCAGTCAAAGTCAAGTCACAACACAATTTCAAAATGAATAGGTCTAGACTTATAAAATAGATAAAATACAATAACTGTAACACAAAGCTCATTTAGTCGTCATAATACTCTTTTAAACTGTAGAAAGCCTTGGTGGCTAGATATTTTTTAACATTTGACCGAAATGCTTTATAACAGGAAACGTTTTTTATATCCTGTGGTAGTTTATTAAACATTTTTTTACTCTCATAAATTATCGATTGCTTTGTTAAGGCAAATTTTGGTATTGGGAGTGGTAACGTATTATTATTACGAAGATAATAATTATTTTCCTGAACAAGACTTGCAGACTTTTTATATATAAGAGATACCGACTCAAGAATAAAAATACAGGGCACAGTCAGAATAGCCTCCTCCTTAAACAAGCCCCGACAGGTTTCCCTACAACCTACCCTGCATAAATATCGAACCGCCCTCTTTTGCAAAATAAATAAAGTGCGAATTGAAGATTGTGGCGAAAAACCCCAGAAAGCGATCCCATATCGAATATGGGACTCTATTAAAGAGCAGTAAGCATTTTTTCCTATTTTTTTGCCGAGTTCTTGAGTAACTGCTCTAATGACGTAACAGGCACAAGATATTTTTTTTGCTAGGTTGTCTATATGAGAATCAAATTTAAGTTGCTTATCAATGTAAATGCCAAGATATTTTACAGTTATTTTGTTTTCGAGGATTTGATCTTCAATTTTTATATCAGACAAGGCACATTTAAAAGTTAAAATATTGGTTTTTTGAATGTTAAAGCAAAGCTTGTTCGAGTCGCACCACTGTTTAATACTTAATAGATCTGATTCGATGGTTAGGTTTAAATTTTCAAGAGTTTTTGAGGTCCATAGTGCGTTGGCATCATCAACAAATGCTGTTAGTTTTGCAGTTACTGGAAGTTTTAGTAAATCATTTACATATATAAGAAACAGTATGGGGCCCAAGACAGAGCCCTGTGGCACGCCACAAGAAACTCTTGCCTTTTGTGATGTGTCCCCCTTCACGCTCACAGATTGGTATCTTTCGGAGAGCATCGATCCAAACCAGTTCAAAGGGATTCCCTGAATACCATAATGAGCCAGCTTACGCAACAGTATCCCGTGATCTACACAGTCGAATGCTTTCGAAAAATCACAGAACACTGCCGCGGCAACCTCCCGATCATTAAGTCCCAGATATAAGGTTTCCAAAAATGAGAAAATAGCATCATCTGTGCTTTTACCGTTCTGAAAGCCAAATTGATTTTTGTTTATAATGCCATATGTATTTAAATAGGAGAGAAGCTGTTCTTTTACTAATTTCTCAATAACCTTAGATAATATGCTCAATAGCGAGATTGGTCTATAATTAGAAGGATCAGTGCTGTCGCCCCCTTTAAAAATGGGAATGACAATCGCTGACTTAAGACAAGAAGGGAACACACCAGTTTCAAAAGACTTGTTGATGCTTGATGCCAACACATCTATAGCATTGCCAGGTAATTTTTTTAGGATTCTCAATGAAATGTTGTCTTCTCCTGTTGTATTTTGTTTTTTTATTGACCCAAATATTTTTTGGACTTGGTCCCTGTTAGTACAAATCAGGTTAAATTTTTCTGTATGCAAGATTGGTTTCAAGTATGTAAGCGGGTCAGTATTAGACATTAAATTTTCAGATAATTTTTGTGCAATAGTAGTATAGAATGTGTTCAGTTCGTGAGGATGAATATCTACTGGATTTTGAGATTTAGTTTTTTTACCTCTTAATTCATTAATGATATTCCAATATTCCCTGCTTTTATTTTCAGATCTATGAATTCTATTTTCATAATAGAGCTTTTTTGCTTCTTTTATGACCTTTCTATAAATAGTTCGGTATCTATTAAAGTATCCTATAAAAATTTGATTTGTTGTAAATTTTCGTATAGTGTGGAGTGATTTTAGATTTTTGCCAGAGATTTTAATTCCTTTAGTTATCCATAGTTTTTTGTTATTGGTTTTTATATTTCGGAGTGGAAAGCTTTTATTAAATATGTCGAATACCTTAGATTGAAATGACTTTATACAATCTACTGAAGTTAGACACTGGCTCCAGTCAATTTGGTTAGCTAAATTTTTAAATTTACTAAAGTTTTGCCGACTATATATTCTGCGTTTCACCAAAAATTTTTTTTGTTTTTCTTTAGAAGTTCGTAACTCTGCCACCAAGGCTTCATGGTCTGATAGACCAGAGGGTATTACCTGACAACTAAACTCTCCACATTCGAAGTTGCTACAAAAGTAATCTATTATTTTTGCGGAATGATTTGTAATTCTCGTCGGTTCATTTACAAATACCTTTAAATTTAATGAGTTCAATAAGTTAATCAACAATTTTGTATCACTAGAGTGCAAGTCACCATTGTCAATATTTAAATCCCCTGCGAGTACAATTTTTGACTTAATTGGGAATTTATGCAGCAAAACTTCCAGATTTTGAAGAAATACTGCTGGTTTTCCAGATGGTGGCCTGTATACACATATAATATAAATATTTAGACTTTTTACGTAAGCTATAGAAAATTCAAATTGATTTTTAATAATAAGATTATTGTGAGTGTCAATACTGATTACGCCATAATGACACAATACATTTTCATGGACAAGAATAATTGTTCCCCCATACCCTTCTTCCCTGCAATATTTCGACAAAATCCCGTAATTTGGAATGTAACACAATTCGTCCTCCGCGAGCCAATGCTCTGTCAAGAGTACAAAGGCAGGCATATTAAGATCAGCAATTAAAACCTGTAGCTCGTCAGATTTGTTACGCAATGACTGAACATTGAGCAAAAGAAATTTTATTGTAAGTATGTTTAAATCTGTTTGATTTATATTCATTTCGCTGTAATTTAAACTAAAAAAGAAGAAGAGGACGATCTGTTGCCACAACCTACCCCTAGAATAAAGTTATCAAGACGTTCCGCAATTTTCTGCTTGCCAATATTTCTTATAGCAAGTGCGTTATTAAAAATAAAATTTGATGCGCTAAGAAAAGAGTTTAAGTTAATGTATTTCTTCAAAATATCTTTTAATCCTTCGTAGATCCCGATATTCACCCTATCAATGAAGCCATTAAGTACTCTTCTATTACCCCACAGAGGTACAGACAGTACAATTAGGTTTGTGCGCAATCCAATTGTAGAAAGTAATTCGAGAGTCTGTGTCCTTATTTGATTTCCGCATCGGGCATCTTGTAATCCACCAGAAATAACAACATAATCGTTTTGTGAAAAGTCCTTTGCGAGTAAATTTAGATCTTGTACAATATTATCTAAGTTTGCATTATGCTTTGCAAAGGTAACCACATTATAATTTTCATTTTTTTGTATTTTTAAGAATTTATGGATGTCTGTCGCAGTGCTATCGCCTAGAATAAGTACTTGATGAAGGTTAGTTTTTGAGATATCCCTATCATCAATAACCCTTTCACACCTTCCGCACAATTTTTCCAGCCTTCTATGCAAATCCGTTCCCGAACTACCATGAATTATACCCTTCGCAGCGTTATTTAACCCGTAATGAGTATTAGCAGGCGGCGGCACACAGTGACCTACCTCATTTGAAATATTGTCAGTCTGTGTTGATTTTGGGACCTGAATTCTTATCAAATCCCGCACAAGTAGAGCTTCCTCTATCAGGTCGTCGTCTATTGCAGATGTTGTCGACTCCTCTTGAGAATGGTCAATTGTTGGGTTCGGGGTATGGTCGTTTACTAACTGGGGATCACTCTGAGTCTGTGTATTCACGGATAGTTCTAGTTCATTGTTTTGCTTTTCTAGAGAGTTAATTCTCTCTATTAGGGCGTGATTTTGTTTAATAAGTTCGTCAATCTGCTGTGTTTTGTTTTGAAGTTCATTTTTGTGACTTTTACTCATTTTCTCAATATCCAGTTTTACTTTATCAGTTTTGGAAAGTTTAGCTCTCAGGTCTTCGATGGTCAGGGAAAGTTGACAAGTCTTTCGATGGTAGCTTTCTTCAACTGCTTCGGCCTCATCAGTCAGTATTTGGGAGCCCCGTTCGAGTCTCTTGATGTGGTTGTCTTTTAATTTTAGGTCATATTGAAGTTGTTTTATGTCTTCATTCAAGGCTTCAATAATGTGACGATCATCCAAATCTCTTTTTTCGTGAATCATATCCTTATTAACTATTTCCAGTTTCTGTTTTTCAGTCAAATTTTCGAGGACTTTTATAATTGAGTCCTTTTCAGCAATCCCAGATTTACATGATGCACAAAAAAATGTTATATTTCTGTTTTGAATAGTTAAGGCATCGGCTTCGGTGGTGGAGATATTAGCACATTCCTTGCAAAGGAAAGTCTGGCATCCATCACAGCTGGTTCCAAAGGTTCCTTCTTTGGCATTTGGGCGCCGCTTAAAAATACACTCTTTTTGACATATTTGGCAATTCGATGTCATGTTGAGCCGCCGGTCCATATAGATACATTCAATTTACAACATCCAAGTAATCATGAATGGAAATAAATATTCATAAATAATTATCAGCCGGGTATCAAAACAAACAGGTGTGTAAGGTCAGTGGTTCACAACAAAGAGAAAAAATTCAGTAATATAAACAATCACCAAAAGATACAAGAAATTCTCAATGCTGGTACCTATTGTGTTTTTTTTTTTTATCCACCAGATAAAAAAAAAAGATAACTGGTAAATCGCAACGTTATTCGATTTAAATACAATTAGTTTTCAAGATTCACTATGTTCTGTAACACCAATTTTGTTCAGATTTTCAAAACAGTAGCACAGTCCACCAATAGATGCTTCATAGAAAATTCAAAATTTTTGCTCAACTTTTAACACACGAAAACTATATTATAAAAACGGGAGCACTAAAACATGTACGTACACTGCTATTGCTTTTTGCATAACAGTTGAACTTAGCTATAGGGTACATCAAATGAAATCTGCTCAGAATTTTACTTAGAATCCAAATATGTAATCACATACACGGTGTTCCATTTAAAATAGCGATGTTGCCACTAGTTTAGAGTAGAAGCGGCAACACCGCATGGTCAAAAATATTTTTAAAGTGTAGATCATGGTCGTTTATCCCGGTTGCCAAATTTTCAAAACGTTCCGCTTTTTAGTTCTCCATAAACGTCTAATACGCCATCCACCGTGGGACACCCTGTATAAATACACTGACATTTAGCGCTGCAGACCATTTAACAGTTGTTTACAAGTTTTCAGAGACATGACAAAAAAATCAAAATTGTTGGGTAGCTAATTAGCTTCTCTGCATATTCTAGCCATAGGGCAGAAAAAACCATAATTAGTCCTATGAGACTCGTTACAGAACAAGTCGGCGTGCATGAATAAGGCATTGTTAGTAATAAAAGTGCTTGGACAAAATATTATTTTGGGAAATAATTTTTTTTGTGGCGATAGGGGTAAAGCTGCCAATATCGGTCTGGCAGTTAACGTGTTAATTAATAGTAGATTATACCACGAGTCGATAATGATAGCTATTATTCCCGAGGAATATTTACCAACTGAGCCGCGTTAGCGGCGAGGGAGTAACATTCCAAGGGAATAATAGCTATTATTGCGAGTAGTATACTCTACTTTATTTATGAAAAATTAATTTATTTGAAATTTTCGTTTCAAAAACGCTCATTGTTCATCCATCTCAATACAAATACACAAGCACTACGCGTTTGACACTGACACTTTTGAGTTTGTTCAGGTATATTGTTTCCATGGTACTACTTATTTAATTTGAGAAATGTTGTGATTGGTGTGCAAGCGGAAATAATGACCATTAATCCCTGCGGGAATAACATATGTCATAAAACTGCCAAAATCACAAGAATTATACTTACATTATATGTCAGTCGTGAATAATAGTAGATTATACCACGAGTCAATAATGATAGCTATTATTCCCGAGGATTATTACGAACTGAGCCGCGTTAGCGGCGAGGGAGTAGTAACATTCCGAGGGAATAATAGCCGTTATTGCGAGTAGTATACTCTACTTTATTTACGACAAATTAATTTATTTGAAATTTTCAATGAACAAATTTCATCCGTCTCATAATTTTCAATACAAATCCACAAGCATTACACGTTTGACACCGACACTTTTGTGGAATAATGACCATTAATCCCGCTACTCGTCATTAATCCCTGGAGGAATAACATATGTCATTATACTGCCAAAATCACAAATATAATACGCACATTATACATTAGTCGTAAATAAATACTATTATATTACTGCTGCTAACAAAGGTGACAGCGATCAATCAAAAAAAGTGATGCGGTTTCATTTCCTAGTTTATGCCTCATTTTTGGGTTTAAGTTGATAATTGGTCCTGGGACCATTGCTATACCTGTTGTATGTCCATAACTTGCAGTATATTGGCTTAAAGGCTAAATATGTCATGTTTGCTGATGATACCGCATTATTATTGTCAGCTACCAAGGTAAAAGACCTAGAAAAGGACATAAACAGTGATTTGGCTGTGTTATAATGAGCTGAGTATAAACACCACAAAAACTGTTTATATGACCATAAATAACAAAAATAAGCAAATATGTGATACCAGTATATTTCTTGATGGAGTGAAACTCAGCGAAGTGACATAGTACAAGTATCTGGGCCTAAATATAAATAATAAATTGTCATGGAACAACCACATACAAAACGTGACTCAAAAAATTTCACCTATACTTGGGGCAATAAAAAGATGTTCACATATGCTAAATACTGAGCTAAATACCAAATCAAGAAATCTGCTATCTGATTGTTTCATAGAACCGCACATAAGATACCTGATAGTCTGTTGGGGAAATGCGCCAAGATATGTACTCAACAAACTACAGAGAGTGCAAAATAAGTCAATAAGCAAATATTTTCTTTGGAATATATGACACCGAGTGAAACTCTATACAAAGAAACTAATATATTGAATATCGAACAGTTAAAAACTTATGAACAAATGAGATTTGTCAAGTGTATATAACAAGTGTGGAAATAGGTTTGGCTAGAGACCCTTTATTAGAGGAAAGTATACACCATGTAAGATATGAATGTACCATAACTAATTTACATAAAAAAAACACGAATGATAGTCTAGTTTTCCAAGACTTTTATTATGATTTCAAGAATGCCAATTATTGGGGGTTGAACAATTTCTTGGCAGGTATAGACTGGGACCAAAGTTTGACACACTTGCATAACATTAATGATTCATTACAATACTTCTATGAGATTTTGGGTGTGGGAATTGACTCGTTTGTACCGGTCAAGCGATACCAGACTAGTACTTTTCCCAAGTGGTTTTCACCTGAACTAAGGCGTATTACTATTCAAAAAAGAAAGATACATAAAGTTTATATAGAGTCTAAATCTTACTATGATTACCAGAGATTTTCAAGATTACGTTCAGAATGTATAAAAATTTGTGAGTTGTGCTGGTCACAATATTTGTTAAATGTAGATAATGAATTTAAATCTGATCCAAGGTATTTCTGGAAGTACATTCGGGACCTAAAAAATAGTCATTCACTTCCTCACTCTATGTATTATGGAGATGAGCATGCAGATAATGGGCAAGACATTGTTGGCTTGTTCAAGAACTACTTTCAATCAGTATACACTGCAGGCTCTCAGCAGTTAGATGATTTTGTTGATGTACCTGAAAACCTTTCTGAGAATCTTCAGTTCAAGCATATATCTAGAAAAGAAATTTTCAATAGAATTGTCAATCTTCCTTGTAAAAACACTTTGGGTCCCGATGGAATTCCTAACAACTTATTGAAAAACTGTATTTATTCTATAGTGACTCCTTTACACCTTTTGTTTGGCAAGTCTTTGCAGTCGTCAATTTTTCCAGACATATGGAAGGAAAGCTTTATTGTGCCAATCTTTAAGAGTGGTAAAAAGAGTGACATTACCAACTACAGAAGCGTGTGCATCCAATCGTCTATACCCAAGTTATTCGATAGCTTAATGAGTGATCAATTAAAATGGATGTGCAGCAATTTAATTCATAAGAATCAACATGGCTTTTGTCCTGGCCGTTCAACTGTTACTAATTTGCTCACATACCAAGATAAAATTACTAAAGCTTACGAGGAATTTAAACAAGTTGATGCAATATATACGGACTTTTCCAAAGCGTTCGATCGCGTTGATCACCAAATCTTTCTGAAAAGGTTGTATGACATAGGATTCAATACGGCTTCTGTTCGTTGGACTAAAAGTTTTCTGTCAGATCATAGGCAAAGAGTTAAATTAGGTTCTTTTCAATCGGATTATATAAGTGTTACCTCAGGTGTTCCACAAGGTGGGCACTGTTCTCCTCTTTTCTTTGATTTATTTGTCAACACCATTTTTGATTGTTTCCAGAATAGTGACGGCCTTGCTTTCGCAGATGATTTTAAGGCTTTTAGAATTGTTAATAACTTATATGATCAACAATTGCTACAGGATGATCTTGACAGATTGAGTTCTTGGTATCTCAAATATAGGTTAGATTTAAATATTTCCAAGTTTTGTCATATCAGTTTTTATAAGGGTAAAAAAAAGTTGGATACCGAATATTCTTTAAATGGCCAAGCATTAAAATATGTTGAAAAAATTAGGGACCTAGGGGTTATTTTCGATAAAAATTTATCTTTTGTGGAACATATAAACAATGTAACGGTTCAGTCATCCAAAATGTTAGGTTTTATTTTACGTCACTGTAAACAATTTTCTGTTAGCACTACTAGGGGCATTTACTGCTCATTAGTGAGATCTAAGTTGGAGTATGCTTCGGTGGTATGGTCGCCATACCAAGCTGTGCATATTTAAACTGTGGAAAGGGTCCAGCATAGGTTCTTGCGTTTCTGTGCTTTCAGGCTGGGGTTAGTTGTTGGAAATCATGAGTACACAGTTCTTGAAAATCAACTTAATTTGAGCACACTAATGCGAAGACGAACTTGTGCTGGATTAACTTTCTTGTATAGCATTATCAATAATAGGATTGATTGCATGGATTTGCTGAATCAGATTGGAGTGGGAATTGTCAATAGAAATAGAAGACAGAATTTCACAACTTTTTATATACCATTTCATCGTACAAACTATGGTTTCAATTTGCCATTGGATAGATACTCTAGATTGGTTAATGAACATCATTTAAGATTTTTGGTTTATCTTTAAATCAGTTCAATCAATCAATCAATCAATATATTACAGAATTTTTTCTAATTTACATTTTTTAACAAAGTACTTATTGCTATGTGTAGTCTCAATTTGCTATTTTAACACCTAGGTGATTTGATCCCCTGTATGTGTTACCTACATATTTTCAATTTGTTTGAAAATCAATATATTGTACTTTTTCTGAATCTATTAATCTTAACCTAATATTACATAAATATTTGCAGTGTAAGGCAGCTAAGCATTTTTTTAAAAACAATTGAATTTATCCTTATTTGTTAATTTCTCTCTAATAAGTTCATTTCAGAAGTTTAACAAATTCCTCATTTCTGTTAAATATAAGATATCTACAGTTTTTGATAATTTTTTTCAATTTTGATGTTTTCCTTAATTCTACTGGTAATAAGTTGAAAAACTTTGGGCCTAAATAATTTAAGAATCTTAAGTTCATGGTTTGTGGTATCTGTAGGTTCATTTGAGTATTAGTTCGAGTTTGGTAATCATGATTCACATATTTCTTACAATTACTTTGTTTGTATACAAAAATGCATGTTTCCAAGATGTATAAGGACCTTACATTAAAAATCTGATCACTGTATAGTTGCTGGGTTGGGAAAAGTATATTCTTATATATAATTTTGAGTATATAATTTTGTGCCACATTGAGCTGTTCCAGAACATTATTATAAAGACCGTCCCAAACTAAAATACCATATCTTAGTAGAGACTCTACCAAAGCCTTATATATTGATATTAATAATAGTTTAAAGGACAATTTAATAGGATTACTGCTCGGATTACTGTGTAGTGAACAAAATTGTGATATTTTAGGTCTAATTCTAGGCAGTTTTGTAAGCTGAATTAAGTTATATTGCTTAGAAATCTACAATCATAACTATAAAATTCTTTGTTAATTGTAACTATTAATGGGGTTTTCCCGTCATTGAATAAATAAATTTAAAAAAAAGATTTGTTTAAAAATAACCTAAAACTAAAATTAATTCAAAACAAAGACTGTCACCAACATGAAACGAGAATTAGAGACCCATACAGAAACGCATCTGTACGAACAAAACAATGCCAGAACTCTCCGCTGTATGCCAGCATCCAAGCCTATAACCAACTACCAGAAAGTATTAAAAGCAAACAACACTACAAAAAAAATGTGTAAGAAATTAAAACAAGTAATTAGGGAAAAAAATTATATACAGGGTGTCCCACGGTGGATGGCGTATTAGGCGTTTATGGAGAACTAAAAAGCGGATCATTTTGAAAATTTGGCAACCGCGATAAACGACCATGATCTACAATTTAAAAATATTTTTGACCATGCGGTGTTGCCGCTTCTACTCTAAACTAGTGGCAACATCACTATTTTAAATGGAACACCCCTTATTAAATTGCATATTTGGATTCTACGTAAAATTCTAAGCAGATTTCATGTGATATACGCTTTACCTAAGTTCAACTGTTTTGGAAATATTGACAGTTGAAAATTGACTTTTTGCAACTTTGACAGGCTGTAGAACCTGAACGGTTAATTTTAGAGGAAAACCGATTTTACATTCCTATCTTAGATTTTTATAAACTATCATTTGTAGAGATGTAAGTTTTCATGAAATTTTCAAATTTGAATCTTTTCGTGAAACTTTTCATGAAAAGTTGAAACTTTTCAATTTTTTTTTGAAAAGTTAAGTACAGGAAGAATAGAGCCTCTAAAATTATTTTTTCGAAATGATATAGGTATTCAATAAATTGAATTGATGAATAATATAATTTTTATCAATTATTCCTTTCCATTAAATCGCAATATTGCGGTTGAGGATTGAGGTAATAAAAAAAATTGCGTAATAGTGAAAAAATCTGTTTTTCTATGACCATCAAAAAATAAACAACTTTTGTCATATTTTACCTTAGCCGAAAACGTCATTTTCGTCACTAGTGATGAAATATCCCATAACGTTAACTTTCCTCACTAGTGACGCAAGTGAATGATTAGAATTTTACATGTTAAATACATTTTTTCAAATCCAATTATATTTCAATTCTGTGGAGCACAATGAAAAAACATAGTACATAACAAAATTATGTAAATTTTTGTGATATATGTACATAACGTCTCTAAATAGTCGTGTATGCGCTAGCTCACTATTAGTGTATGGTTAGATTAACAATGGGTCTTTTGTGACTAGAGTACCATTCCTTTGGGTACGGAGAATTGAATATTTTCATATATAATATCACAAGAGAAAAAATTTTGTCGGAAATTTCCCTTGTGCATATTTAACTGGAAATTTACCTCGTAATTTTCAAAAATTGATAAGTGGAAATATCCCTGGTGAGCGGGATATTTCCGGGTGCAATTTCCAGAATTGTCATTTTTGACATTGAGACCAGTTTTTCCATTTAAAACGCATTGATGTCAGAAATTTGTAGAAGTGTATATTTTTTGACAAGCGCAATTTAAATGGGGAAGATCAATAAGAATCACCATCACAGAACACATCACCATAATTAAAAGATTCTACACAACATATAAACTTTAAACTCGGGAAATTTCCTATCAAAATATAACACGTGCATAAAATATTTCCTAAGGGAAATTTTTTAAAATTTCGTCTTTAGCCAATTTTTGGCTTCACAAAATTTTCAAAAAGGACCCCGCACAGTTCTTATGGGATTTCTGACCGCGGTCAAATTTAACCAAATTTTGGCATGTTATAGATCTCACCTTTCTGATCAATAACTCTCATTGCCACAACTTAATCCTATGACTAGTTTCTGAGATACAGGTAGTTTAATGTCCAAGAAATGCACACATTTTATATGCATTTACATCTACCTGTCACCTAAAAATGCCAGGATGAACAGGTATCCTCACGCTAAGGTGACAGGTAGATGTGAATGCATATAAAATGTGTGCATTTCTTGGACATTAAACTATCTCAAAAACTAGTCATAGGATTAAGTTGTGCCCATGGTAGTTAATGATCAGAAAGGTGAGATCTATAACATACTAAAATTTGGTTAAATTTGACCGCGGTCAGAAATCCCATAAGAAGTGTGCAGGGTCCTTTCCGGAAATATTTTATGCACTAGTTATATTACTACTGGCAAAATTTTCGAAAGGTATGAAAGTTTGTTGCTTGGCAATTTCGCGAATGACATTTTTGACAAAAGGCGAGTGATTTTATCAAAAATGTCATTCGCGAAATTGCCGAAAAGCAACAAACTTGAATAAAACCTTGAGATCAATTTTGCCTACACAATTTTTTCTCGAGTGGTATTCGTCATGACTATTTCACGTAAGATTTTGAAATAAATAGAATGCAAAATTATGAATAAAAACTTCAAATTAAAAATACCAGTTTGACAATGTCAAAAGATGGTCGCTGAAATACCATGTTGTTGCTATTGTCCAGGTAGCGTTATTGTCAGGTGAATACCGAATTTATTGCTGGTGTAATACACTCTAGTGAAATAGTCAGTAATAAATAGACCATCACTCAAATGACTGTGTTTCATTTATAGTATATTACAATTTTGCTTTATATAATGTAATAAAAGCAAAATATAAGTATAAAATTAATTAAAAACGAGCACTTTTCATAGATGGCGCCAGCTATCAAGCCAAGTAGGAACCCTTGTAAAAAAAAACATAAGTTTAACAGCAAAAATCAAAACATGGTCTTAGAAAAAGTATAGTGTTTTACTTGTCAAAAATCATTTTTTGCAACTTGAAAACAACTGTTTTCTTGTTGCAAAAAATGCTGTTTTCGTCACTCGTTAATTATTTTTTTGCCCACAATCATGATATGCGTTTTCGTTTTAACAAACCTGGGACAAAGTCACAATGCATGATTCATGATCTTTTAACTTTTCACGAAATTTTGAAAAGTTTTGAACTGTCTTGAAACTTTTCAATGAAATGAAATTTTATTGAAACTTTTCAGGTGAAACTTTTCACACTCACGTCTCTAATCATTTGACACCAACTTAGAATTAAATCCATGATTAAAAATTTCAGTTAAAGTTAATCTCTGGGTAAGTTCAAAGTTGGTGTTAAATGATAGTTTATCAAAATCTAAGATAGGAATGTGAAATCGGTTTTCCTCTAAAATTAACCAATTAGGTTTTACAGCCTGTCAAAGTTGCAAAAAGTCAATTTTCAACTGTCAATATTTCCAAAACAGTTGAACTTAGGTATAGGGTATATCACATGAAATCTGCTCAGAATTTTACGTAGAATCCAAATATGCAATTAAATACAGGGTGTTCCATTTAAAATAGTGATGTTGCCACTAGTTTAGAGTAGAAGCGGCAACACCGCATGGTCAAAAATATTTTTAAAGTGTAGATCATGGTCGTTTATCCCGGTTGCCAAATTTTCAAAATGATCCGCTTTTTAGTTCTCCATAAACGTCTAATACGCCATCCACCGTGGGACACCCTGTATATTAACATGCCATAGCCTCAATAAATTTAATTAGAAATTAGGAATACAAATTATAAAATTAACTTAACTAGCTGGAAAGTGTATATAAGTATAATTTGTATTTAATTAAGTCTTAGGCCCTAGTGCCAGTTTTCTGTAAACTGTTTAAGGGTCATAAATAAAATTTCTTTAAAAAAAATAATTGAGCACTCCCTCGATGACACCCCCACTCTAACTATGTGTGGCCTGTCTGCGAGATAGGATTTCACCAGATAGGCAGTTTTGATTAAATTTGTATAGCAATAGTTTTCGAAGCAGGGGGTAGGAGACACAATCAAAGGCATTGCTGAGGTCAAAGAACTGTGTTATGTTGTAGTTTCCCTCCTCAAAGTCATCCATGACAGTCGACACAAGGTCCATAATAGTCATGGTTGTATTCCGCTTTGACCTGAAACCAAACTGACAGCTTGAAAAAATGTAATTTTGTAGTCTAATATTTGATTTGCCATGCAGTTTTCCATCACTTTCGACAGAATTTGCAGAAGTGAGTTGATTCGATGATCGAATTCATCCATCTCGTCACACTTTTTAAAAATGGGTGTGACTATACCCCTTTTTAGGATTGCCCGGAAAGCCCCACTGTTGAAAACATTGATTTATTAGCATTGTTAATGATGAAATGGGGATATTTTTTATGTGTTTAATGTGTTTTACGTTTTCATGGGGATCAAGATCAATTTGTTCTATTTGATTTGCGATTTGAGTTGCTATTATGCTAAAGTAGTCATTGAATTATCTGGTTTTCTGCTTTCTTTATTTTAGCGGCCTCGTTGGTGATTTATGATACTCCACATGCATTTAGTGGGATTTTTTGCAGTTTTTATCATATTGTCGTTAGATTCTTTTTTTTTGCTATTTTAATTGCATGACGGTACTGTTTCCTGTAAGAGTTTTACTCCTCCCGATTTCCTGGAGTATCGTGTCAGTTTTTGTATGCATTTAGGAAATTTAGTGTCTGCTACGCCTTCCTGAAAACAATTATTGTTTTAAACTAACCCAATCTGTACGCTTCAGATCTTTCCAGTCTATTTCACAGGAATTGTGCATTTTTCCAGGATAAAAAGTAGCCTATAACACTTCCTTTTATATAGAGACTACGTGGTATCAATTTTAAGGAGATCGGTTCGGCGGTTGCCAAGTCCATAAACAACGAACAAACAAACCTTTTTATTATCACTTTTACGAAAAAAAGTTATTCTTTATAAAAGTTTCTGCTTCATAAAAAAATAATATTTAACTATTAAAACTTGAAATAGCATGTACCGTGCGTTCAATTTATCTTGATAACATTTTAATTCGCTGTAACTTTTTTGTTTTTGAAGGTATCAAGGTAAATAAAAAAACAAAATGTAGGGTTAGTAGCCAAGTTTTTTTTCAAGTTACCTATAAAACAAAACACTATCAATTTTCTGAAATATGAGCCAACATTATATTTTTTTAAATGGAACACCCTGTATATTATATTAGTGTTTGATAGAATATCTTATTCCGATTAGAATGATATAATACACTCCATATTTTAGTCCACTCGTTTTTGACAAATCGGCAAAAATATATGAAACTTTTGAAGTGAAACTTATTAGGTGGCGATCTGATATTTGGGGAGAGAATCATTGATAGTGCATATAAAAATATATTTTTGCCGATTTGTCAAAAACGAGTGGACTAAAATATAAAGTGTGTTATATATCATTGTAATCGAAATAAGATATTCTATCAAACGCATATATAATATACAGGGTGTTCCATTTGAAAAATATAATGTAGGCTCATATGTCATAAAATTGATAGTGTTTTGTTTTAAAGGTACCTTGAAAATAAACTTGGCTACCAACCCTACATTTTGTTTCTTTGTTTACCTTGATACCTTCAAAAACAAAAAAGTTACAGCGAATTAAAATGTTATCAAGATAAATTGAATGCACGGTACAGGGTGGTCAAAAAATGGAAAAATATACAGGGTGTTTCCTAAGTACGGTTTGTAACTTCAGGATGTTATTCCTTACAATATTTTAAAAAAAGAAGTTCCAATAAACATGTTTCCGGAAATGCGTATTTTCTGAGATACAGGGTGTCAAAGTTTATAAGAAATGGTTTTTTTAGCTCAAAAATAACTTTTCAATTTTTTTTTTCAAATTTGGCAGGCTTGTTTGTGATAAGAAAAGGTATCTTTTGACTGTAATATGACTTGCTTAATCTGAAAAAAATATCAAAGGTTTAAAAAAATGGTGATGTGCCATTTTTTTTTTTCTACTTTTACCTCGACTCACCATAACACCTTGTATATTTTTCTATTTTCTGACGACCCTGTACATGCTATTTCAAGTTTAAATAGTTCAATACTATTTTTTCGAGAAGCAGAAACTTTTATAAAGACTAACTTTTTTTCGTAAAATTGATAATAAAAAAGTTTCCCATATGCTGCGAACATAAGTGGACACACTGTATATTAGATTTAAGTAATAACTAGTAATAAGCATGAAAAATGTAAACTCTGTAAAACATAAAATAACAAAGAGTGAGATAATCACTTGTGTTATGAGTAAATTATACAGTGTGTATCAGCCAAATGGAATAAATTCGATAATAAATAAATGGGAAACTTTTCGAACAAAAGCTCGAACACGTCAATTTTGTTTTTTTGCTTGAGATTTTTCACACCAATTTTTTTATACAGGGTGTTCCGAAAACAGCTGTACCGTTATCATTTTTAGTTTTTTTTAATGGAACCCCCTGTATATTATGACATATCTGGATTCTGCGGAAAATTCTAGACATATTTTATGTACAATGTCATACAATCTTCAACTGTTTCGGAAATATTGACAGTTGAAAGTTGACTTTTTTACATCTTTGACAAACTGTAAAAGCTAAACGGTTGATGAGGGCTGAATGTAGCTACTAAGTTGATGAGAATATGGGTGATTTTAATGCCGGTCTCCTGTTCGAAAATTTGCAGAACCAAAAAATTGATTTACATGAAGAATTTTTTTTTAATGATCTCAAATTTTCTAGCTTTTAAATAAAAGATTGACATTGATAAATAATTCACCCATGAAAAAATATCAGATGCTTTTCAATAGCTGAAAAAATGGGGATGGGTGTCAACTTCCAAGAGAAAAGAAAAAAACCTTCCGCGTTTACTTTTTGTCTGGCAATCGAGAGAATGAAAGGTTTTGTTGTGAAAATAACGCTGAAAAATCCCCAGACGGTAATCACAGTTCGAAATCGAGTTTTTCGGCGAAACATTCTGTGGACATTTCGAACAGGAGGCAGGCATTAAAACCACTTATATTCTCATCAGCTAACTAGTCACATTCATCCCTCAAAATGCCAGACAAAAAAAAAATGACTCCACTAAACAGGCCCTATCTAAAATAACAGATATTGATTTATCTGTATGGGCAAATAACAGATATTGATTTTTTGTGCTACCCATTCTGTAAGTTGACTTTTTTGACCTACATCCATGAACTGTAAGTGTCACTTACAGTCCGGGTCAAAAAAGTGTTGATATGAAAGGTGAAAATTGCTTTCATATCTCTGTCAAAATAATGTGACAAAAACACTCGACTTCTTAAATAAAAAAACCCAAAACAAATTGAGGATACAATTTTATTGAAACAAATAGAAAATACCTATGGCCATTTGGACCGACTATTTTAAGGTAGCCTAAGCGATAAGTATTCCTTAAAGTGACATTTTTACATCTAAAACTGTCATTTTAAAATTTTAAATACCTACTTATCGCTAAGGGTTCCTTAAAATGGTCAGTGCAAATGGCCATTAGACGTCCAAAAGTTGAAATTAGCATAAACAGATAGGTACCTACCTAGTAATATAAAAATGCGATACTTCATGGTTATTTACTTTTCAATTTTGAAAGTAAAAGAAACATTTGTACAATTAGTTACATTTAACATAGGCATACTTTCCTGTATTGAAGTCGAAGAAGTTAAAATATTAGAATCCTTACTACTAAAGGAAACCTCGACTATCATAGAGGAACTTGTGCTGGGAGTTGCGGATTCAAATCTTATATTCTCGCTGCTACCTAGAATTCTTCTGGCCGTATCTACTTTATTTGCACTTGAGTCGGGGCCACATAACTTTCCGCGACTGTGGAAGATCGCCACCCTCCGTGCCTTTTTAAAGCGAGAACATCCGCACCCGTATCTGCCAAAAGTGTTGCCGAAGTTCTTCGAAATGAGTGTCCCGTGTAAGACTCAGGATTGTCCAAATTCAAGTACTTGGCAATATTATAAGGTACTTTTCCAAGGGTATTTTTACCAGCAACTTGATTGACACATTTCCCTACCTCATACCTCAAAAAGAGTCGTCTATGATCAGTGTTCTTGGGTCTTAAGTTAACATATTTTCTGAATATACCAAGGCAATCAATATTATTTTCAGTATCATTGATAATTGTAAACGAACGTCTGGTTTTATTCTTGCTATCTGGAATTTTTATTATTATCACATCCCTCTTATCTTCAATATCACTTAATGTCATCTTGAGCAATTCGTCTTTACGGCATGCTCCAGCAACGCCAATGAGTGCAACTACCTACAAAATAAAGTCCACTGTTTTATGGAATAGTTCTAAAGCCATATTCATACCTTCATCAACAAATATTGACTGTCTGGTGCCTCCTTCAAAAATGTCTTTATTTCCTGCCTTGAAAACACATTTGATTTTTTGGGATTATAACCATCGTTTCTCCTTTTCAAAAAAGCTCTCAATTTTGGAAATTTAGAAATATCTATACTGTCATTAATGGATAATGTTGTCTTGAGCATAGAGTATTCACTCCTCAAACTTGCTGGACTCTTCAAATGTTGGGAACGCTCAAAGAAATATGCCAAAAGTGCATTTTCATCAACAATATTCAAATGCTTCACCGCTTGCCACTCTTTAAACTTGGAATATATAAATGTGTACCTTTCTTTCGATTTTTCGGGCAGGAATAAAGCACAAGCATTCGCTGCTGCTTCTTCTACGCCGCGCCGGTTTCTACTTTCTCGCACATTTTTTCACTAATAATAATTACACTTGACTATGACTTGAACTTTTTTGTTTGTCAAAATAAACTTGACATTTCAATAAGAATTTCGTTGCCTGGCAATTAAAAAAAAAAAGACAATTTAACGAATACGTCGACAACGCCAAATTTGTTCACAATTTTGATTGTGATGGTTGCTAGCATAGGGTGCATGGAATTAGTAGGTCAATTTAAACAATAATACAACAAACTGGACACCAGTTAAAATAATAGCTTTATTTGCGAAGACGATCCCAAACTAACCCTGAACGCTAAAGTAAGAATCACACCATAAAAAGCCATTAATATTGTTTCATATCAATGGCTTTTCATGATGTGATTCTTTCCTTATATTAGCATTCAGGATCAGTTTGGGATCTTCTTCGCGAACAAAGCAAATAGGTGCACCATCAAATTCATGATATTTATTATCTTGAATGTACGGTAGCACAAAAAATATCATATGCACCTCGACTTGTAGCGTGTACTTTTTTGGCCTCAAATGCTTGCAAACCTCGGCCCTACGGGCCTCGGCTTGCAAACTGCATCCTCGGCCAAAAAAGTAACACTTACAAGCCTTGGTACATAAATAACTATATCTGTATGGGCAAAAAACAGATATTGATTTGATTGTCTAGTAAACAGTCAAGACATGCCTCGAAAGCAAATCCCATATCTGAGACGTGACTAAATCAGTGTGTAGTAGATACTTCGGCCCACTGAAGCATATTCATTTCATCAACCGTAATCTTAATCACATAGCATCCTGAAGCTACTCTTTTGCCCAAAGCAACGATATGCGACTCAAACAAGCTCATTATCTTCTATAAGTCCGAAAAACTTAGTATTAGGGTGACTCAATGGCAATATCCCCAATAACCAATGGTTTTTATACTTTCCCTCGAGTTTTGTATGGAGTACGCAGTACGACTACCATTTTTCAATAGGAACTTATTCTAAAACACCACTTTAAATTGGTTTTGAAACCGGGAACAAGGGTTGACAATCAACAAATATCTGGCCATTGCTTATTTATTCTCTTTGCCAGTACATTAAAAGTAAATAAGTTACGGATTCAATAAAAAGCTTTCTATATAGATCAAATACATCAATCTCAATTGCTTGCCAAAATCGATGCTATTGGCGATTTGGTCACGTGGTTCGAATTGCGTAATAGGGATGTTCACAAAATAAAAAAATCCCGTTTAACAATCATCAAATTATTAAGCATCGTTTCTTAAGTAAATTCACAAAATTTTACGAAAATCAGAAAATTCATTCTATGAGAAAAACGGAGACGAAATATCAATATTCGTTTAAAAGCAAGAAACGCTCTCTGACGTCACAATGTGTAACGAGTTAGCGCGTGCAAATACAGTGGCGCTACTTTCTATTTGGATCAGCCTTTTGTGACGTTGCTTCTGCGATTTTTGTTGGCAATAAAAAATATTAATATTATTATTACTATTAGTGTCTTTTTCTTTCATATGCATTTAGATAAAGATACTGATGAACTAATTGCGGTAATTGAATGTTAGGAAGCACCCTGAATAGTGAACTCTATTAATTGTCCAAATACTTTTTGCAATGAGCGGAAGTGAGACAAATACATTGTAGGCAATTATATCGTAAATAATTCCGCAACGTGACGTCACAAGCGCTACTCTCGCCGCACGGGGTCGTTTGGCTAGCCTCGTTAATTTCGTTTTTTTGTTTTCGATTTATTAGAAAAAATAAGGGTTTCTAGCTGTTTTAACGTTTAATACGTGTTTTGTGGACCTAGAACGACCACTTTTTATTACAATTGAAAAATAGTGAACATTCCTATTGTTGATATCAATCAATCAAAATCAAATTTATATTATCTAATTGACATTCTTTTTTATAGGATGAAGGCATTAATGTTCATTTACGCATCAAAAAGTCCAACGTCGACACAAAACTCTACACAATAGAAGATAAAATACTAATCTGCGCAGTCCCGGAAGGCTCGCACGCTGCCAGAAACAAAAGAGAAGGCAGCACGGTATCGAGGAAGTTCAAATTTACTAATATTTTCGATCAAGAAACGAGTCAAAAACATATTTTTGATAGCATTATTAAAGCGAAAATACTAAATTTTATCAATGGGAACAATAGCACTGTGCTGGCTTATGGTGCCTCAGGCTCTGGCAAAACCTTCACTATGATTGGCACTGAAGAGCAACCTGGCATTATTCCAAGATCTCTAGACTATTTTTTCCGCACTTTAGAGTCGCACGTTAACAAAAAACCAATTGCAAAACCATTGCCAGATGGCGGAGTTCAGTTTCTAACTGAGTCACAAACAGCGCAAGAACTTTCGATTCTCAAAAATATTCTTGCAGACTCGAAATCACAAGCAGAACAAGTTTCACATAGTAAAACGTTCAGGTATGAGCTTGTGAAGTTTTTTGTTAAGTTATGCTCATTCA